>PVJH01001259.1:67669-220229 GCA_004026705.1 Nesogale talazaci | reverse complement strand
AAGTGCTGGAGAAGGAAAGTAGATCCTACCTTGAAAAACCCAACCATGAGGACAGTTTGGACACATGTAAGGATGCAGGAAAAGAGAGAGCTACAGTGGCAAACACTACCAGAGCCAAATTGACCCCATCCTTGGAAGTAGGCATGGCAGAGAACAGGCTGGGGGAGGAATCAGCATGCCACACCCACAGGGAGAAAGGCAAGATGGGAGGAAGGGAAAGAGAGCTGGTCGGGTCCCCACAGTGCCCAAGATGCTCTGAGGACCAAGATGCTCAGAGGTTCAAGATGCTCAGAGGACCAAGATGCTCTGAGGACCAAGATGCTCCGAGGACCAAGATGCTCCAAGGACCAAGATGCTCTGAGGACCAAGATGCTCAGAGGACCAAGATGCTCTGAGGACCAAGATGCTCAGAGGACCAAGATGCTCAGAGGATGACCCCCTCTGGAGAAATAGTCAGAGTGGAGTTACCAGATGGGTGGAGGGAGGGTGGGGTAGAGAGGGGGAGCCAGTCACAGGGGCTTACACATACTCTCCTATCTGGAGGATGGTCATCAGAGGAGTGGAGGAGGGGAGATGTCGGGAAACGTCAGGTATGACAAAATAATAATTTATAAAGTAACGAGGGGTTGTAGGGCAGAGGTGAGCAGGGAGGGGGAGAGATGAGAAGCTGACATCGAGAGCTCAAGGAAAAGCAGAGATTTGGAGAATGATGGCAACAGCAGGCAGACTAAGGGGCGGGCACAGTATATGTATAAATGTATTGGAATAAGTGGTATACAAGTCCCCAATCAAATGATTTAAAAAAAGATGTCAGGTCCTGGAAACTCTCACAGGTAGCTTTACACTGTCTCATTGGGTTGCTGTCAGTCAGATTTGACTAACTGACAGTCAACATTTTTTTCGGTCTTTTGAGTTAACATTAAAAAGACAGGGATTGAAGAAAAATTTCACCTTCATACATAATTAAAATGTTACTAAATATAATATTTTAAATGGTTACAGATATATTATGATGATTAATTACAAGAAATTTTAGTTGGTTTAAGAAGAGAACCCATAAAAAGTTTTTTAATGTTGATGTTAGATGGGCCATCGCTGAAGATAGAGAATATTAGAAAGATGTCTACTTGTGCTTTATTGAATAAGCAAAGGCATTTGACTCTCTGGATCATAGCATAGAAAATATTGTGAAGGATTAAAATTCAAGAATACTGAAATGTGTGTTGACAAAGAATGTGTTCATCAACCAGCAGGCAGTCATGTTGACAGAACAAGAGAGTCAAGAGTAGTTTGAAATCAGGAAAAGTGTGTATCAGGTGTATAGGGTTTCAATATACATATTAAATATGTACACTTTGTATACTGAGAAAGTAATCCAAGAACCTGAGCTCAATTCAGAAGAAAGCCACCTCAGAATTACAAGAAGACTCAGTAATAACCAGCAATTATGCAGGCGACTGATCCATACTTGATGGAAGCGAAGAGGACTTGAAGAACTGGTGAAAGTCAAAGACAACAGTATCCACCAGGGATTACACCACAATTAGAAGATATCAAAACTCGGACAATTGGTACAGTCATCAGTACATCATGAAAAAAATGGAGAAAGAATTGTAGCTGTTAAGAATTTCATTTTATTTGGATCCACAATCAATACTAACGAAAGATTGTCAATAAATAAAAAATAAATGTGTTGCATTGGGAATGTCTGCTGCAAGAAAATTATAATTTTAAAGACCCCAAATGTCACTGATGGTGAAGTCGTACCAGACTTAAGTAATAGCCATGTATATATTGAATACAAAAGACTGGCATAATGAATACAAAAGACTGGCACAAATGCGGTACAACTTAATCCTAGTGTTAGCTTAGACTGTGGAATATCCCATACCCACCAAAAAGAAGAGCATTTTGTCTGGGGTGAAATGCAGTCAGAGTACTTCTTTTTTCTTTCTTTCTTTCTTTTTTTATTTGTGGACATCACTGCCCTGGTGGGAGTAGGAGGCCCACCCTTGCTCCCGAAGAGCTGCTGCTGGATTTGAACCACCAACCCTGTGGGCCGCAGTCCTGCACTCATTCACTACACCACCGGGGCTCAGCCCCAGAGTACTTCTTCAATGCAAAAGCGGTGCACTTTCTGGCATGTCCACGAGGGACCAGTCTCAGAGAGGGGCACCATACTTGGGAAAATAAAAGGTCAGTGAAAAGAGAAAAAAACCCTCATCCAGGTGAATTGGTACAGTGGCTACAACAATAGGGTCAAACATGACAATGGTGAGACTCATATTCTACTGTACATGAGGTTGCTTTGAGTTATAACTCACTCCAAAACACCAAACAGTAATAATTTCAGATTTTTTTTCAAAATTGGTACAACAAATCAATATCTCATATAGACTACATTTCCAGTGTGCTATTTCTTCTGTGCAACTCAAGGCATCTCTGATTTCGTTACAGCAAATTCCTGTGGACACTTGATATCTTGGTTTGAGCAATTTAAGAGGAACCCTGATAGGACAATCTGGTGAGCATTGAACTGATAGCCCCAAGATGAGGTAATTGTCTCTGATAATGGTTTACATCATTGGAAAATTATATAGGCTGATCATGCCAGAAACGCCTTCATGACAGTGAGGTTGCTCTTTTATTCATACACAAATGTTTTTTTGGAATGGTAAATACATTCATAGATCACATTGGTAAAAGTCTAAGCATAGAAGAATTCAAAATCTCTTTAGGAATACTTGCTCTATTTTCTTTATCCTAAACATGCTAAATAGAATCAGCAAACATCAAGTTTATAGCATATTTTTGCTTCAAAAACACAATTTTTCTTAAGGATATTCTGGTAAAAATTATGCAAGCATGAGTCCAGGTACTGCCTGAGATTTGAGCCAGGTTTTATGTGTATGATTCATGTCCCTGGTGTATTTTCTCTGAGCTGATTATGTGCATGTACATGCTGCACAGTATATCAGGATATAAATAATACAGCAAAATGCTTTGAACAGTTTTCAAGTTGTAGAAATTATTTAAGAAGCAGAAGCTAAAACCAAGGTAGTACGCCAATGTGGATGAAGGCTCAACAATTTGAAAAAATAACACTGATATCTTAAGAAACTTATAAATGATGCAAATATTGAAATACATTAAATGTACATGTAGAGGTTTATTACATTGCAGTCATGAATTAAAATAAAATAGTTTCTCCTATCAATGAAGACATTAAAATTTGTGGTGATTAGAGGTATTGATTTCAATTTATAGTAATTTATTTGTATCCATAAAATCTATTTCCAAAAAAAAATCTACCATTACAAAATACAAAAAAAGTACGATGACAAAAATATAATTTGATATCAAATACACATCACCTCTTCCTTTCTACATACACAAACCATGATGAGAATGTAAAGTTAAGAAAAAATAATGAGAAATAAAATACCTCTCATCATTAATAATATTTCAACATATAGTCCAAGAGAAGTATTAAATATTTGCTGAACGAGTATATCTCTATTATGTAAAAAAGCATCTTAACTTCAGTTAAAAACAATATGCATTTAGAAGTAGCGAACCTAATATTTGAGTATGATGGGTTTTATTTTGGTAGAGTGCAGTCTTTCTTAAGCAGCTTCGCCTCATAAAAGTCCTATCTATATAACAAAACAAAATGTTTCATGGTTCTGAATCCTCTTTGTGGCTCCTACCATGTTGGAGTTTGTTAGCTTAGCCTCAGTGTGAATCAGTCTCACTGAGACTAAACTTGACTGCACTGATCATTCACCTTGCCTGTCACAACACCCTTTACTATAGATTGGACAGTTCTAAGGATATTTTCAGAGTAAGCAAGCTGGGGTCTTAATAGTGTTGCTTTTAAGGAGAATTCTGGCTGTATTTTTTTTTTCTGAAACAGATTTGTTTAGTATTCTCTCTACCAGGGGTGATTTGAATGCTTCTCTCTTTTTTTTAGGCATCACTGCCCCCAGGTGGTGGGAGTAGGAGGCCCAGCCTTTGCTCCTGGGAGCTGGAATTGAACCTCCAACCCAGTGGGCCACAGTCCCGCGCACAACCACTATGCCACTTGAATGCTTGAATGCTCTTGAATGCTTCTCTTCCAGTCATCATCCACCTGCTGCATGTCTATGGGTTGATTGATAAATCATCATGTCTTGAGACACATACACGTTAGTCTTCAAAATGATGTCAGTGCTTTTTAAATTAAAATAAAAAAAACCTTTTCCAGCACATTGATGTAACACAATATTCAATTTTCTCACTGTTGTTTCCATCAACATTGATTGCTGATACAAATAAAAAGAAATAATCTGCGCCTTTAATTTCTTCTTGTACAGTAAATTGTATTTGTACTGGGTCTTTACAACTTTTAAGAGGAAAATACATACATGGGGAGTTTAATAGAATTTTCTTGTTTATTTCATTTTTTTATTCCCTCCCCCAAAAAAGCAGTCCCGATCCATTATTCCTTAAACCCTAAAAAGTTGTTTTAGTGGTATCCAAAAAAGGTGGAAAAGTCAAATATAAATCTCTTTGGAGTCTTTATTGACAATCAAGTTCATTTCAAACAAACACATTAAAAATTTGAGAAAATAGAATAGACAACATAATTTTCCATAATCATTTTGAAACCATGCTTATAATTCTCCCTATATCCTAATTTTACTTTCATTACATAATCATCATCACCAAACCCCTCTTGGCCAAATATCAACATGAAAAACTGAATGGCCCATGAAACAACTGTGTACACAAACTGCCCTCTGTACTAAGCAATGCTATGAGTAAACACAGTAATTTCTATACCTAAAATGTAAGACACATTATCATTGGTTAAATGTAGTAAAGCATTTTCAAGTACCATATTTTTCAGGCCTAAAGATACACCCACTTTTTTCCCAAAAACTAGGGTGTGTCTTATGGTCTAAAGGTGTGGTAGCACCAAACATTTTAGTATACTGATACAATTTGGTTCAAAATATCTTTTTTTCTTGTTTTCCTGCTCTAAAAATTGGATGATTAGCAGCATCTTATGGTCCAAAAAATACAGTATATTTCACTATATAGAGCTTTCTCATCATTTTCCTTTGAGTTGATCTTGTGGAACTTAAAACACTACCCAAATCCAAGTAAATCTTCTACTATACCCAATATTTCAGATCAAATTTTCAAAATATTAATGACAATGAAAAAATGATAAATTTTGTAAAGAAATCCTGAGAAATGAATTTTTTTTACTACTCTGAAAAGAATCTGTAAAATAATGGGTTAATTTGTATGTAGATTTAAATATCATTTGTTCACAGCTCATGGTTAAGGTGTGAAATATCCAGCTGAGCTTGTTACTTAACAATGTGAATTCACACACTCTCTTAATGTATTGTTATAATTGTCTACTAGAAAATTACCTCAATTTAAAATACCAACATAAATATTGAAAAGCTAGGAAAGGTGTTTTCTTGAATTTTATAGGTAGCATGCAAGATAACAGATCCAGGGAACTATCTTTATTGTAGATAGAACTATGTCCTCCTGAATTAACCTGAATAAGGTCTTTAGTTATTGGACAAGTACAATAGAATTTTGTGACCATTTATACCTTGAAATTAATTTTAAAGAAAAGAAATTATGATTGAGAATGTAACTAATTGTGGAAATAAATATTCTAACTTTTTAATGTATGTTTGGATAAAAGAAAGTAATTTCATTGAAATACATTTTCAATCAGAATCATCATATTGTGACATTATATTTTTTGTATAATGAGTGATTATGGTGGCTAAAATGTTCTTTCATGAAAAAATAATTACACTATGACTCACATTTATATTGACTTTTCTTTTTCTTCTTTAAATAGTGTCTTCTGTGTATCCAGTTACAAAAATTACTATTAGTTAACTTTAATATGATTTTGAAAACACTTCCTAAACTAAGCAAGAGTTTATAGAAACTGGGTACAGAAGGGTATGAGTTTTTATGAAAAGAGAGAGAAGAGAGGGAAACAAAAGCAATTACCTGGAAATATTCATTTTCTCAGCAAAAGATCAAGATTGTGTTTGTTATTACATGGTATTATCTTGGAAAATGGTAGGTAGGTATATGAGGGGAAAAATAGTTCATTACTTTTGAGTCTATTATCAGTGACAGTGACCCCAAGGGAGAGAGAAGAACTGTTCGGGGGTGTGTTTCGGAGGCTGTTGAACTCTTCCCCATAGTAAAAACTCACCTGTTTGGAGCTGCTGGTGTCAAATTGTTAACCTCACAGTCACAGCACAGAGTAGGGCAACTGGGACGCCAGGGCTCCGTGTTGAGATGTTGAGGGAGTGTGCATAGGTTGCTGGGTGAGTTGCACTCGTATCTTTTATAGTCTGTGTTAGTCTGGGTTTATTAGAGAAACAAATCTAGAGACAGCCATATATGTGTGAGAGAGAACTTTATATCAAAGAGTAATTGCACGTTAAGAAAACATCCCGGGCTGAGCCCCGGTAGCGTAGTGGTTGGGCGCAGGACTGCGCCCCACTGGGACAGAGGTTCAAATCCAGCAGTGGGGCTGGGCCTCCCACCACCGGAGAGCAGTGATGCCCCCACCCCCCCCCAAAAAATAAAACATCCCAGCCCATCCCAAGTTAAGTCCATAAATCTGATATTAGCTCATGTGTCAATTACCAGTCTATAAGTTCTACTTCAGACTCACGCAGCATATGCAATGATGCTGAATTCATGATTAAATATCACAGATCAGTGGGTGGAAAGTATTGTGGATGCAGTGGCAGTGGAAGCATTTTAGCACTTGTGTGAGTCTCAGTGTAGGTCCTCCAGCTCCAAGGCTCTGGCTGTTATAAGCTTTGCTACATGTTGCTTGTCAACAGGAATGCCCCACAGCAAGAGTCAAGGAGAGCATTTATTTATTTCAAGGAGAGCATTTATTTATTTCCCTCATCCGCCAGGGTCATCAAGCTGTGATGTGATTGACAGAGTAGATTCCATAATTAACACCAGATTATGTAACTTCCACATCCTCCCAAAGTCTTGTTCTTCTCATGTGCAAACCACATTCCTCTTTCACATTGAGTTAGACAGGTTCTTTAGAGAAACCAATCCAGAACACTTATGATATGAGCTAGATGGTAGATAGATGATAGATAGATGGTAGATAGATTGATTGATTGATTGATAATGAATAGATAGATTAACAGAGAGAACTAGAGAGAGATATAGATGATAGATAGCTGATAGATAGCTGATAGATTGATTGATAATGAATAGATAGATAGATTAATAGAGATAAATAGAGAAATAAATAGATGATAGATAGATAGATAGATAGAACATGAAGAAATAAGTAACTAAATAGTCAACAGAGCAGTACAAAAGGCCCAGTTCAACTCACTTTACTGAGACAGTTAATACACTGCCAGTCCTTCAACTCATGAGGGCTGCTGGGTGCAAGTCAAGGAAGCAGTTAACTGAGGGATTGACTATGATTTATTTATTAATTTATATGTCAACTAGGAATATTATGGTTTCTTTTATATTGGATCAACACAAGAGGAGCTATTAATTCATAATGTAATTTTGCATAATATAATAAAATGCAATCTTTCCATAGGCAATTTAATATGATATAAAAAATTAATCAATTGAAAGTTTCCATAGGGTGTGCTTTACCTCTTGACAACGAATAAATGTTTTGGCGAACTCACTCTCACTCCCCAGTGTGTATCATTCTCATTGTATTACATAAAAATGTTGATATGCAAACTTGCAGATTTTTGTAAGCCTGCCATCTGAGCTGCAGATCCTTGACTTGCCAGTCATTATTCTATGATCTGACCAATTCCTTAAGCTAATCCCTCCATGTCTTTCAATCTATCTAACTACCTATCACGTATCACCTATCCATCTATATATTTCACTATTTGTTTCTCTTGTAAAATTTAACTAGGACAATGAGGCTACACTAAGAAGCCAATAAATACGAACATAAGTTTCATGAAAATGCATATTTCCATTTTAAATAGTTGTTATTTCATGTACTTTGGAATTAAACTTAATAATCATATTGAAACTTAATAATCATATTGACACATGGCAGCAAAATATAGTTATCAGTGAATCAAAAGTACAAAATGGCACAGCCTTTGCTCTTTTCCTATTTACTGCAAAGTATAAAAATTTTCAACAGCCATTCAAATGAATTTATTTTTCTTTTAAATTTTCAATAAATTATAGTAAATACATCTATATATAAATCATGCAACTATTTTTGGTTTGCAGTTACAAGTCAAGTCACCAGTGGATATGAGAGACTCAAAAGAAAAAAGGGTATCAGGCTAAGGCCATTATCCAAGAAGAAAATTTCTATCTGTCTTTTAGATATAAACAATTTTTAACCAAATAAAACCTTAACAATAAGTGATAGCAAATGTAGATGAATATTCATAATTTCAGAGAGGAGTCCCAGTGATACAATTTGTCAAGTGTTGGGCTACTAACCAAAATTTTAATGCGGAGTCACTCTGTAAGGAGAAAGATGAGGCAAGGCGGTTTGTTAGGTCTTTTCTGCCTAAAGAGTTCTCCAGCATTGTTCTCCCCTGTCGTTAAAGGTCTGCCAAGAAGAAGGATCAATTCAACAGCACAGGGATTGGTCTCAGAAAGATAAAGGGTTTCAAAATGCGGAAGCTAAGAAAAAAACATGAATGCTTTATTTAAAAATATATTGGCTATATACGTAACAGTACACTTAAAATAATATCAAATGATATTAAATACCTGCCAAATTTAAACAATACATAAAGCTGTTCTATTAAATTATGAAACTGCATCTTATGTAAAAAAATTACTAATCAGTGAACTTTATGCACAATTGTAAAGCAATATTAAAAATGATATTAATAGAAATCTTATAAAGCAATTTCTAATTTAAAAAAGGAAATTCATGTAAAGTCAAGAACCCTGGTTTTTAAGAGAACATTGATATCGTCTTAGAAAGAATAGCATAATAAATATATATCCAGATAGCATGAAAGTCTCATAAAACAGACTCACAGCAAAGGAGTTGATTCTGACTAAGCGGGAGCCCAGAGGACTGAGTCTGCCTGTCTGTGGTTGTCTGAGTCTGCAGTTAATTCTTCACTGAAGTAGGAAGTCTCATCTGGCCGCCTCACCGTGGCTGGGGTCTCAAACTACTGACTGTATGTTTAGCAGCTCAATACAAAACCCTGTTGCCTTCAACAGAGGCAGATTCCCAATCTATTGATCTTCTTAAGTTAGTGAGAAAATCTTATCCACCACACTGTGTTCAAATTTTTTCCTAGTCTTTGAAGCATCCATTGCAAGAAAATTACTATTAACTCCCTGGAAATCCCACCACTTTTTGGACATGGAAAATGCTCTGTGACACTTTGGGACATACAAGCTTCTCATTGAAAAACCTCTAGGAGCTTCTCTCTTGCCCATTATTATTATTTTTTTTTTTTGGTTCGTACTGCTATACCAAGTTATATCGATTCATTTGCTTAAATACATGTATAATAATATTGTATTATTTTCTGTAAGTTCTGAGTCTTTATAAATTATTTCTGATGCCACAGGTTTAGCCCAAATAATGACAATGGTCAGCGTGTCAAAGTCAGGATTTCTTGTGGCTGCCTGTGCTTCCAGGTGGCACTCTGAAACAATAAAAGGAAACATTCAAGATTCGCAGGTAAAATAAGGATGTTAGGTGCACTGCCGAGCCGCTGGTTGGCAGCTATTTGGAATTAGGAAAGACGGGGTTCTTTTCAATTGTGTCATCTGATCTAGGATCGAGTTGGCTCGGATAAAGGAAGGAGACCGTGCATTGGTAATTGATGTCAGAGCTGATTTAGAAACGCAACATGGACTTTTGTTATAGCCTCAAATTCTGGAAAAAATTAGTGGAATTCTGAAATTTCCACACATTTGGCATGTGAAACTTGAGTGTGTTACAATCTTCGCAAGCATCGTAAATAATTTACACACATAATTTATATCTCTATCAAATAGAATAACAATACAAGTATTTAGATTGTAGCAAAGATGATTATACAAGTTGGTTAAGTAAAATGAACCATATAAGAGAGTGTCTAATACACATGAAAAGCTCAGTATCTGAGTTACTATCTTAATACTAGTATAGACCAAAAGATTGCTGGAGGTGCTTTTCTACACATGATAAATGTGTTGAAGAGCATGAGAAAACAATAAAACTTTGAGTTGAAAATTCTGCTTGGGGTGATACTATCACCAGACAAAGAATGATCAGCAATAAATGTTGCCCTATTTATATTTTTCATTTTCTTGTTCATGAGAAGTGCTTGACATTGAAAATGGCAGTGTTTTATAAGGACTTAAAATTTTAAATACTTCATTCTACTAGATCTTATACCCTACATGTGGGAAAAATATAGATGAAATTTTGTACCACAGTTTCTTGAGTAGTTTATAAAACAAGTGTGTACTGATGTATACAAATATTTTATCTTCTGAAAAACAAAGTAATGTGTGATATGAACATGGAAATGATTCCTCAGCTATAGCTATACTCATTATAGTGACATTTTAAGATATTGTTTAATGTAAAAAAATTAAATTTATAGTGTGAATAAATATTTTTTCTGTGTAAGGAAGGGTTGGTTCTCTAGAAAAGCAAAATATATATAAAGAGATAAGTTTATATTCTGAAAGATGATTCACACAGTGGTTGAAGAAGCTAATTACAGTTTGGATCAATTTCTGTGTCAGAGGGTAAGTTAAAGAATTGCCCTGGTTTGTGTGGCTGCCAGACCTGGGAAGCTGGGAAGACAAGAAGGTGAAAGGCCAAGACACTATAAGATAAACCCGGACGCAGGGGAATGTATAGGAAGGACACAGCTGGGGGTGCAGAGGTGTCCTGGTAGATAAGATGTTATGGCAGCGTGCTGATGACGCCCATGGGCAGCAAGCAGGAAGTGGCAGGCTAGAACCACACAGGATCCACACCAGCAAGAAGAAGAACGTAAATTCTCCACAGCATTTATTTGTAGATATGAAGTAAGCTATTACACTCCCCCCACCCCGCCCCCCCCTCTCTCTCTCACACACACACACACACACACACACACACACACACACCTCACCCCAAGGGAATATTACCAGACTGTGGTCTGAGGAAGGGGGTGTCCGGCTGCTTACATTTTGTTAGGTTGCATTACAGGAGAGGTTTTACTGTAAACTACTGAGGATCGTGACCCAACACAGTGGCACAGAACCTGAAGATCACGCTCATCAATGGACACAGTAAGTGTCTGTATAAAAGTCATTCCCCAAGATAGAACCTGGAAGAACCTACCGTAGGACACACACTTCTTTTCCTTGTAGATTCCAGGACATGCTGATGCAATAGCTTTTCATTGAAACCAGAGCACATGAATTTTAATAGTTCTCTCGACATTTCTGATTTGTACCCTGACTGAAAACACTGGTGAGCGCAATCTATTTCACACCCACTAGGTTCGTGTTTATATTATTCTATTATTATTATTCTAGAAATATAATAACTATTTTCTAGTTTATTAAACTCATGCACATAACCAGAAACTCCTATCACTTTTCTTCCCATGGCTACTGCTTTCAAAAGAATTCGGTGAATAATCTTTTTGTTTTTCACTTTCCATCTCATTTTGATATCCTGCAGCTGAACTTTGAAAGTTATAATTGTATGTCCATTGGTAGAAAGACTAAAAATAACAAATACTTTGTTTTCTGTGGGGAAAAGAAGAAATCACCACTTGGAAAAGTCTCCTTGAAATGTGCTATTGAAAATAAAAGATTGACTATGTCAGAGATTTGTATCAAAGATCATGTGTTAACATCAATTTAAGGTTAATTTCCAATTTATCCTGTAAACAACTTGGTCAACAAAGAAATGAAGTCTTAAAATGTCTTTAATGTTAAATGAATATAACTGCACTTGAAAACTACCAGGATTTTCTAAAAACTAGGAATAGACAGACATCATATATACTGATTTGTTTGAAAACTAATATCACGCAAATTAAAATAGTTCTATGAAATTGAAAACATTTTCAAAATCCCTAGAAGTTAGCAGTTTGGAAAGGCACTTTCCACTTGGTGCCTTTCAAATACAAGTTTGCAAATATTTCTTAAGAGCAGATAAATTAGAGAGATAAATGAGTAGTTTATAGTGAAGTGCTATTTTGAGATTGTGGCTGTTTATCTTCCCACAGTGACTATCAAAAGCAAAATATTACACATAATATCTCTCAAATCTATTGATGATACTTACTCTATTTTTAAGGAATTTTTGCAAAAATAGTGTCCATTACCATTTTTGTAAATTTGTATGGATGATTTTTTAAAAGAAAGCACAAAATAACTTAGTGATCCCATGAAAAATGCCTTTCTCCTGCCATTTTTGAGATTATAGACATTAAAATGGGATAAAATAGATTTTGCTCTTTTGAAAAAAAAAGTACAATAGAGCCCAATTTATCATTACACAGAATGCAATTCTCTTGTATAATGAAGGACAACAAACTATTTTCTAATCTCTCTCAAAATAATTTTACACTACCTTTCTTTTTAATTATAATAAAATGCTCATGGAAATTTTAATAAAATGGAGAAATATAGTTGATTTTGAAGAGAAAGATTATGATCATGCTAATGAATAAAATATCACATTGATTTTTCATTTAAAGGTACATATAACTCAGTGACAATTTGATGCCAATTGTCACTAATTTTGGGTGGGAAGAGAGTTCTTAATATTTAAGCAAAGGAAAAAAATTTTAAAAAATATTTAAGCAAAGGAAATTAAATAAAAAATATAATCTTTCTGTACAATTATCCATGCAATTTAGAAAAATGATTTGGTATCTTAATGGTGACTTAACTGATGCAGAAATATTAAGTAAAATATCATATATGGCAACTATTATATGAAGATCATCATAGTTTAAAATGTAGTAATTATAAAAAAAATGAAATGGTAGAATGGAATTATAGTATGAGATTGATCTTATTAGATGCAGTTATTCCATTCAGATATCTGTAGCTTTTGTTGCAGACAATAGACAAAAACACTTTCCCTAAAAGTCAATATGATTATCTTAAACTATAAAACTTACAATAATTTCTTGCTGATATAAGAATATCACTGTAATTTATACTTAGTATGATTGTTTTTATATGATTCCCACCATCTCAGAGTAGATTTTAGATGAATATGCTAGCAAAATATTTTTGTTTATTCTTTTGTTCATTCTTATCAAAATGCGTTGAGTCAGAACTTTCATGAAGAGTTACTTTAACACAAGTAAAAAACGTTAGAAATATCAAAAGATCTATTTAGTTTCACTAAGATGATGGGAAATAATAGATTTGTTGCAATTAAAATGGTAAATGACAAAGTTCTTGACTAGGACTTGCACTAAGATGTTCATATCCATGTGTGCACACTTATGCAAATTTAGTCATTTAAGCTCTATAAAGGTATATTTTATGAAAATGCAGACTATGAGATTAAAAATAAAATATATTTTAATTTCATTTCTCAGCAAGGATTGTCAAGAAGAAGATACCTTTTCAGGCAAATATACTAGCTATTAGTGTACCCTTAGAGATCTGAATGTCTTGGGAATTTAACCATTTTCATTCAGGGTACACCCATAAATATTTATTGAGATTATAAAATATAAAGAACCAAACCAAGGCTCTAAAATGGATGCCTCAATATGACACTTTAAACTATGCTAAAGATGCTCTTGTTTGATGATAGAAATGTTTAAGAACATTGCCATTATACAGAAGAACTCCTAGATGAAATGTTTCCAGACAATTTCTTCTAAAACTTTAACTGTTTCTGTGACGTCTGCTCATATCTAATCCACTTCTCTTTGACCAAACCAATTTGTACTATTGCGTTGATTGTGCTTTGTTTTCTGGGTTGCATTTGGTAAAGTTATATTGATGCTCCCTTTAAAATTCCTTTTAGGTTTGTTTCCATTTTGGTCTTGCTTCCTTAAAAACCCTACTTTATAATAAACCCAGCTTTTGTCTGTAGTAGAATTGGGCATAATGGTTTGGACACCCAATGAGCAGAAACATTGTTTAACTTTAAATTACCAGTGAGAATTGTAAACTGAAATAATTGGGATATCTATTGTATTCTCTTTTGCCTTGTCATTAGTCATCAATTCTCTACAATTCTGGAGTGAACACAGATAAATTTTTTCACAAAAATACACATGGAAGGTGTACAACTGCAGCATGCCTCTTCAACACTGTTTTCTTCCTGATGAAAAGGAAGTATCAATTTGTAAATTCTTATTTTTTAATTTCAAATTGTATAGTTCTTATATCATATTTGAAATACGTCAACAGAGTATGAGGAAACTGCACACTAGGTTTTGCACTTCTCAAAAATCTGTCCTTGAAAACTATACAGCCAGAATTCCCCTTAAAAGCAAGAATGGTAAAATGTCTTCTCACAAACTTTAGGCATGTAGAAAAGACCAGTCTCTAAGAAAGGAGAAGCCGCTCAGTAAAGTAGAGGGGCAGCTCAAGAGAGGACAGCCTTTGACAAGAGGGACTGGCACAAGGCTGCAACATGGGTACCAATCAAAAAATAATCATGATCTGGGCACGGGACTGGGTCTTACTCTGTTCTGTTGAACATGGTCATATGAGTGGAAGCCACTGAACAGAACCTAGCAACAACAAAAATTCTTACCTGATCAATATTTTGAAGCAAAGAAACACACACACAAAAACTATTGTCTATTCTCCCTTTCCTTTCCAATAAAAATTAAAGGAAAATGTTCCCTTCTTTTTCCATACTACACCACAATTCATTTTTCTTTAATTGGATATTTTGCTCTCCCAAAAGTGATTACACTATGGAAGAGAAACCACAACCTGTTATAATCTAGTCAGATTTACATATGTGTAGCATCCAAGTGTCGTATAATGACCAGTAGTTGTAACTCTTCATTCATCCATGTATTCAGATGACATAATTCATCCTATAAAAGAAACAGAATATGTATTCATGAACTCTAGATTTTTATTTCAAAATGTTACTTTGAACCATAGAATAAGAGAAAAATGATATCATGTTTAGTGTAAACTAGCTTTTACTTCCAATAAAAGAAACAAAGGCTCAATTGAAAAAAATGTCTCTTGTATCTTGATAATAATATAATTTTCAGCAGACTAATATAGGCACAATAGGTGCATTTCTTGTTTCATTTCAAACTTATTGTACTGAAAATATCAGAAACAACTCTCACAGACATGGTATATTGTCAACTTATGTTTCTGCTTCTTTCTATACCATGTTCTGAAGTAAATAATAGAATTCTATTTCTGAGGACTCTTCTTTCAGGTTCTGCCTTTCCTTAATAGTTTATGTCATGCTGATCCTGTGAACATGGAGAAATTTTCATAAAATCCAAGCAATAGTTAGCTTCTTTTGACTTAAGCAGTGAAGTAGTTGAGAGTACAAATCCACTGAGTTTCTCATAGATATTTTGCAGGATATTTGTTTCTGGGCAATTTCATGGACTTTTAACCAAAGTAAATTCATAGACTTCTTATTGATTGTTGCTTCAGAATTTCAATATATTTAACAATAGGTTCTCTGACTATCTCTCTTTCTCAGATTTCTGACCTCAGTCTCTGTGTAATTTTAAACTACTACTCATATGCTGCTTTCCATCAGTATATTTTGGTGATGCAAGTAGAATGTGTTTTATAAGTTACACTCTTATGGGCAAGAATCTGATTGGGTAAAGTGTTCAGGCCCCTGAAAATGGCATATTCTCCAAAGTCTGCTATAGCTTTGGTCAAAGAAGATAATAAAAATAAGACCTTCTAGAGCACAAAATGAGACTTAATCACAGAGGTAAGAATTTGGATATTGTCAAAAAGTAGTTTCTCCTCCCTACTGCAAGGAGTTCTCCAAAAATTTACCTATAATTTTTAAATATTACTGTAGATCATGGGCTATTGACACCAATTTTCTGAATAAAATATTTATGATTGTTACTGTATAAACAGCTGCAGACTTACTTTGTTTTCTAATTAAAATACATGAGAAGTAGAGCCATAAAGTTGCATCTAATTGGTGATGAATGTAATTATATCAGTCAAATACACAACTTTATTAAGTGTATCACAATCAAGTATATTCACTGGTTACCAAAGCACTATAGAATCACCAAATGAAGACTGACTCCTTATGTATGTAATATTTAAGTCAAGATAAAACTCTAGAGAACACTGAATAGAATACTTCAAGTTGAAATGAACAGATCCCAATGTTGTGATTTTTTCTACTGTATTTTCTAGTTCTGTTGCTTCAACAGTCACAGAGTGTTGATCCACAAGTTACTACATTTTACTAGTATATCAAAAACAAGTGGCAATAGCCAGTGATCTACACTAGTGTTTAAAACTTATATGTTGATCCTTGCAGGACTCCTTGCTTAGGGAGGATTCCTTACTGGAATGAAAATATTTTATTTTCCTTAGACCAATTTCATGTATTTTGACTTGATATTTAGAAATAAAGTAATGATAAATTACATATGTAGCTAGTGGATAGGTGTAAAACATTACAAACAATAAAAATAGCTTACTGAAAATTGAGACTGCCTAATTATAAGTAATCTTATGTTACCCTATGTCTATGCCTATCAAATTTAATTTGATTTCTAATGTTTTAGAAATCAATGGATGTTTTACCATTTAAACCTGCTCTTCTAGATTCCTGTTAAAGTTTCCCATAGTGAATTTTATACTTCTTTGACTACTCCATGTACTTATATTGTTTATATTACTGTACTACACTTAACTCTGGTATTTATAAGTTTTTCTTATGTGTTATAAATCTAACTAGTCAACTTCAGAAGGAATATTTCTACTTGTATTTCCTAAGCATACTTCTTAACTTTAAAATATATAACTTTAAAATATATAATCATCCTGATTAAAGAAAATGTGTAAAATACTGATAATACTGATAATAATTTTAATGTCAATTAATCTTGTTTCTTTAAATGAAGTTAATAAAATCTAGCTAAGCAAATGCATTGTGATAATTAAAATAGATAGCATCTAAGAACCAATTTTTGGCAGGCTTACAATGATTCTTCGATTCATGTTAAGGCAATGTCCAGTGGTCAGTATTATGGATTGAAAGGTAAGTTTAGCTTTCACAAATGGGCTAAAATTCATAGGACTATTTGCTTAGAAGGTGAAATAAAAATAGAAAAAATGGCTCCAGAAAAAGCTAGCAACAAATATTAGGCCACATGTATAATTATCAAATCCTCACAATTGGACCAATAGGTGACATCATGATGAATAGAACAAAATTAAATTTGTCAAGGACTTTTACAGATATTGGATTCACAATCAATGCTGATGGAAGCAGTAGTCAAGAGTTGAAACAATGTGTCGTGTTAGGTGAAGTTAGTTCATATGACTTCTTTAAAGTGGTAAAAAGGAAGGAATGTGCTCTGAAGACTCATATGTGACTGAACCAAATCATGGTATTTTTAGTAGCTTAATATGCTTGTGAAAGTTGCATATTGGAGGGGGAAGACTGAAAAAAAACTGATGGATTTAAATTATGATGCTGGCAAATAATCTTGGAAGTATGATGGACTGTCAAACAAAAAAAAATCTGTCTTGGAAGAAGTACAGCCAGATGTTCTTAGAAGCAGGGATGGCAAGACTTCAAACAGTCCCTAGAGAAGGATATCACGCTTGGTAAAGTACAGGGGGCATGAGAAAGAGGAAGACCCTTGATAAGATGGATCGACTTGGCGAGTGGATCAATGAGCTCAAGCATGAGAAGAATTGTGAGGATGGTAGGAGAGCTTCACTCTGCTGCACATGCGCTCTTTATGGCCCCCCACAACAGCAGACACTTGGGATTCATATGGTGAACATCAGACAATGATGAGTTCTTCTCAGAAGTGGAAACTAGGTAAGGACTAAGACACAATCTTTAAAAAAAGTTATGAAACAAACAAAGGAAATGAATAGCTTGGCACATAGTTATCAAAGTACCAGGCATTGGACTCAGGAGCTTGACAAAAGGCTTGCTGTAAGAACCAGGTGAAAAATAAGAGTCAAATTTCTAATAAAAGAGATTAGACGCTTGCACTATGTGCTACTGATCTAGAGGTTCTTACACTTTCTCTGCTTAAACCCAGTTTCAGCTCTGAAGATTAAGCAGGTCATTAAGATAAACTCTTCTACACATATGGTCATATATGATCACTGGATGATGGTTCTTTTTTGGTATTATCTACCAGGGATCTCCCTGCCCCCATTAAATTCCATTCAAAATCAAGATTCCTGAAAGCTGTTCAGATATTCATGACTTGAAGAACAATTTTGAAAAGGGACACAATGTGAATGAGTGTGTAAGAGTGTGAATAACATAAGGATGCATGAGAAAAAATGTATGTGGGCCTAGGCTCCAGTGGCATAGTGGTTGAGTGCTAGACTGCGGCCCACAGGGTTGACAGTTCATGTCCAACAGCAGCTCTCCAGGAGCAAGACCGGGCCTCCTATTCCCTCCAGGGGGCAGTGGTGGCCACAAAAAAAGAAAAAAAATGTGTGTGTGCATGTGTGCTTGTGTGAAGGAGAGAGATACAAAGAAAGAAAGAGACAGTTTAGTGAAGCAGAGGTCATGCCATTTGCCCTTGCACTCAGATGCATCCGTCTACACTGGCACACCTGCCATTTCATCTGCCACCTCAAAACTGTGATCATCAGAAAGGGCAATCTTTGCGGAAACCTATTTAATTTCTGATTAGCACTAATTATTTTAAAAACTTAGCTTTGTTTATCATAAAACATATCCTTCCACTATTTTTTTTTCTGAGCATTCAACCATGCTGGACTTCGTTAAAGTGTCAATTCTTCAAACACATGGAGACCACGCAAATGTATCCACAGCAGTGTTCAACAGCTTGCAGTTCTTTTCCTTGCCAACAAAAGAGAAAGGTATTATGAAATATGATCGAGCAGTGTAGCCTAGGGAAAGGCTGGACTACTGACCTCTGTGCTCGACCCCTCCTCAGACTGCCCACTTGCTGCCAACAGAAAGGTACGGCAACTGTGGGATTAGCCTCCCTTTCATAGGGACCCTGGTGGTGCAGGGGTTAGACGCATGGCTGCTACCTGGGGATTTTGCAGTTCAAATCCACTAAGCAACCTCTGGAAAGACCTGCCGAACTACTCCCATGAACACGCTAGCCTGAAGACAGTCCTACACCAATTCTTTTCTGTCACTTGGAGCTTCTAAGTGTCGAAACTTACTTGAGAGCACCTAAGAATGACACCAGCAAAGGTTCTTTCAAAATGTCCCATAGTAGGTAGATGAAGACAACGTTTTCACCAGAGAGGGCGATATGCTCAGAAATTTGATGGTGGACTTACAGGAGTCCTTGATCAATTTCGGACTTTCTGCAATGCCATCATCACCATTACCACTGTCATGAATTTGACTCTTCAGAGGAAAAGGGATCCATGGAAACCACAGAGAAGGCTCACTTATTGACGAGTACTAGAAAACAGTCACCATATTCTTGTAGGTTTCTTTGCAGGTACAGAGAATAAGTAGAGAGATCAATTCTTGAAAACAGCCAAGGTTTAGTACGAATGGATGTGTCTAGGTAGGTGTCAGGGGATGTTTCTTACTAGGTGGGCATTGCTGCAGACTTGGGCTTTTTAGATTGATGGAGCAGCGCTCCCTGTGAGGCGTCAGTCGCACACCAGATTACGCAGCGCTGCCTATGGAAGCTTGGCCCAACTTGCTGGAAGAGCATCTTGTGGGGCTTTATATTGTCTCTTTGACAGATTGGACAGACATTTCCAAACTCTGATTTTCATGACATGACTACTACATAAATATCATTTGAGATTTATTTACTATCATGGATACTGAGAATGAGCAAAAGTGACCTGCTGCTTGAGGCCCTTGCCAAAATTAACCATCGCTTCTATCCCAACTACACTGAGCAAAAGCTGCCAATTCCCATTCTTGTATCAGTTGAGCATCTGCTGTCAGGCGATATTGGCCTATTTGTCCTACCAAGATGATTTGAAATAACAAACATAAAACAAGAAAATCTTCAGAAAATGTTTCACAAGAAGATGTACTCCTTAGCAAGACAGACATCTTTATAAAACTGACTAGCTATGTGACTCTGAATGTATGAAATAGAGATAGTAATAATACCTGTCTTGTTTGCTTTCCATTATAATTATTTAATAACATTTACTAAGCACACAATAAAGAATAGCCATTTTTACTCACTTTTCTGTATGTCTTTCTCCTTTTACTCACTTTTCTAATTAGTTTAGTTTAAATTTTTTGTTTGTTTCTTTGCCATGGCAAGCATAGAAGCAATCTTTATATACAGCTTTAAATTATTTTGCTACTTCAACTTATACTGAATAAACTACCATTGATGGTGAGGATGGACCTATTAACGTAAACATCATACTAGTAAAAATATTTTGATAGAAGTCATTTTTAACGTAACATCATAGTAGTAAAAATATTTTGATAGAAGTCATTTTTTTCTGCTTAAGAACACACTGAGCCAGCATATCTCAATAGATAAGTGTTTCTTTAACAAACATCTAGTGCAAATTTACCTCATGCTGAACAAAATTAGCATGGTCCTTCCTGTCATGCATTATGCTATCCAGTAAAAGAGAGTAATCAACTTATCGCATACAGAAATAAAAATTGTGATAAAAGATAAAGAAAAAATGATAACATTAGAAGAAGTAATTCACTTTGAATTTGAACAGACCGGAGGGTGGGCTGCAGTTGGGGCGCGCAAGAAAGATGAGAGTTGGAATATGGCAAGATGAGAGAGGTGACTATTTCCTACACTTAGCCTTACAAAGTAATTCTGTGAAAAAATATATAATGTAGTCTCACACATTACTCATTTGATGAGCACATTCTTTGAAATCCAAATATATGCATGTGTTACATGCATGATAAAAGAAGAGGGGTAACAAACCCCTATTGAGTAAACGATAGGAAGTTCTTCGGAGACTTGGTAATATATTACTCCTTTCAGAGTCTTGGTAAATCAAAGTACTGTCTGTCCTCGTGAAAAGTTTAATTAGTGATTGTTTGTACAGTGTTTTGAATAGCAGATTAGTGCTAACACCATTATTTATAACATAGACCTGCTAAAATTAACTGAATTTTTTTTTTTTTTTGCTTAAAGCTTAAAGTGCTAAATAGGCTTTTAAACTTTTTTTTTTCAGTTACTATGAACAGCTCTACTTGGCTGGGAGGTGACCTGTCATTTGTAATTAATGTCAGGAAAGCAATAAAGCAAAATGATGAGTTTTCCACCTGATATAATTTATCTTTTGTCAGGGCTCTTTTTAAATCTCTCTGCTCTTTATCATTGCTGCATGTTTTTTTTTCTCCTCCATTTTTGTTTCAAGTCTGTGGATTTTTTTCTTTCTATCTTTTTTTAAATCTCTTTAGCCATTTGATTCTATTTTCTTGCATTGTGCTTTGGTAACATCGAGCAACATTTTGTTAATGAAGAAATAATTAAATTTGGATTTCACTTAAAATAGCCTCTTCTTATCTACTCTTATACTTCACTCAAGAAGACAATCTGTTGGAACAGCTGCATGAACCACAGAATAGTCTTTGTATTTAGAGGCTAAACTGTTTTAAGTGCAATAAATGTTGCTCTACAATTGCTGATACCCAGAAGGACATTTTGTTTCATGGCTTTATCTATTTTAGATCTCTTTGAGTCATAGAAGATCTCTGCTCCCCTCTGCCAGACCTCATTTCCATATTGCTAGCATGTCTTTCAAACTTTAGAAAATCTACATAAAGAGAAAGAGCTAAATTCAAAATAACAAGGTGGAATGTAAAATAAAAGATAGGGAAAAGAGGTCTGGGAAGCAGATGCATCAGCTGAAGAGATATCCAAAGAAAGCAGTGGGGGGAAATCAAGCATTGCTTAAGAACTATTAAGGAATATGCCAATCCATTGGTGCACTTTATGCATTTTTCATCTGTCTGGAACTTTCACATTCTTAAAATGAAATATCATGTGGCATACATATATAAGTAATCAGGCCAGAAACAAAGCAAGATATCAAAATTCAATAATATTTAAATCCCAGACTCTAATTTAGGAAAAACAAAGAAAATATAAACACCAATGATACTAGTCATCAATATTATTTCATAAAATTAAGTATAATTTAATTTCCAGGTAATATGGTAGACTGTGGTTTGTATTATAGAAAGATTACATACAAGATGTTTGAAATAGGTAGAGCAGAATAGGAATTCAATGTTGAAAACCTGGATATGGTAAGTATTATAAATAATGCATAAACCTTTTGAAACTTACAAGACCCAGAACATACTGAGTACCTCTTAAAAACCTTTTAGTGAGAAAAGTCAAAATGCATGTAGATAAGTATTTTTCCTTTTAATGACTTATGGTCATATCTGTAAAATGGGTAAATCTGACAACTGTTAAAATATATGTACACATATTCACTCGATAGTATACCTAACTTAGAGTTATTTTCTAAAAGAAGCCCACTCAATCAGTGTACAAAGAGGAAGTGAGGGGTCTATAGATGCAATCATGCTTTACATTTGTGCTGTCATTTCACTCTTCAGACATTTCTCTATTGAAACAAATAGATGCAATATTCATTTATTTTGAATACTGTGAAATGAAGTAATTTTATCATCTTCTAAACATATTCAATTATTTCCTTTAATTCACATCTAGTATGCATTCCCAAACAATCTGCAAGAATGTTGTTAGTATCCATAAAATATATTCCTCCAGCGAAGTATTTTGGAACTGGCACATATACCTAGTAAATGTGTAAGGGTAAGGGTATACTAAATTCATACAAGTTACTACAAACTCTGTGTATAGCTTTATTGAGATTGCATTAAGTTGTGAGGGAAACAGGAGTAACTTGTGAGCAGCTCGATTGTATTTCAGTAGAACAAATGTGAGATTTGTTTTTCAAATGTGAGATTTTGAAAAACATCTGCAACTCTTTGAGGTCATTTAGATATCATTGTAATCTCTGCTTTTCAAAAAGGAAGTAAGAGTGATATTTTAATTAAAGAAGCAGAAACCAATTTTATATAGGATTACATTGAATTAAAAATATATTTAAGAAAATTTAGTTATTAGCATCACTGGGAGATAACAATGCTATTTTAACCATCTATTCAGTGATGTTTATCATAGTAATAGTAATATTTCAAAAGAGTGCCCAATTTGGGCAGTGGTCATCAATCTGAGTTCTGCTAGGTATACAGGGTTTGCTCACGACCAAGTGCCATCAGCCTTTGGAGTTATATCTCTAAAGGCATCATTTCTCAGGGCATAATTCTTCTGCCAGAACTCCAGATGGAATTCCATTTAATCATAATATATCTTATAATTATCACAACTGACACTTTGACATTCTATCTTGGCCTAGAAGACTGACCCAGCTGTAGAGTGTATTATTTTTTCACCATGTTCTCTCTAATTTTTATGGCATAACAAACAGCATCCTTAGATTTCATATTTCCCTGTGAGGTGGAAAAAGAATAATCTGACATCTGCAGACTTGCTATAAAAACAAGGTATATTAGAGACAGTAGCTTTAATCAAACTCATTACCAACTACTCTCAATTGAAATCTGTATTCTAGATTAATTTTGGTCATAATAGATAGTTTGTTAATTCTTATATTGGAGTCTGAACTTTCATGCCCATGGTAGCATAAAATACCAAGCATATCATTACTCATTGCAGATATGTTTTATTATTGTTATTTTTTACAAGAGTCCACTGACCATCCCATCACTTAAAGATGAAATAATAAAGTCATTTGCACACGATGAATGATATTCTTTACTTCCAAGTTGACTGCAACTCTTAGGAACCCTAAGGTGCAAGATAGAGCTGCCCCTCTGTGTTTTCTGAATTTTAACTCTTTATAAGAATAGAGAACCTGGTGATTTAAAACTGGACACCTTGCAATTAGCAACCCAGCACATAACCAATATGCTACATTGGTTTACAGGGTCAATTAAATTGATAGTAACATCATTTCACTAAAAATAATAATCTAGCTTCTCCTGAACTTCACAAGGCCATTGTTGAAACTTTGCTCAAATGATAAGTAACTTAAATTAGAAACAGCAATTGGTCTGAGATTTCACTAAATTTGCAAGCTAACAAATTAGTCAGCCTCAACAGAGGACATCAACTTCCTGAATGACAAGCAAAAAACCTCATTACTTAGGTCCGTGGTGGACAAACTGCGGCTCGCAAGCCATATGCGGCTCTTTAAGTGTGAACGTGTGGCACTAAAGTAACCTTGGAAACATTTGAAGGTTATTATTTCAGATCACGGTGATTTCATTTGTTTGAGAGAAAAAAAAGGAACATATTTAAGGCTATTGAGTGATTTTAAAGTTTCTAGAAGGGACAGAATTGGCTCTTTGGTCTCAAGAGTTTGTAGATCCCCTGACTTAGATCAAAGCAAGCTACATGAGATTCCTGTTTTTCCAAGTTACATGGGGGTTTTACAAGCCCAAAACACAAATGCTATACAAATGTCCTTGAATAGACCATCCTGGGACAAATGCCACAATATATCTACAAATTCCATGGGGAATTGTACCAGCACACTTTCCTGCACCAAAAAATTTCATTAAATATATACTCTCACCTGCCCAACCCACCACCACCAAAAAAACCCACCAAAATATGGAAATTATTATTACTTCATAATGTGAAAATACAGTACAATACTTCCCTATAACCTTGGAGCATTTAGAACATCATTTATGTATCTTTTCTTTTTTTTTAATTCTTATATTATTTGTGCCAAATTGTTTTGTATCTCTTCCTCCTTTTTTTTCCTTGCTCTAATTCTGCATATTTATTAGTGTTCATATTAAAGAGTATTGCTTTATACTCTTTATAAGTATAAGGATAAGAATATGTTTAAATGAACTAGAAAAAGTATTATATGGCACTCTAAATTGAATAGTGATTGATAAATTAGACAAGAAGATAGAAAATGATATATGTATATGTGTGTATACGCATATATGTGTGTATATACATACACACACATATATAGACACACACTATATGCCCCAAACCCAGAACTACTGCCACAGACTCAATTCTGACTCATAATTACCCTGCAGGATAAAATAAGACTGCCTTCTGTGGTTTCAAAGATTGAAAGTCTGAAAGAAGAGTTTCTCCTGGAACACATGTATATTTGAATCACTGACCTTTTACTGTACATACTCAAGTATAAGCTGACCTGAATATCAGCCAAGGTACCAAATTTTATCACAAAATATGTATTAAAAATGTGCTAAAAAACTCGGCTTATACATGAATATATATGGTAGTTACCTGTCCAATGTTTAACCCACAAGATACATATGATAACCTTATATCTTGTTTCTACATTTTTTATTATCATCTGTGCAATGTTGGAAAAATTACAAGCACTGTAGGCTCAATTTTATCTACAAGACACTGACATCCTTTCAAGACCTTCTAGCACTGGGAATCTGAGATTTTTCATTTTCTTTTTCAGCAGAGAAACGGAGTGTGCTGTGAAATAGGATATTTGCAATGAGGTTTATTTCACTATAAGTTAGGTACTTTTTAAAGAAAATTTCTTTCGATTTCCAAGTGATATTCACAGATTTACTGC
This sequence comes from Nesogale talazaci, assembly GCA_004026705.1. NCBI lineage: Eukaryota > Metazoa > Chordata > Mammalia > Afrosoricida > Tenrecidae > Nesogale > Nesogale talazaci. Next base: position 194,396 of record PVJH01001259.1, on the reverse strand, counting down.
AATGTACCTGACCTAAGCACTCTATTGTTGCTGTTCTTGTCCATAGGTGCCATTCAGCCTCTTCTGAGTCGGAGTGAACCTCGGAAGAACAAAATAGTACAACACCGAGTCCTGGAGCAAGCTCACCATTGTGCACCTTAAGGTAAAGGGCCTAAAGTGTCCCTTAAGGTCTTCTTTTTTCTATTGCTGGCACTCTACCTAGCATGCTGTCCTTTCCCAGAGACTGATCTATCCTGATAACATGTTAAAAGCGCAGAGACAAGGTCTCTCCTCCTTTGCTGCCGAGGATTGTTCTGACTCAACTTTTTGAGGACAGATTTGTTTATTCTTTTAACCCACATTTTCAGTATTCTTTACAAGCACCAAAACACAAATTCATTTTGGTAGTTACATAATTTATGTCAACTTGAAAATATATAAAATGCAAAGATAGTATTCAACCTGTCATTTAGATCACAGTCTGATGGTACCTCCCTGTGAGCATGATTTTCTCATAGGTGAGCCCAGGGAACATCCACTCCCTCTTCCCCCACATCTCCCAAATGCCTCTCTCTGGACCTTCCTGATTGCTTGCTTCCAGAGCCCTGCCATGTGTTCCACCAGCCTTGAAGGCACATGACTTTGCACAAACAGGCCTCTGATCTTCCTGCATTTCTCATCATTGCATGATTGCATTGCATAATATTGGACATAGGGACCTGAGTTGGACTGGGCTGGGATGTTTTCCTGATATATAATTAATTTCAATATAAAACTCTTCCTTATGAGTGCAATTGGATTAGTTTCTCTAATCAATCTGGCTTAATGCATGCATCAATTTTCCTTTTTTCCGACCATCACATGCATTTGAGGTGGTTGAAGATCCCATGGCTTGAATCTGGGTACCCCTTATTCCTCAAAGTGATAACCCGACACTCCAATACTTTACAGCCAGCACATTTTCCAAATATTAGACATCGTTTGATTTTTTGATTGTCATGTCCATGATACTTTAATGTGGGTCAAAATAAAATGAAATCCTTGGTCTATTTAGCCATTCCCTGTTTATCACAGGTACTAGAAGTACCAGAAGAATATAAAATAATATTTTAACTCTCTTTGTTTCTTTACTTTGTTCTTGGCTGTCTTTCTCTTTTTTGTAGTTACTGATTTCTTATGTTCTGTTACTTTGCTTGCTGGATTTGTAAACTACCTCGCTTCTTAAAAATAAATGACTCCAGTTCTTTTACTTACTTGGAAGAATAGCTGTCTTCTTAGTAATTTTCCCTCCTGATGCCCATATTTCTCATTTTTTGAATCATGCATCGCTGTGCGACACTTTGAAGGAAATGCTCTTGTGCGTGTCATGTACCATCGAGTGCATGCTGCCTGGCTCTGCACCTTCCTCCCCGCGACTCCTGTGCTCCACTGGTGCAGCCTTTGAAGAAAATAACTTACATATTTGGAAATGATAAAAAATAATGCAGAAAAATTGATGAAATAAGAAAAAAGTGCTTACTTACTGTTGCCATATGGAGGTAGAACATCATTAAATCGGCAAAGCAAAGAAAAAGCTAGCAAAAAAGCTAGCGGAGTCAACATGAACTAGAAGAAAGGCATTTTTCTTTTAATTTCTATGGTTTTGTCACATTACTCTGACTTTGGATACTTTGAAGAAATATGTAAAGTTATGGTGACAAAGAACAAAGCTATTTGAGATAATTGATGCATTCTCTAACTAAGGATAGGAATTCTTACATATAATTCAAAAACATTTTAGACTCACTCAGGGTAAATTTTATCTAAATAGGGGAGAGAAAAAAAGACTCATTCCACAGCACTTTTTTTAAAAAAATGAAGTCATTCTCAAAAAAAATGAAGTCATTCTCTTGCTTCTGAAATGCTTTTGTGAAATGAAACCAATATTTTTGTTTCTATTTTAATATATCTATATCTCAAAACACATAACTGGCTACTCAATATTTAACAGAGACTTTAAAGTAAATAAATATTTTCCTTGCACTTGATAAGCAACAGGTTTGTTTCTGTCATTTCATTCCAATCCACGTAGGACCTGGGACCCTGCGATATTCCTGTTGCTTCTTTGTGTTGGAACCATCCTGAGCAAACATTTAAGCACAGGGTTACCAACTCAAAGTTTGGCCCTTCACAACCTCCCAGTTGTTCTGCAGACTAAAATCCTGGCTAGCTGCTTTATCAAAATTTACAGCAAAGAAAGGAGCATTACTGGCTGGTGGGCTGTGCATGGGGCGGCTACCCACAAAACTAGCTGCTCCTCTAAAGACCATAAGCCTCACAATCCCACCTAGGTGGTTCTACTCTGTCATTAATGGTCTGGCCATCCTATTAATCTGACTTCAGGGCACTGTGTGAGGCAGTCAAAAAGAAAACCCTCGAGGCATTGCCACTCTGGCACAAAGAGGTGCTATGCATTGCAATCTACTTGTTAGAGCTCATTACATTGACAAAACAATAGCCATCCTGCAGAGTCTATTTTTTCTATGAAGCCATTATTTAGAATGACTGCCCTTCAGCAAGCAGTCTTCTGCGACACCCTGCCCTTCTTGAGAACCATATACCATGTTACTCTGTAGCAGACATGAAATTACATAGCAGCACGATTTTGTTTTCTTTTTCAGTTCTCTTTATTATCCCTTTGACTCACTTATGAACGTAGTGGGGACGTTTATGCTGATTGTAGCCTAATGCAGCACAGTTAGAATTAGCTATAGTACTAGTCCTAGTTTGAGTTGTTCTTATATTTTATTTGATATACATCAATCTTCCTAATGATAAGCTTCACTTAGTTCTCATGTAAAAATACTCAAATGTGATTAATTAAAAGAATAGAAAAACTTGAGAATACTGTCCTCTTTTATGGAACAAAAATAATTCACTGACAAGAATTCTTAATGAAGGGATTGATTCTAGCCATTGTAAGCTTTTCACAGATGTTCAATACATAGTGTTTATTTTTTAACACCTCTGCCATAAACATAGTGTAATAAATTTTATTTCACCTAAAGAACAAATTCTACTGATATACATGAGTTAATTCAGAAGTATCTGCCTCCTTACAGATAACAAGCCTCTTTTATAACTTAGCAATATGAAAGTGTGGACTAGGGAAATGATATTATTTTATAATATCCAGGTAGACAGAAGTAGTCTTTTAAAAAGCTGATTTTCCTTTTCCCCACATTCCAGCTGATTATATTGGAAATTTCAGGGTGAATCATTCAATTAATTTGAGTTAAAATTGAAAAGTAATTGTATAAATCATTGGCCATTTGTCAAGATGTTATTTAAAAAAAATTAATAGGTCTAGCTTTTAGACAATCAATAATATTATAGTTATTTTCAGTTATATAAGCGATGAAGAAAATTTAATTGTGGTGACTTTTACAACATCATATGGTTATTTCTTCTTTTATAATTATTTAAAGGAAGTGGCTTATAGTGAGAAAAATAAAGTTTAATATTAAAAATGTGCCACCATATTTTTTAAAAGCTTCCTCAAGAGTTAATGTTTGGTGTGCCAAACATTATCTGTGAGTTCAGAATTAATAAGAGATCATACTTAATTTTTAATAAAATCTTTTTTACCTTTATAAAATTTATGCAAAAAAGTAAATAAGAATGAAAAATATAAGTAGACATAAAATAAGTAAAATGGTACCTTTTTCATCTTTAAGTTCTTAACGCTGTATTTGACCTGTCCATGTCAAGCATCACGTTTTCTCCATAGCAAATAACTAATTGTTATAAAAGTAATGGGAGTAGGTAGGAAGATTCGGGATAAAGAAAATGAAACTTAAGGGGCGAGGCCACCCTAAAGGGTTTTGAAAGAAATCAGCCAGACATCAGAAAACCAGGGCGGGATTCGAAGCTCAAGCTGGAAAGAGCAAGGTCGCCTGGTGCCGATGAAGGTCACAGAGGCATGTGGATGAAAGCCTGCGCATGCACGGTAGGAAGCAGCAGCTGCTAGGTCTGAAACTCAGTCTCGAAGAACAGACGGTTCAACACGCAGAACCGGGGCAGGCATGCTCTCTGGTCGCTTTTGAGAGCAGCGTCTCTCACTGTGCACCGCGAGCCAGTACTCGAGCCACCGCAACCCCTTCTGCTCAGGGGTGCCCTCTTCTGTAAGGCGCTCCAGGGCCTCCCTTTTCCATGCGGTGGTTGGCTCTGCCCTGAAGCCCCAGGGCAACCTTGCATGCTTTTCAGAGATGGCCTGGACTTGCTGTCTCAGACTGTGCTCCCCGAAACCTCCCTCCCCACACATAAAAGTTACTCGCAACCCCAAAGTGTTTCTGCCTGAGGAATTCTGAAGAGGCTGTGGAGGTCCCAGGGAAGACCATCCCACAAACCTGGCCGAGGGGACCAGTGGCACGGGGGATCCTGAATGGGCTGTCCTGGGAAAGCCTCCGCCACCCCAGCACCCCAAAGAAGATGCTTTCTGCTCCGTTCAAGATTGACTACCTTGGACAATTCTGTGATGTCCTATATGGTTTCTGAGAGCCAGAATTGACCAGGGAGCAGGGAGGGTCAGTGGGTTATTTTTGAAGCAATGACAAAGCTGGTTTTTGTTAGACTGGTATGAACTCACTGGCAGGCAGCCACTGTGAGGGGGGCGCGAGAAGACAGGGCTTCGTCCTCTGGTGTTCATTCCTAGCAGCCTAGGGCACTAGCCAGCGCTGGGTGAAAGACAGTGTGCGGCGCGTCACCCGTGTTGCCGCCACCATCCAGCGGCTCAGGAGCGAGGTCTGTGCATGACACACGAGGCTGTGTGCCCCGCTTTATGTGGCCAGGCATCAGAGCAGTTGGCACCAGGCAGAGGGGCAACGCTTTCTGAAGTGAACGAAAGCTTAAATTATGGGCATGAACACAAAGCGCCCCTCATGCTACGATCACTTGCGTGAAGTTTGACCCTTTCAGAGGATCCCGGCTAATTATCCTGCTGACCTAGAATGCGCACGGCGTGCTTTTCGGTCGTGTAGGCGGCGGAGATCCATGGCGTGTGTCTGGGCCGCTGCCTGCGCTGACAGCAGGCATTTCATCAGGCCACAGCTGGATGCTTGGAGATTGACTAGCAGAGACGGGACTGTAAATGCACCAGTGGACGACTTGACAGGAACTGAAGTCGTGATAGAGCCCTCTTGACAGACTCATCTTTTCCCAGTCCCACCTGTTCACGAGGTAAAACTGGGAAGTTTTCCAAAATATCATTCAAGAAATGAGGTGTTAAAAGTATCTCACTAAGCAGGGATCTTCGGTTTGAAATTCTGCCACAGGCCCCATCCCACCTGGATTTTAATACAAATGACTATGACCTACACAGTTCGGAGGTACAGCAAAGAGAGGTGCCATTTGGCACTGAGTAAATCAGGTAAATATTGTATTTTCCAGATGTCTATTTATAAATGGAAGCCAGCCAACCACTAGCGTGGACGATGCAATTTCTTGGTTTAGAAACTGCAGACTTAGAAATGGACAAATAAATGAAACATGGAACACAAAGTAGTCAGGGTTAGTCATATATACAAATTCCATAATGTAACTTATTGAATGTCAGTTCACATTTAGAGATGGTTGCATTTATGGTTTTCTAATGCCTGCCTTTTCTTACTCACTGAAACCATTCCTCGACACCGACCTCATGACACACCCCTACACATTGATACATGTGTGAAGCTTTTGGCAGTTTCTGTGAACACTTTGTACTTGAGAGAAAAGTTCCAATTTTCAACTGGCAGTTATGATGTTCTCCTGTTGGCTGTATCTGTTTGAGAATGGGGAAGATGGGAATGATTGGGATAGATGAGGAAAAAAACTAATTTGTGAGTATTTGCTCTGGTTTATTATACAGACACAGACTCCTTATTCTACTAACATTCCACTGGCACAGAGTTAAGCTTAAGCTCACGTCGTCATTTCCTGACTCAGAGTGACCCTACAAGACAGGGCAGACATGCGCCTGTGGGTTTCCCAGATGGAAGCTTTGTGGGCACAGAAAGCTTGGGGCTTTTTTACAGCTACCTTTTTGCTTACCAAGCCGACACCTCACCACAACACTACCTGGGCTCCTGGTGGCATAGATCTATCTCTTACAAGTCATTATATCCACCGCACCCCCTTATTTTTCCTTGTCAAACAGTCTAAAGCCAAATTATTCAAAGTGGGTTTAAATTTGCATAGGTGACTGTTGAAGACATTGACATACTTATAGCAATTCGATTTTACATTTTGTGGAGTGGGTGTATAGAACTTCCATTTTGACAATGCCTTGAATAAATTTTAGGTCTTCTGAAGTATGAGATTAAGGAAAAATGTAGTATAATAATAGAGTCAAGTGAGGTTATTAAGTTTTAGATGTCTGTTCCCTGGATTGAAACAAGCACACTACATTAGTCACCCTAAACTTTCTTTCTTCCATTAGAATCAAAATTGCATAACAGCTTTCTTCATAAGGTTAAGCTAACCTGATCAGCTGTTTGAGGGTAGAAGGATAGAGAATGAGACATGGTGAAAAAAAGAGGAAATTGCAATTCAAATGACATTTTGTCTCTAGTAAGATAGATGTCTTTGCTGCTTCTGTAGCTTAAAACTAGTGTTGATGGACTTCTCACCGGAGTGTCTGAAGGACTCCTCAGAATTTGTGCAAAGGTGTAAGAACTATTTTTCATTTCCCAAGCAATTTTTGAGACTTTTTGAAAGGCATACCTAGACCTATCATTAAGCTATTAGATTTCCTATATTCTGATATGAAATGGGTGCCTTTATTAGCATATTCTGACTGCCTAAGTCTGTTACAGTGAGGATATGCAAATGAACATCAGGCAATGGGTTATTCCAGGTGAAGAGTTTTCTCTTTTATATGCAAAGTTCTGTAATTACCAGTTTTATATTTAAACTGAAATGCATGTGTTTCTAAGTATATTTTACTCTAATGGAACCTCTATTAATTTTTCACTCAAGAAAAATCAGCTGAGAGCATACTGCATAATTTGAAGAACATTTTCAAGGCTGAAGCAAAGACAAAAATTAGTGCTGCCTGACCACCACAAGCCCATCAATCACAGTGTTGGGAAATTAAAAAGTAAAATAAGAACAACAACAACTTTCTTGGAAAGAAGAAGGCTGAGATGCCTTTTAAAATGCCTTAACTTTGCATGAGCAAATGTGGGCATATAAAGGAAATAATATTCCATGGGTGAATCTTTAAGTAAAAGAGTATAGATATTTACAGGAAACATCCCTTTTATTTCTCTTGCAGAGAACATTGAGGGATATGCCCCATCTCCTCAGAAGGTGTCTGACAAACTCTTAATATATTTTTCTTTATGTGCAACTTTCCTCTAGTCCTTACATGCTTCTTCTCCCCAACAATCATGATCCCAATTCTAGCTTACAAATCCTGCTGGACTAGAAGAGGTACATTGGTATAGATGGGGATTGGAAATACAGGGAATCCAGGACATATGAACCCCTCAAGACCAGTTGTGAGAGTGAAGATACTGGGAGGGTGGAGAGAAGGTGGGGTAGAAAGGAGTCAATTGCAAGGATTTACGTATAACCTCCTATATGGAGGACAGACACTAGAGGAGGAAGCAAAGAGAGATGTCGGGCAGTGTAAGATATGACAAAATAATAATACTTTATAAATTTTCAAGGGCTCATGAGGGAGTGGGGAAGGAGGGGAAAATATGAGGAACTGATATCAACAGCTTGAGTAGAAAGCAAATTTTTTGAAAATGATGATAGCAGCAAGAGTACAAAGTGCTTGGCATAATGTATGGATTCTGATTATGTGGATGATGCATTTGTAGATTGTGATAAGCATTGTACGAGTCCCCCAATAAAGTGATTTATTAAATATAAATATGTATATATATATATATATATATATATCTTCCTTTAGTTTTTCCCATTCACTCATTCACTTTTTTCTAGCCTGTCCTCTTTCTAATTTCAACTTTATTCTTTCATCTCTAAGAATCTCTGGTGGATTAGTAGGTTACTTCTTGTGGGTAAGCAGTTTGAACTCATGAGCAACTCAGTGGGAGAAAGATAGCACGTCCTGTTCCTATAAACATGTAAAAACCCTTAGAGGCAGCTCTACTTTGTGTTCTGGACTCCAAGAGTGAGAATCTGCTAGCTGGAGGCTTTACATCCTAAAGGTACTCAAGCTTGTTTGCACACAGCTCTCCATTGCTGTCCAGAATCTTGGTAATTTAAGCCCATACAGCAACTCTTTGGGAGCATCCCTGGTATCTGATCTCTTAAGATTCCACCATCCAACCAACCAACCAGCCAGTCATTGAACTTAATCCCAAAATTCACCATCATTGAGTCAATTCTGACATATAGTGACCTTCCCACTGACACCGATTGATTGCAAGTCTCTATCATGGGAGAGAGCTGAAACTGATTCTGAATGGAAGTAAAAAGCCACATCTTTTAAGTGGTTTCCATTTCCTGACTTTGTGGGCTCCCTTACCTTAAAAAGTATAGCCAAGAAAACCTTTATGTCAGATATACCCACTCACATGATTTGTTTAATGATTTGAAATGGATACCATAGCACCTACCACTGAAACATAACTTGGCTAAGGAAATAGACAATTTTTTGAGTAAAATTTAAATTCTAAGCACAAGACATAGTTGAATTGACTCCACAGCACCTAGCAACAAGGGCCAACAAAAGGCAAGCATTTTAGCAATTTTCAGAGATACCAGCGCTCATTCCTGTGAAGTCTCTCTCAACGAATTCAGAGCATTTTTAAGGGTAGCAACAAAATGGACAGATGCATGGGTGTGTCATTTCTGACTCCCTACACCTTTGTGATTTTTCATATATATTAAATTAAGAAATTTCTAATATAACTTTGTGTGTGTGTGATTAGCAGTCAAGTACTTATGCAGGATCATTTTTTATCCCTTATAGCAGCAGTTCTCAGCCTATGGTTTGTGACCCCTTTGGGGTCGAAAGCTCCTCTCACGGGGATCTCCCGATTCATAACAGTAGCAAAACTACAGTTATGAAATGGCAATGGAAATTATTTCATGTTTGAGGGTAGCAGGATCACTACCACATAACTAACTATATTAAAATTTCATAATATTGGGAAGATTGAGAACCACTACGTTATAGGTTATCATTGAATTCACATTTTATATAAGTCTGAGATGAAAAACAAACAAAGAAAGAGCTTGAACTTAAACATAGCTCCAAACACTCTGATCAGTGTATCCACTAGAAGTCCAACCTGAAGTAAATTAGATATTTCCTTCTCTAGTCCTCAGAATCTTTTTTTGGATACATAGCATTATATTCATTCAATGTTTTATCATTATTTTTATGTGCAGATTTTTTTCCTCCAAGATTTGATTTAGTAATTGGACTCTTGGGATATCTAGACAAACCTCTCTCTTTGTGAAGGTTAAATAAAGTGGTCAGGATGGAAAGGGAGGGGGCATAAGCCAAAGTCACTATCAGTGATGTGAAGAGACAATTTTAAGCAAAGACGCATCTGAGGCATCAGTCAGTGTTAGAGGTGCAAGGGGCCATCAAATATTTTTTGGAAAAAAATGGACTCAATATTAATGAAGTTTTCTGGGAATATTTTGCATTTCCATGTACTATTTTACCCACAGAAGTGACTGAAGGAGGTTTGGGAACTCTGGACACCCTGGTAAGAATTACAATTCCACAAGACCAGTTGCAGATCCGAAGTCTCAGCTCCTTACTCATTAATTAATGTCATCTATTTCATACATTAATTTATAAAAAGAGAGATATGTTGTGCTGCAGTGAATTATTTAATATGGCACTGCCAGCTATCGTCTTTGTAGTTCCCACCAAAGAACTGGAAACAGATAGAGAGTGTTTATTCTTTTGTTTCATGGGACTCTCTAAGAGAAAGTGAGGGAAGCTGCTGATGGAATTTTTTTAATTCAGTTCAGAGTGATTTTTAACGTAATTTATTGTGATGTCCAAACGAGTAATTTAAAGTGGGAGTTCAGTCAGCTTGCAGTCCTGCTATGTCTGAAGTGAACCTGCTCAGAAAGAGAAAAGAGGGGTGTTGCAATCATCAGGAAAGAATGATACAGAGTGGAGAGTATTGTTTTGACCCAGTGCTCTCTGTGCGGAACCTCCGACATCCAGGACACATATTGGTGACCCCACTCAGGCCACTTTAACTAAGGCAGCAGCACTCAGAGTATTAGGCAGACTGTGGGTGTCTCAGCTCATGGAGAGTGTAAAACTGGGTGACTTCAGCTTGAAGGTTTTTTGGTGGTGTCTCCAGGAGCTGCTAAATCGAAGAAGCTGCATTTGTTGCCACTGCTAATCTGGTGGCCTCAGATTAGGGTGGAGTGGACTGTACTGTGGGCATGTCTTAGGCATGTGGAAGGAGCTTTGTAGCGGTGACAAAGAGGTTGAGTCCAGAGAGAAGGTTGTCTTTAGCCACATCTAAGAGAAGGAAATCCAGGCTAAAAAAAAAAGTATACTAAATATGAGGGGGTATATCCCTAAATTCTGATGTTTTTTAAAGCTAAGTATTTATTTATTTATTTATTTATTATTTATTTTTACAGAGCAAATTTATCACGTCAAATTATCCTCCATTAAACATATTTTTATCAAATCTGCAATTCCATTCTTGCAAAAGTTTTTCAACCTTATCCGTTTGGACAGCTGGCCACAACTTCCTCTTTTTCCTTCACGTCCTCTATGTCAATTCCCTGTCCTTTCAGGCCCCTCTCCATTCAGGAGCACAAAAAGAAAAAGCATAGAGTAGGGTCACATAAGTCCGGTGCAAGAGAAGCATGCTGTTATTTTAGCAAACACCGGTGCACTAAGATGGGTCTACAAGCAAGTGCATTGTTATAGTGAAAACCTGTCCCCTGTCTGCCATAAATCAGGGCTTTGTGGTACATACCGTTACGCTGTCTATTTAGCACTTCTAACTAACATGCTTGTATAACAATCTAACCTGGGGGAAGGAATTCTTAATGTACTCTGAGTTGACCTTTTTGTCCATTTGGGAAGTTGACAGATGTCTGGAATGAGGTTTGTCCTCGATCAACATTTCCCTTTTTGAAAGAGAATGCCACTCGGACACGTGGATTTGTCCCACAGTGCTGTCCCTGGAAAGTGCACTCAACATCACAACAGGTTCTGCAGCATTTTTACTGAGCAGAAAACAAAATCTCACAGCAGCATACCACGCTCTTAAATTGGCATTCACAAAAAAACTGTTTCGGGCTGAAACTGCTTTCAAGAAAAAATTCATTGGGACTAGGGAGAGCCTCCTCAGACAACGCCTCTGAAATCCACTAACTCAGAATAAGTCACTAGATGCACACCTAGTGGGTAAAAAAGTTCCACCCAGTAGAGCTTTATTCCATTTTTTGAGGAGGACCCCCTTTTTTTCTTATCCTGAATTGTACCATGCCAGCTTCCCTAATCACCAGTAATTGTGGGTACTCTCTGTGAGTTCCATTCAACCATTGCACTGAATGATGAACTCCAGTATAGATGTACAGGGTGCCTTGATAGGGACAGCAGTTGATATCAGAGTTGGTAAGGAGGGTGCTGGGTGGAGGCATGTCTGATTTCTATCTCGTGGGAAGAGGTCTTAGGTTAATATTAGGTTTGGTGAAATCAGCGGTTGTTAAGTCCTTCCTCCATACCATTTTTTTCATATGTGAAGCCAACCTTAACTGATATTGTTGTGCTAAAACTCTCAGAGAGACTTACTTGCATGATGATCTTGTGTCTCCGGCTTGTAAGATTCAATTTGTAAGTCAGAGAAACTGGCATACATTCTACATGTTCTTAATGACAATCATACTAACTCAAGATCACCAGAAACCCTCACTATGTAATGGTTATACTCTGAACTTTTCAAAGCAAGATAAGCAGTTCTAAACTACCAGCTTCTCCGGGAAGATGCAGGGTTTTCACTTTCTGAAAGGAGTTGCAGTGTTAGAAACTCAACAAGGCAGTCTACCCTAGTCTATGGGGTCACCGTGAGTTGGACTTGATGGCCGTGAGTTTTTCTTTTTAACCCGTTCACCCAGAGAATTCTATGTAATTACTATTGCAAATCTTCATTGCATGAGATGACCAAAGTCTAATCCTCTAGTACTAGGTAGCATCTCTTAAAGAGTCACCTTCAGGCCTGATTCAATTAAAAAGAAACCTAATAATCATTCTTTTAAATGTATATCTTCTTTAGGGTCTCTTGAGGAGCACTCTTGATGCTGCGAGCGCATTGGACTTGAGGGTTGAATCCCACTTGGTACTCCAATGTGGGTGGTCACGCCCACCAGCTATTCCACTTGGACAAGATAGGATTACCTACTCCCATTGAGATGAATAGCCTTGGAAGCATTTTGTAGAGTCATTATGTGGATGAGTAGACTCTATGCCAATGGATTAAGGTTTCTTATTATAAACTGCAGTAGCTACTCATTTCTGTATCAGCAAAAATTTTAGCTGAAAAAAAAAACCAAAAAAGGACCTTAGTCATTTACAAAATAAAGTAATAAATCACAATCAGATATAAATTGTAATAAGCTATAGTTAGATGTGCCAAAGTGAAAATGCCAAATGGCAATCTACTGCTTTACTATGTAAATAAACAATTGATGCCAATTTTTGACACCAGCAGTATAATTTCTACAGATAATAAAGTTCCCAGGAGCAAGGCTGTGCTTTCTACTCCCACCAGGGCAGTGATTCCGCAAAATAAATAAATAAATAAATAAATAAATAAATAAATAAATAAATAAATAAAATACATGCTCTATCCGGGATTTAAATCAATGAATTGTGCCATGTTAACTCTGGATATTTAGAAACATATCCAAGAATACATGAAAAAAGAGATAAATACTCTCTAGTTTCCTCATGCTTCTCTCTCCAAATTATAACATTTCACAAATTATTCTGAGGAGTGGAACCAGAATACAAGGCCGAACTTTAGCCATACAATGGCTGGATGAATAAAATTTCATTTTATCATAAAACAAATCCATGTGATATTCAACTAGCTAAAAATTACCTCTTTAAGAGATCTACATGGCAAAGGAACTTAGAGTGATCACACATGCACACACATGAGGAAGAAAGAGAAAATAAGGATGAACACGAAGATCAGAGGGCACAAAACGCTATGTAGTTGGCCTTGAAGGCTGAGAAGAGAAAATGAGTCACTAAGTCAAATTGTTTTCGCAAGTTAAAAGTAAAGTCCCTGCCATGGACTCCATGCTGACTCACAGTGACACTGGAGTACAGTACACACCTGCCTGGGGAGTTCTGAGAACTCATCTTTCTCCCCAAAAGCAGCTGGTGGTTTCGAACTGCTTATCCTGATGATCAGAGTCCAGTGAATAAGGATGACATTACTGGGGCCTCTAAATGCTGCAAAAAACAAGGAAACAATTTCTTCCCTTCTTAGCCTGGGTTATCTGGAAGAGGAAAATAAGTGAAGTGTGTATATAAATTCAGGTTGCCCCTGAGTTACAACAGAGTTGTATTCTGATATCTGTTATCAATCCATTCTGATGTTAAATCAAATATTTCATTTTAAAGAATTTTTCAGTAAAATTTCCCTTTTATAAATGTCTTTAAAAATTCTTATTTGTCTTTGAGGGTTAGCATTAAAATTATATAGCAATTATGCACTACAACAACCTATATATTATGTATTACTATATAGTGATATAATATGATAATTTTTAAAGTGTGACTATAATTCATAATTAACCTGAATATACCATAAGTTATGAACTGTTTGCAGATATACAGTCTTGGAGGTTGGGCAGTACAAATCCATGAGTCAAATAGCATACCACCACTACCTGGGATATGCGAAGACTTTGAGAAAGAGGACTTGGGCAGAACATTCATTTCTATCATACATACAGAATACCTTCCCAAACACACTCCTCTTCCAACCGCTTAAATTCTCATATCACAAAAAAGAAGGTGATTTTATAATTTCTTCCAACACTGAAATCCTGGTCTATCCAAGATGACACAGGCCATCAGTCTCCAAGACTGTATATCTTCAAACAGTTCATAACTTATGGTATATTTAGGTTAATTATGACTGAGCGAATTTCTTTGGATCTATTTTAGACTTCTGGATTCCATCAATTGTATGAAAATTTGCTCCTTTTTTATTAAGCGTAAAGCTTGTGGGGATGATTTGTTACTACATTAATAGGTAAATATCCATGCCATGGTAGTTCTGGATATCTTAAAAATGTTCAAAATATTTGTCAATCATAAAATGGGCCAATATCCAAATTTAATGAAATTCTTAAATGGAAAATTAAAGTTAAATTGTAATAGGAAAATTATACAAGGTCCTAAAAAACACATTATTTTTTAAGTCATGTTATTGGAAGTTCTTAAAGCACTCATCACAATGCATCCATCCATCCATTGCATGAAGCACATTTGTAAATTTGTTCCCATCATAATTTTCAAAGAATTTTCTTTCTACTGGAACTTTTGGCATCAGCTTATTAAAAAAATTCAATATTGATATACTCAATACAGTATACTCAATTAAATGAAAAGTATCTTTAAATTATCATGTAAGTTTTAATGAAGCTGATGATAAAAATGCATACACTATAATATTGTTTGCCATTCTATTTCTGAGACAACGCTGAAGAGAGAAAGAAGATCCATTGCTGACTTCTGATGAGGAAGGAAAAAGGTTTAGGAAAGATGGAAACATAGAGATGAGAACACTTTGGGAATGTATGGGTATCAACTTGATTATATTGATAGTTTCATTGATACTTTTAAGCTCTCCACCTTAAATATATGCAGTTTTTACATATTATTTTTATACCATTTGAAAAAATCTTATAGAAATGTCATGCAGTATGTGGATCAGCTGGAATACATGATGGAGATTAAAATGACAAATGATGGGGATGTGAATAAAGGTGATGTTAAAGTGACAGGACATGTACAAGTTAAACATGTTTTTAAAATAGTAAATATGATTTTTCATAACTATACACAAAATATGAAGTATTTAGAATAATAAAAGTAATTCTAATCTTTAATTTGAGATCTGTGATAAAGAAGACCGACTAAGAAATGTTTGGCAGTAGGGAACTGGATGCAGGTATTCTAATTCAGCCATAATTTGAGAAGACTATGAATCAATGAATTGGAGATGAAAACTGTGTAGCTTCACCAAAAGACTCAAGCGTATATGCCCAAATCAAACATGCATTAGTCAATTATATTTAGACAATAAAGTTATAAAAATAATTATGATATAGAAACATAAAGACGAAGGAAGGCATATCTAGAAAGAAAATATGTAAAGATTCTTTAAGATAAAATAGGAAAGACTGAGAAATGAAGTACAGGTTTTTGATTGTTTGCAGCAAGGGAAATAAAGTAGGACAAAGTGAAGATGGACTGGAGGAAATCAAGTTTTCAACCAATTATTCAGCAGCAGTCTATTCGAGGCCTAGAAATATGTGATTCAGAAAAAAATAAGTCATTTGTATTTTGATGATTAAAGGAACAAAAAGTGGAATACATTAAATTGCAAACATGAAGTGTAATGTCTAATTTAATATCCTCAATATATAACAACTGCTTAAACAAATTATGAGTCATCCTATATCCAAATAGATAAAGATATAATTGGAATTATTTTTAAGTAGAATCTTTCTCAAATAAGTATTTCTCCATCACAGCAAAATCTGTCACAAAAAAGTGATTGAAATATTGAAGACTACATTTATCCAAATATAAATGCAATTTTCTGAAAATTTAAGAGTTATGAAATATATATATTCAAATTGAAACCTCAAGTAAATTAGATAACTTTTTTGAATATCAGGGATAAAATGTTGACTTAAGGATATTTACTTTTATTTAAACTTTTAAAGGAAAAATTAAAAATCTTAAGACAGAAGACAAGCATACAAGGCAAATAATCAGAAATCAGTGATACTTACATCATGCTAGCTAAATATTCAGCAAGATCATTATTTCTAATTTTACTGTACATGAAGAAATTATAGTGCTTTTCTCCACCCAAATTTAAATGTTCTCCAAAAATTCATTCTATTTCTTAATTATACTAGCCACAAAGCACAAGGCATTAAAATTATATGTACTTTCACAGATAAAGATATTATTCAGGTTTTTAGATGTGAGTAGTGCTTTTCAGTGTAAGCTTTATAACAGTTATATGCCCCCTGTTCACAGCAAAATAATCCCAAATTGCAGGTCTTTTCATGAATCTTTTGAGTAAATAATAGACAATTACACAGATTTCAATGGTATGCATAAATAAGGGCTATTTCTTATTAGCCTATTAAATGAATCTGAGAGATATTATTCATACACTAAACTCAGTGTGCTATTAGCATTTACTGAGGCATCTCATTTTGTATTCTGCCAAGAATCTGACCACATTTGGCAAAGTATTTCTTGTGCCTGTGCTTCACAGTAAGGCAGGAAATTCAGAGAAAGGGCTCGAAATAAGTGTGCATTCCTTTAAGTTGGCCATGATTGTCTATTTTTGATGTATTTGTATTGAACACAGTTTTAGGGATAAATTAAGACTTCCTAACTTGATTTGCTTCTTTTCCTTTGGTCAATTTACCTTTTGTTTTATTACACTTTTCATTTAAGGATGGTTTACCTTAGTTTTCTTTTGTCTCTGTAAGTGAGCATCAGCAAAAATCTGCTTTTGAATCAACACAAATACATGTAAAATGAATTGAGAATTCCATACTAATTATGGCCTTATATTTCATATAGAAAAGCTTGACACTTGCTAATATGCATTCTAGAATATAGAGTAAAGAAAAAACTTCTCTTTTGTTGCTACCAATCATTACTTAAGATCAAATGTATTTCTTTATTATCAAAGTCAATGGAATATAAATTATAGGATGCCAGAGAGTGTGTATATCTTTAAAAAATGTGATTCAGATTATGTTACTTCATTTCTGGTCTGTGTAAAGCCCTCCACTTACTTTCCTCTACAATGAGAAAAATATGCAAAACCCTTGCCTTGGCTTACCTCCTCCTGTGTGACTTATGTCAAACCCAGCTTTCTGTAGCCTACCTCACCACCCATGAATCCCCTGAGACCCTTTCCTCTGCTTCAGTGGACTTCTCATCATATGCTCTGGAGTGGATTCCAATTCACAGCACACCTTTGGAGAGAGGAGGACGGCCCCCTATGATTTTCTAGGATGAAGCTGAACTATGTTACTAGGTGTGTTGTCTCCAAGTGACTGGCAGGCTCAAACTATTGCTTAACCATTGTGTCAACTGGGCACCTTCCGGTCTCATTAGTTTTAAGATTTTCTACCAATCCGTAAAGCATCTTTCAATGTGAAGGTGTTTTCCTTTGTATCTCCTCTTCCAAGAATGTGCTCTTCCTTTATTTGCCTTTCCTGTCTCCAGCTTCTTGGATCTCAAATATCATACCCATTAGTTCTTTTGACCTTATCTAACCATGAGCAAGAAAGAGCCTTTTCCATTCAGATGCCCTGCCTGCATTCTGCTTATGCTGTTGTTGCTATTGTTGTGTTAATAGCACATTCACTACCTGTCATTAAATTAAATATAAATTATTTTTCTATGGTATTTCTCACTAAGATACACCCCCTTTCTTTCTGTGCTCACATTCAGTACAGCATGCAGAACAGATCAGGCATTTGTGAAATCAAGCTTAAAAAAGGAAGAAATTTCCAAATGTTAGCACTTTCCATACTGTATGTTTTTAAGAAATATTTATAGATAGTGGAAGACACAGAACTAATCTGCACATTTATAACTGCATTCACAGTTCAACCCTTGAACCGTTCCTATACTCTATTTGAAAAGATACTGGCATACACTTAAAATCATCTTTCAACCTCCACTTGCACCAGGTCAGTTTGTATGATTGCATGCCAATGTGCTGAGTGAGCTTTATTACTGAGAAAAAATTATCCACCCTGGCCTGGTTCCTCTTAAAAGACGCGATGCTATGTATCATTGCAAACTGGTTTTTATTTCTGCTTCATCTTATTCTGCACCGTCTTTCCTGAAGGTCAGACTGGTCTCTTTCCCTCTTTTTTTTTTTAATGTCCTCAATCCCTGATATCAATGACTCTAAGAATGTGGCTCCATTTTAATATCAGCTCATGTGAACATCAAATGAGTGTGCATAAGCTTCTCCCATAGCAGAGTTTTGACATTAAGAAAATTAAAATATGGCCTAATCACAGAATGTTTTAACTGTTGTCTGACATTTTAAAGGATTTTCTCATGAATTTCAGAATAGATTATAATCCTGTCTGGCTCCTTGGGTGTAAAAGTAATCTTCTAAGTGATTTAAACTTTATTTATAATTTATAAATGAAGACTGGAGGGAGGAGTGACAGACAGAAAAATGCATATTCATATAATTAAAATATCTAATTGACATAACGTTTTGTCCATTTGTTTTTCTGTCTTAGAGAAAAAAATGCCCCCTATATTAAATCATATATAGGTACTTATTATAGTGCTCTTATTGCAATTATTTTATAGTCTATTGGTTAAAATAGACTTATGTTCATAGGAATATGTTGTTTTATAAAGGTTTAAAGGAAAATACACATTTGGTTAATTTTTTTTAACTTCCCATCAGACCAGGCTTTATAATTTCAGGGAAATTTTGAGTGATATCAAATTTTAAATATTTCCCTATGACCAAGGCTATAATTACATAGCATTATTGAAAGAAAAAGAAAGAAAGAAAGAAAGAAAGAAAGAAAGAAAGAAAGAAAGACTAGAACAGGGTACTGCCTTGTAGGTTTCTGAGACTTTAACACTTTACAGGTATAGAAAGCTCCACCTTTATCCCTGCAGGATGACTGCTGGTTTCCAACTAGTGACCTTGCATTTATCAGTTCAACAAGTAACCACTAACCACTCAGTCTCTTGGGACACAATTAAAAAAATGAGTAAATTTGAGCTGGGAAATTTTCAATATTTGTAGTAAGTTTAAGACTAATATTTACTATTTAAAATAAATTATACACACTTTTCTTAATACTACTTATATGCCAGTATTCCTGAATTATTAGAAAAGCAACTAGATACATCAAGCAATATAATTCATCTGAAACAGTGTTGCTGTTATTTCTTTTAGGTGCCATGGCGTTAGTTACAATAGACAGGCACCCTGAGCACAGTGGAATGAAACACTCTCCAATCCAAGGTCAGCTCACAATGAGCTTTGCTCAGCCCATTCCTACAAACACTGGGTCCTTCCATACCCTGGATGAGGATCCTCCTCTCTGTGTTGACCCTGCATGTTACCCAGTACGATGTCCTTGTCCAGAGACTGTTCTATCCTCATAATGTGTACACACCACCTAAGAATAAAATTGTGCCACTCATATCTGGTGAGCATTCTGGCTGTATTACTGAAACAATAACATCTGTCAAATGGCATTAGTGATGCCATAGTTGTTTTCAATAGACATTCTGCTTGATGCATACAGGGATATAGAACAGAACAATAACTGAATTGTTTTCGGAACATTCAAACTCTTCATATTCATCTTTCTCACCATTAAATTTTGACTAGTGTTTTTACTGAGGAAAATGCTACCAAAATATTTTTCATATGTTGGAACAGCCATTACAGCTCCTTTACAAAGTTTATGGGTTAAAGGGGTTACAATTTTGGATCTTTAAGAGTTGTAAATGTTTAGCTCTAAAAAACTGCTTTTAGCTAACAATTGTCTCTTTTTCTCTGTTCCATCAAGTAACTTCCAAATTGCAGTGACCCAATAGGTCGGGCTAGAACTGCCTTTGTGGGTTACTGAGCTTAACTCTTTAGAGGTGTGGAAAGCATCTTCTTCTTTACTGTGGCTGGTGGCACCAACTTCAAATAGATCCTTTGCGAGCTGACTTCTTGCTGCTCCCATTCCTATTCTGGTCCACGCACTGTGGTCTCTTATCTCTACCATCTCCTTTGCCTCTAAAAATGCTTCGTGTGCTGCTGGTCCCACCTGGGAGGTTTTATTCTCAACAGTTTACCTACACAATACCCAGTGTCTTAGAGTCATATTTCAAACAGCTTGTATTAAGATAACATTAATATGCAATAAGCTATATATATTTAAAGTGTTCAGGCCACTGCTAATCAATCTCAAACACAACCAGATAGATTTCTGCCCATAGCCCAACACTCATGGCCTCCTCCACTTAGGATATTCTTTTCCCACAATGTATACAGTCGTTGCCTCAGGTACTTAACCAAAAGGTGCTTATCATGGATGCCATCCACAATCACCTTAACTACATTTTAATTTTCATATCTTTTTCCTCAGCATATTTCTTCTCAACATTATGATAATCTAAATTAACATATACAAAATATAAATGTAAAGAAGTACCTGTAAGACTTATTTCTATTATATAAAGAAGCTTTATAGTTTAATAAGCAAACCTGTTCACTGTTGGGGCCCTTGCTAAAAGGTAAGCTCCATTTTGTTGCTAACTGTTGTTGGTTCCTGACTCACGGTCATCAGACATGGTGATCTATGTCTCTTAGATGATCATTTCCATAGACAACAGATCATACTGTATAACCTGTCTTAATCCAAAAGTTCTACTGAAATCTGTTCTGCATAAGAGCAAAAATGTGAGCTTTCAGGGGTGAATACTCAGCGGCTGATCATGAGGTGTATTGGCCAAGAATTATACTTGGGGGCACTGCATAAAATTTGAATGGTGCAGTTTAATTTGGACACTAATCTAAAAACTGAAATCCAAATTCACCTAGTGACCATTTAGAAGAAAGACCTGGATATGTATGTTAGTAAAAACAGCGGACAGAATCCTACACTAGTTTGGATCTGTAATGAATGGATTTCCAGGAGTCACAATTTGAGCAATGCCAGTGAGTTTCAGATATCTTGACGGGAAATAGAATTATACCTCTGAGCCATCAGTAAGGTCTTAAGACCATGTCTTTTTATATTGTTTTTTTTTTCACTAGCTTATCACCGGAATAAGACATAGCATATTAAAAGCACTCTATTTGTTGGATAATGACTTTATAAAATAAAACATCTCCATGTTGAATATTGTTTTCTTATTCATTATAGGAATCTGATGCATATTATTCAATTTTGCAAAGCATTTCAATTTTCCTTTGCTTCATGGGTAGCACTAGTATATAGACTTAAAAAATCGCTATGAGTTGGACTTGACTAGATGGTGATGTGTCTGTTTATTGTTTCAAAACATTTTTTTCATATTTTTTTCTGACTCTTTTTGTGCCAGGGCTGTTAAGTTCTGTATTTTTCACATTTCCTCCGCTTCCTTTATTTTTATTCCTGACTATGTTTGATTATGATTCAAAATGAGTAGCAAAATGAAGAGTGGTAAGGACCCTATCAAACTTTATAGCTTCAACAATTTTGCTGACTATGATTCTCATAGGTGAACATTGGGGGAAAGTTGGAAAATAATCCTAAAGAATTTCTTAAGTAATGGCTTCTCCAAAATTTGAGTCATATGGATTTGAATGAATTCATCTGTACTTTTTGCTTACCAATTTTAAATTTCCAAAGATATTCAACAGTATATTTAAAAACATGTTCAATACCTACTTTCTTGGTTTGAATTATGTTTCGAGGCTTTTTCTTTAAAAAAAAAGGTTACACAATGTGTTTTAACCTATGTTTTTTTTAATTGAATCCTAAATTTTAATTCTATATACTCTGCGAGCATTAGAGAATACCATGATACCTTTAATGTGGAATATCAATTAAACTGCAAACTGTGATTCATCCCTAAATACTATACCTAGAGGACATCACACTGAAAGAAGGTACGACTCAGCAGTGAAGACTGTCTGCTCATCCCCCTTTGATGCATCAATTACACACCCAAACTTATGACTAAGATAATTGAAAAATGATAGAGTCAATCTTGAGGGCCTTATTTTTTTTCTTTATCACCTCCAGTAATTTTTATAACTGAGCTTCATTGCAGATTTTTCTATAGTAAGAGAACAAAAGACTTCCCTATAGAATAATCTTTCCTACATTAAATTAAAAAATAATCTCTGAAACACTAATAACTTACTATTTGCTGTTCAAAAATTCTAGATGTGAGAATTTCACACTGGTGTACATTTTAGACAATGTTTTAAAAAGGATAATGTAAATAAGTAACGGATCTCCAAAACTCACCACCATGAAGTTGATTCTGACTCACAATGACGTTGTAGAGGAGACTGCCACTATGCCTCTGAGACTATGATGGAGTCCCAAATATCTCCTGCAGTTAGAGAAATCCAGCGGGAAATTGGATAGGGAAAGTGGATTTAGATTTACTTTCTCCAGAAAAATAAGTTGCAAGTGCTGTAAAGAGTAATGGAGGTGGACATATCTGACTTTCCCTGTCTTCCCTTGCCATGAGGAAATGGTCAGACATGACTCCACATTCCTTCTTTCCCCATCTATTCTGACACCAACCATTCCTATTGCCCTATTCTACATCTCTGTTAGTTTAGTGAGGCAACTAGGATTCTTCACTTGTTGTGAGTGTTTGTCTTCAGAACAGTATATTGAGCTCATAAACTTACAGGAACTATGAATCTAACCTTACTTGGAAATAATGTCTTTGTAGATGTAGTCATATTAACATGAGAAAATATTGAAATAGGGTAGGTCCTAATACAATATCTGGTGTCCTTATAAGAAGGAGTTAAAAACAAGGAGTTTGGAATATTGAAGCCTACAGAAAAAAAGAAATATCTGTGTGACAAAAAGCAAAAAGCAAAATCTAGTGTTATGCACCTCTTTAAGGGGTGGAAACTGTAGAGGTGAAGTACTCTGATGTGTTTAATGGAGCTATACTAGTGATCACTTTGTTACTCCAACCAAATGACCTATTTCTGATGGTTCTGACTAAGAAGATTAGGGCAGATACTGAATGGATCATGTGACTCACTTCTCGGTGATTTTTAAAGACAGACCCTGTGAGCACCATCTTTTCGGGGGTAAAGTGAGCCATCTCAGAATCAAGTGAGAAAAGCAGGGCATATCTTCTGGACCCTGAGACTCTATAGATGGAAATTCCTGGACCAAAGACATTCCTTTGAGACTTGGGACAAGGCAATGGAGCAGCACCGCTTGAACCCAGAATCAGGGACAAGGCAGAGGAGAGGGATTCCCAGCTCACAATGCAGGAAGAGAAGAGTGCTTTGGGACAGGACACTGTCTTGCGGATTGGGGAGTACCTTGGGATACTTCATTGGGGGAACTGGATTTTCTAACCCATGGAGCTGGAGCTGTGTGCCTTCCCGTGACTTACAGAGAACTAGCATACATTAAAAGAGATCTGCAACCTCTTCTAAGCAGGACAGGGGCCAGGCTAAGAGGCCATGGACGAGGGAAGGGTCTGCCTGTCAGCATGGCACAAAGAAAACTGTCCCCGCTAAATAAGGGTATCCTACACATTTCCCCTGAAAGGTAACAGTTAGCTTCCCTAAGAAGCCCTATACATGTGATCATTGTGAGTTCCGTGTGGCCTGTTACCCCACTCAGTCTCAAAGGTAGAATGTTCTGGAAGAGGCAGTTGCTGTCAGAATAGAGTAAAAGGGATAGATGGTAGGACTATAACTGATCCATGGACACCTTATATACCACAGAATGAACCACTGCCCGGTCTAATCATGTTTTGATATTATTTACAGGTTTTCCTATTTACAAGTATAGCCTATTTATTTTTCTTAATCAGTTCTTGGTCTGGAGGCTCTACTGAAACTTGTCTGCTTTGAATAACATTGCTGGTATTTCAAATCCTGGGTCATAGATTCCAGTACCACTGCAATAAGCAAGCCAAAGCCATATTACAGACTGACAGACATTTACTTCAAGGATGCACACACACACACACACACACATACTTGCATGTGTATGCATAAATACCTATTAAACCACAATTGACCTAGTCAGACAAACTTCCTAAAGCATCATTAGAAACCACATTTGACCTTTCATTCATTCACAGAAAACTAAAAATGTCCTGGCCTTTTTCAGCAGTTAAAAAAGAAGAAGAAAGAAATCCTTGCTGATTTTCTCAAAGCAGTAGCTTTAGGGAACAAAAACCTTTCAACATCATTACAAAATTAATAAGAATTCTCAGAGTTCCCTGAACATTTCATTTTTCTAACATTTTGACTCAGCGGTGGAGTTTAAAGGAGATGAGAACCAGCAAAAGAAATACCATCTTCTGCTCTCATCATTCAGAGGAGCCAAACTGAATGCCACTTACATGAGGTGATTGAATCTGTCATAGCACTGCATGGGTTTCTTATCAAGAAGCCTTTCTTTTTTTAATAGGAGTCATATTTTAAAAGAGATGAAAACCATTTAAATGAGGTTCATCAGTACTTCATTCAAGATGTTATTGTACTATCTTAATTTGGGAAAGATTTCAAAAGAGAAGGCAAACAGAATGTTGCATCTGAAAGATGTAATTAAATCCCCAATTTGCTTACAATCATTTATTTGTGAGGAGAGCAGTTCCACATTTGGTTAATAGCATGATCCCCCTCTGGTAAATAAAGATTCTGCAAAACTTTTTTTGCAAAATTTTCTTAATTATAATGTTTATTAAAAGAAGAACAACACCTTAAAGAAGAAATTCTAATAAACTATTTAACAATTTAACATGACTTTCAGGTGGCAAAAATAAGAGGTTGTGATTTTCTATTTCATAAAAGATGGTGACTGATGGACATTCTTCCCCCAATGACTTTAAATATTGAGAGCCTACACAATGAAGTCCAGACATCATGAGAATTATATTCATTGGATTGAGAAAATGACAATAAATATGGCAACATAAACACATTTTAAAATATTTCATTACATTTGGCCCTATTATTATCTTCCCTGGGCCCTTTCATTAATTTTCAATGATATGGATTCACCCAGTATCAGTAGAGGGAATAATGTTGGAAAAAGTCATGGCATATTGTCTGAATGTATCTTTGAAGGGTAATGAAAAAAGCAGAATAAGGAGGTTCAGAAATTATCAATAAAATAGAAGAAAATGTAATAAGGGAAACAGGAAGAAACACACATATACACAATATGAACAAATAAGCAGAGAAGAGGTTCAGAAAAATGCGAAGAAACAGGATTTCTTCTTGAACACAAATGCTCACCTTGGAAAGAGGAACAGTAAGATTGTCTCTAGTGCCATATGTTGTCTTATTTTTGCTATTTTTACAGATACTCTAGAATTCACACCGTGCATCATTAATTTTTGTGGGTTCACTTTAGAAACTTATCAACAGAAGCTAGTTTGGTATCAACTAATTAATTAAATTATTGATAATTATTCTTAGAAGAAAATCTTGGCATAAAAAATCTAAGTTTAAAAGACCACATATTGATCAATAGGTTTTGTTCCAACAATTTGGAACAAATTTGCTGCTATAGAATTCCAAAGGGTTGGGTTGATTGTATAAATACAATTCTACAGCCTCCCTTGTTTTAGAATTAAACTGTCAGTATCTAAAAATGTTAGCTAATTGACACATTTAAAGGGATGTCTTTGCTTACATTTAAATCCAAATATTGAGTAATCTCTGGATATTTCATGTTATAACTGCTTGTGACCAATATCATCATTTCAAATTTCACCTCTGAGATTTAATTTCCTATTATTAAATTTAAAAAAATTCTTACTTACTGATAAAAAATTTGTGCTGAATGGCATAGAAGTTGACATTTTTAATGATTTTATAGTTTTGTTGTTGTTTTAAATACTTTTATTGGGGGCTCATAGAATTCTTATCACAATTCATACATAAATCCTTGGGTGTCAAGCACATTTTATGTCTGCTGCCCTCATAGTTCTCATAACATCTGCTTTCTATTTAAGCCATTAAGATCGGCTCTTCATTTTCACCTCCCTACCTGTCCCTCCCTCCCTCCTAAACCCTTGATAATGTATAGATTACTATTACTTTGTCATATCTTACATTGTCCGATGTG
The DNA here is from genome assembly GCA_004026705.1 of Nesogale talazaci. Classification (NCBI taxonomy): domain Eukaryota; kingdom Metazoa; phylum Chordata; class Mammalia; order Afrosoricida; family Tenrecidae; genus Nesogale; species Nesogale talazaci. Next base: position 168,323 of record PVJH01001259.1, on the reverse strand, counting down.
TCCCTTCACCCATGTCCCCATTGTTCTTACCCCAGGTAAGAGGTTATATACAGATCCGTATAAATAGTTCTTTGTTTCTATCCTTCCTTCCCTCTCCTGGCATTGTCAGTCACACTCGTGATCCTGAAGGGATCACCTGTCTTTGATTCCCTAGGTTTCTGGCTCCTGTCTGCATCAATATACATCCTCTGTTCTAGCAGGATTTCTAAGGTAGAATTTCATAATAGGGGGGGAGAAAGTAACCTTGAAGAACTAGAGGAAACCTGGATGCTTCACCCTACAACAAAATCTATGTCATAGTGGTAGCACTTAAATCAACACTTCACTAGGGATTTCAGTTGCAAAAGATATTTTTAAATTGTTAAAAATTAAAGATGCCTCTTTAATAATTATGTCGTGCCAGACTAAATTCATGATATTTCCATTTGCCAAATTTGAATGCAGTACCTGAATTTTCAATATAGAAGAGTTCGGATGATCCAATGCCTTTGAATTAAGTGCTGAAGTTGTCAAACATAACATAGAATACCTTTTCCCCTTTAAATTGCTTATTGTGATTTGAATGAACAGAAAAACATCAATTTGTTTTCATTTTTTAATTTTTTGGTGTGAAAATGAGGGTGTTTATTTCAGATAATTGTTTTTTATTTAGCAAATGAAACAACTCACCTACCCTCGCAATATTTGCCCTGTAGTCCACAGCAAGTTCAACGATTCATATACATTTCACTTCATGCCATTTCTTACCCCACCGTTTCCTTGTGCTTCTTGTTTTGGTTCTTCTTGCTTTATTAACCCTTCTGAATGTTGTCCTTGGATATGCACTTCCTTTGGATCTTATCTGATTGGTTACTGTGGAGTGAGCATATTTTGCTAGCGTTACTATATTCTTTATAAACCAGCTGATTCTTTGAAAACGGAGCCATGCGTTGAATCTAGTTCTAGATCAAAAGGGGGGAGGGTGGTTTCCTTCTGTCTCTTTCTGGCCAGTATGATTTTGATCTTTTTTCCCAACATTTTTCTCTGAAGGCTCTTTTCAGAAGCTTCTAATGTTAGATCTTCAGTAGCGGTTGATCATGCTAACAGGGTGCCAAGTATTTTTGCTCTTAGGGTTATGGAGAATGATGTTGCTGGTCTCTGGGAAACCACCTGTAGTTTAAGATGCTTCACATTACTCTAAGCCCTTTCAGGTAAGACTAGCCAAAGACAACAACATGTAGTAATAAAAATGTCCACTCCCCATGCCCCTTGGGTTCTCTCTCTCACAAATGTACATGACCCTGGATAGCTGTAAAAAAAATCCTACTTCTGATACCAGCTGTGTTTTTTTAATGCTCTCTATTTCATCTCTCCAGGATTTAATATCCATTGCTATGGCTACAGAGAATCCACAGAAAATTCATAATTAGCAGGAGTATTAAGGAAATTAACAGGTTGATATGTTGTTGAGGGGAGCCCTGATAACACAGTAATTATATCAATGCATATTTCAGGAGGTTGTGGCACTGTGAACCTTATGGATCCAGATGGCATGAGATCAGCATCAGCAAAAACAGGGGTCAGAGTCTGGAGTCCAGTGCCAGACTTCTCAAACCCACACAGCAACGAGAGCCTCTTTGTGTAAGAGGCTGACTTTAGGGAGGGCGGGTGGCGGGCATCCCTGGCACTTACTTGAGGAAGCTGTGTTTGATGATCTATGTAGCTAGGAGAGGAAACTTTTGTGTAAGGATTACAGGGGAGTGCTATGCCTGTTTGGGCTTTATTAGCAGACCTGAAAAAACTTTGTCACATGGCTTGAAAAACAACGATGCTGTTTTTATCACTAGTGTTACAACCTGCTAAATTCCTTAATAAACCCTTTAATCGTGGATTATATGGGTTCTATGTAGCCATTGCAATGGAATTGAAATCCTAGAGAGGAAAAATAGAAACATTAAGATAGCACAGGAGGGAGGCAGGGAGAGAGGAAAGAGAGGGGCGCTATTTGTATATGTATATTTATCTATGTTACAAGCATATTAATGAATATGATGGAACATAGAGAGAGTAACAAATCTGTTTTGGAACAAATGCAAATAGAAAGATCCTTAGGCTGGATATCAAGCCTTCACATTCCTCTTTTTGGACATGTCATTAGAAAGGAGCAATGAGTGGAGGAAAATGCCATGCCTCTTAAAGTAGAGGATCAGCAAGATAAAAGATAACCTCAATGAATTGGCATGGCTGCCACAACAATGGACTCCGAAAAACCAAGCTCAGGATGACAGAAGTTTGGGAAATGTTTTCATGTATTTACATTATAACGTTGGTGCAGCATATTAACTATGCTATGGGATTAAAGATGAGTAAACCTGTGCTGGCAGATATAGAGCTGAAATACTCCTTAAACCCATGGATAGCTATAGTCTGTCGTCTAGTGTAGCTTGTTTGGGTCTATGGTAGAACTCGTCATGTTAGACAACAAGTCATGGCACGTCCAATTGCCCAAGGCATGTGTACATTCTGGCTAAACTTTTTTTTTAAAAAGGCTAAGGAAGAATTGATGCATTTGAGCTAGGATGGTGTCAAAAGATACTATCATAAAGACTTCCAGAAGAGGTGGGCAGAGTTGGGGCCCTATTTCAACAACAACAACAACAACAACAACAACAACAACAACAACAACAAAACTTCCAGACGAACAAAAAGATCTGTCTAAGATGTTGTGTAGCCAGAATGCATTTTAGAAAGGGATATGGCAAAATTTCATCTTACGTACTATGGACATGTTCTTCAGAAACAGATAGTAGGTAGAGAATGATATGATGATCGTTAAAGTCAGAGATTAGTGAAAAAGTCAAAAACTCCCTCAAGACAGGCAGACACAGCAGTTGCAGCAATTGACTCAAACAGTGCAACTGTGAGAATGTTCAGGACTGAGCAGTGCTTGGTTTTGTTGCACATGTGTCCTATGAGGCTTAATTGAATCTAATAACAAAAACTCCAATGAAATTAAGGTTATGCTTATTTGGTGAGATCATCATCTTTTTACTTCTGCATTATTCTCACTACATTATGCCACTTTAATAATATGACCTATTATTGATGCAATTCACTTTGTTCCTTTCAAGTGACTATCTAACAGAATTTTACAATACAGTTATTCTCTTGCTCAATGGTTATTAGTAGACATCTCATAGATGTTTTGCCTGCATCTCATCTTACTGCATTGAGTCAGCTCCTACTCACAGAGACCCTGTATGAAAAAGGCAAGTTGTGGAGACTGTATCTTTATGGCCGCCGCACACAGTCTTGTGCTCCTGGGAAGCAGCTGGTGGGATTAAACTCCTCAGCCGGGGGTCAGCAGTCTGAAGTTGAACTCAGAGTGCCAACAGGGAGCTTTTCAATCTATTCAAATATCCGATTCTCATTTCTCATAGTGCTCCCACTTTTCCACTTGCGAATTTATATTTGTGAGTCAGAGTTCACTGGATAGCAGTCTTTATAGACTCCAGGCCTCCTTCATTAGCTATGTTAGTTGTGTAGTAAACTGCAATCATTAGTATTTAGGGGTTGAAATTAGTCTCAGTGTAATCAGTGGAAATTCAGTGAAACTTGCTTTCCTGTCATGTAGATATATCTCTTGTCATTCTTTAAGTACTTGCTTTTAGGAACAACAGATATTTCAGTTTGCTTTGTATTTTTCACTGGACCAACCTTGAAAGCAGTCCTTGCTATAAGAAGTCCTGTCCCATTCCAATGAATGTGATATCCTGAAGCTAGTAATAGGGTGCTAATCGTGTTCTTTGCTAATGATGTGTGATTTTCCACATGTAAGCACTTTGAATGGACAGAAAAAAGCCAGACAGAGTATATCATGGGGGTGCGCAGGGTGGTGTGATCTACAAGAGCAAAGATTTAGATACATGAATAAGCGGTATATGTTCCAGAGATAGGAAAAAAACGTGTCTAAAGCTTAAAAGTGTTTATTAGAGAAACTAATAGGCTACCTCAAGTTAGTAGATAGTAAGGAAACAGTCATTGATCCATAGCAGAGACCCTTCACTGATCCTCTGCCTCTGTGGGCCAGGAAGCCTGCATGCCCCTCAACCTCACAGTGCCATAAATTGCGCCCTGGCTCTTTTCCATGCTTTCCTTGATTCCAACTGGTCTCAGCCTGACTCTTATTGACCCCTGGTCTCCATGCTGCACACGTTGGCCCTTGTGGTCTTATTACTTCAGACAGAGGTCTTGAATGTGCTCCACTTCCCACACTGCAGGGATTTTTCTGTCCGAGATGCCTTTTATACTCAGAGGAATGACGTTGAGATGTAGTTTTTTATCTTTGAGCCAACCATACCCCTGAGAAAAAACAGTAGGTGATTTCATTTACATTCTCCACTAAATTACAGACTCAATCCCATCTTACCTTTCCATCGATAGAATAGAGGACACATTTCTATATGGAGTTATAGCCACAAGTGTAGGGTCCAGGATTTTTGTATATCACACAATGATTTATAGTTACAATGTTCATTATACTTGACTATATTGAATGAGCTATGCAGTACAATGAAAAAGAATAACTGACACCAATTTGTTAATCTTGATCTATAAATCTTACCTAAACTTGGATATATATGCATATATATGCTTAAATTTAAATAATATATACATTTACATAGAAATTCTTGACATTTAATAAATTGAACTAAATTTCTGATTTAACATCATTTCAAAAATGAAATAAAACTGAAACTGTATTAAGGAAACCACTTTTCCACTAATGAAGGATGATTGTACTTGTACAGTTATTAGTTTCAAAAAGTACACACTCCTATATATGCCTCTTTGTCCAGGGAATTATGGTTCTTCTAGTCAAGGTTTGTGTAACTTCTACCAAATTATTAGTGAGAATATGAACATGATGTGTATGAGAGTCTAATTTGAGAAATGGTCAATTTTTTATCATCTTAAGAGGTTTCCAATGAGCCAGCTCAGAAGAAAACATGAGTATTTCAAGACCATCAATAAAGAAAAGCTGGAGACAGTCAACTTCTTTTGACCCCACGATTCCTACACAGGAGTCACAGGAGACAAAGGGGCAGCAGAGGCTGGGGAGCTAAAAGAGGTGACAAGGGAGGGGGCTTCCAGGTCTACATCTCAGGTAAAGCTGAGTTCCCAAAGGTACAACACTGACTTATTCTGTGGGGTGCCCCTTGGGAATCTCTTGACAACCAAAAAGGAGTTTTCTAACACTTTTGTGAGCAGAGAAAAGGCCTAGGGATGGGACATGTAGCTGAGAAACTGAGGGCCAGAGAGTAGCTTGCAGATAAAACAATTGTACCCTGAGTATTTATTTAGCTTTTATTATATAACCTGATAATTTATCTAATAGACCTCAGTAATCATGAGTATTATCTGTGAGTTATGCATGGTTTTGCAATAAATCCTTAAACCCAGCAGAGCCAGAGTGAGTGCATTAGCAGGAATGGTTTGTACCAGAAATGCTGAGGGAGGCTCAGGAAGAAGGTGTGCCTGAACCCTGCTTCATATGACGAGGTCCAGGATTGGGATGTCAGGAGATTCTCTTCCTTCTTCCCCTACCCATGCACCAGATGTAACCTCCACACCATTCTTATTCCTACAATTGTTTTAAACATATCTATAAAATCATATATAAATGAATTTCCTGGTTAGTGGATCATGAACTATTAAATGCTTTCTCTCATTTGAACTCATCTCTCATCTCTGACTCTTGTCATTCTGATGAAATAGATTGAGCATTAGGCTGGTAACCTGGAGAACATTTCACTGGATGAAATGATCTAAGCATAAAAGGAGCAACTATTTTTAAAAGTCAAGAATAGTCTTCACACTTAAAGAAAAAAACTACTTAGTGGGTGAGACAGGAAGGAAGTGAGGAAAGTCACGGGCCAGGGGAAGGAAAGCATTAGGGGAAGGGGAAGGCAATGCACAGTAAGAGGAAATGAGAAAGGGGGGAATTTTGGAGGCAGGGAAGACACAGGGAGTTTGAAACAGTTAAAAAATCAAAGGGAAAGTAAAAGGAAATCAAGGAAATCAGAGGACATTTATAGATGTCTAAATATAGGCATGTACATAGGGAAATATATTTATATATGGTAATGAGGAAATACATCTACATGCATATACTTATAGGGTTAGTATTAAGACAGCAGATGGACATTGGGCCTACACACAAGTACTTCCTCAATACATGAACATTTCTACTAAATTGGCATTTCACGATGCTCACCTTCCCAACACGATCACTGAAGACAAATATGTGCATAAGCCAAAGTGTGAAGAAAGCTGATGCTGACCTGCTATCAAAAGATATAGCATCTGAAAAAAAAAAAAAGATATAGCATCTGTGGTCTTAGAAGCTTAAAGGTAAACAAGTGGTCATCTAGCCCACATGGAAAAGGCACACTAGCCTGTATGACCACAAGGTGTAGAAGTGGTCGGGTATCAGGCATCAAAGAACTAAAAAGCATGTCATTATAAATTAGGGGGAATGCAGATTGGAGACCCAAAGCCCAATTGTAGATGAATCAACATCCCCTAAAGAAGGGTCATAGGGAGGAAACAAGCCAGTCAGGGTACAGTGTAACAACAATGAAATATGCAACTTTCCTTTAGTTCTTAAATGCTTCCTCCACCACCTCACTATCATGATCCCAATTTTACCTTACAAATCTGGCTAGGAAAGAGGATGTACACTGGTACAGAGAGGAATTGGAAACATGGGTAATCCGGGACAGATGATCCATTCAGGACCAGTGGTGAGATTGAAGATACGGGGAAGGTAGAGAAAATATGGAGCAGAAAGGGGAAACCGGTTATAAGGATCTATGTATAACCTCTTCCATGGACTACAGACAACAGGGAAGTAGGTGAAAAGAGACATTGGACAGTGTACAATATGACAAAATAATAATTTATAAATGATCAAGGGTTCATGAGGGAGGGGGGAGCTGGGGCAGAGGAGGAAAATGTGGAGCTAATACCAAGGGCTTAAGTGGAAAGAAAATGTTTTGAGAATGATGCTGTCAAAAAAATGTACAAATGTAATTTGCATACAATGGATGGATGTACAGATTGAGATAATAGTTGCATGAGCCCCCAATAAAATGATTAAAGTGAAAACAAAAGTGTTAAAAGTTACAATCCTGCAATTCTGGGGATAGGTGCATGGATAGACAGATTGAACAGGTTGGAGAAGAAGCGTGGGAGCACATCCATAAAAGTATACAGCTCTGAGGATATTTGTGTGTATGTGTGTGTGTGTATTCTAGCTTTAAATATATTCATGGAGATCATAAGCACATAGGGGATAAGCTTATGAAAATATCTTATATATAGCCAAACACTTTGAAGGAATGAGTTTCATGTGAGCAGGTAAAACTATTAGTCTCTCTTTGTCCAGAGGAAAGAAGAGTTATAAAAATCAAAGGGCACCTCTAAACAATTACTCCACAGAACTCATGGACCATACTAACACTGATCTTTACACTCCTGAAACAAGAACTCAATGATGCCTATGTACTTCTAATGACTGCTCTGAGAAGCAGAATTCAAAATCATAAAAAGACCAGGCTTACTGTTGGATAAAGGCTAGTGAGACTTCCAAGACTATGGTCCTTAATATTGAGGACTGGAACTGAACTCACTTTTGTAGAAGAGTAATTGCATTACCCAAGCACAAGAAGGAGGAATGGAAATAGGAAGTTCAAAGAAGTGGTATAAGTGATGTTACAGTATATTGAGAGGATTACTGCAACTTGTGTGACTGTGTGAATTATTGAGTGTATAACTATAGTCAATGCTCTGAATCTTCACTTGATACACAATGAGAAGCTAGAAGTTTCCTTCATTCATTTCTTGAATAAAAGATTTACAGTCTTGGAAATCCTGTGGATCAGTTCTACTCTGCCCTGTAGAATCACACACACACACACACACACACACACACACACATATAGTTTTGTGAATTTGTTTCTCACTTTACCTACACTAACAAATTAGGTACCATCAAGCAAATTTCCACTCATATCAAACCACAGCACTGAAAAGTGCCTGGTTCAGCACTATCCTCACAATTGTTGTTTGAGAGTATCATTGTAGCCGTGTCAATTCATCATATAAAGAATCCGTCTTATTTCTGTTACCCCTGTACTTTACCAAACTTGCCTCTTCCAATAGCATGTCCAAAGGATTTGAGAAGAATTCCCACCAATATTGTTTCTAAGCAACATTCAGGTTGAATATTTTTCCAAGATATATTAGTTTATTCCTTTCATCACCCATAGTACTTTCCATAATCTTCACTAGTATATAACTCAAATGCCTCAATTCATCTTCCATCATTCTTATCCAAAGTCCTATCTTCACATCCATATGAAGCAATTGAAAATACCATGGCTTGAGTCATGTACAGTATAGTCCATAAAGTAGTAACCTCATTTTTAATGCTTAAGAGAAGTCTTGTGCATCAGATTTCCAATGCAATGCATCAAGTGATAGCCTGGACACTGCTTCCTTGAGCAGTGAGCCAAGCAAGAGGAATGAAGCTTTGTGACAACATAAAGTTTTCTCTTTTACCATGTTGCTACTTTTGGGGAAAAAAAGAACTTTATATAAGAATAAGTTTTTCCAATAAAATGCAGTTTAATACATGTCTTCTTGCTGAATTTAGCAACAGATTATCAGTAAAAGGGCTTGAGTGATAATATTGAGCTTTCTAGTGGCAGGAAAATCCTTAACTCTTCAAAAATTTGATTAGAGCCCATAAGACTCTCTGAGGACAAGTCAGTGCAGACATGCTGGGAACAATTCCTACTCAAAAGGTTCAACTGGGAGAGTGCAACGACTTTCTGTGATGTCTTCATTCAAAGGATAGAACTGTGAAAGTAAGGGAACAGAAGCATCTTCTATATACAGCACAGAGACCATCTGAAAAATTAAAAGGATCCCAAAGAAAGTTGAAAGAGCTTCAGGATGGCAAGACCATCCTGAGTAGGGCTCCTTCTTCAGTTTGTTTTTGGTGATATTGAGTCTTTCCTAACCACAGTGTCCTGATGCACAACAGAAAGGACCACTGCGAGCACTTCCACCATCCTCACAATTTTACCTTGGCCTGATCCCATTGATGTGGACTCTACATCAGTCCATCTCCTTGAGAGACTTCTTTTTTTGATCCTCCTCCAATTTACTGAGCATGATGTCCTTATCCAGAGAATGGTCTCATCTGATAATATGTTAAAAAAATCAACAATATCTTATCATCCTTTCCTCTAAGGAACTCTCTGCCATTATTTCTTCCAATAGAGATCGGACTGTCCTTTTAGCAGTCCATGGTGGTTTCAATATTATTCGTCAGCACCACAATTCAAATGTATCAATTCTTCTATACTCTTGTTCATAGAAGGTCAACTTTCAAAGGCGTATTCAGTAATGGAGAATGCTCTGGGTAGGGCCAGGTGCATTCTAGTCCTTAAAGTGGCAGTGGTGTTCTTTGAAACTTTAAAGAGGGGGCTGAGCCCCAGTGGCATAGTGGTTGAGTGCAGGACTGTGGCCCATGGATTTGGCAGTTCAAATCCAGTGGCAGCTCTTCAGGAGCAAGGTTGGGTAGCTCCCATGACCACCAGAGGGCAGTGATGCCCCCAAAAAAGAAAAAGAAAGAAACTCTAAAGAGGTCTTGTGTAGCAAATTTATTCAATGTAATAAGTCTTTTGATACCTCTACTGCCTTTCCCATGAGTATTGATTGTGGATTCAAAGAAGACAAAACCTTTGGCAACTTCAATTATTTCTGTATTTACCAAGATGTTCCCTAATGGGTTAGTTGCGAGGATTTGGGTCTTTACATTGAGTTATAATCCATCCTGAAAGATGCAATCCTTTATCTACATCAGCATGTGCTTCAAGTCCTCCTCACACTCAACAAGAGAGGCTCTTCCAACTGCATACCACAGGTTGTTAACAATTCTTCCTTCAACCCTGAGACCACTTCTTCATCCAGCTCACCTTCTCTGATGATTTTCTCAATATAAAGATTAGATAAGCATGGTAAGAAGATACAATCCTGTCACATCCCTCTCCCAATTTTAAACCATGGAGAATTCACTCTTCCTGTTCACTAAATTGCCTCTTTAGCCATGTCCAAATTCTTCAAAGGCCAATGAACTGTTCTAGAATTCACATTCTTCTCAAGGTAGTTAGTGGATCAGAGAGAGGTCTGAGTCACACAGTCAAATGCCTTGACACATTCAATAAAATACAGATAACTGTGGCAGTCATGTGCTTATGTTAATTTTATGATTGAAATGTAGGGGTGGAGTCTAGCCTGTTAATCTGGAGATAGTCATTGAGTAGCCAATGAGGCCTCTATGTGGGAATGGCTTTCTCCTGAGACTTCTGGGAAATCTCACGATGTTTCCCTTGTGAAGATGAGAAGATATCTTCCCCAGTGGTTGGGAGTTAGTCTCAGAAACAATGAATGATGGACAAGACAAGATGGCAGCATCTGAGGAGCCAGAGAAGTCACACGGCTTGGCACTGATGGAGCCAGGCCTCTGAAGGTGGAGAGGCTACGTGGGGACCCCTGCCAGCTATGAGTTGCTTCTGCCACCACTGGATGCTGCTGATAGACCCTGAGCCCTGGAAGCAAGGAGCCATGGGGAGACCTCTGCCAACACCGGGATTCTGCACCCAGTGACCTGTGACTTTGTGAATCAGAAAGAGACATTATATACTGGTATTGGGCATATGTTCTAATACCGGAATTATTACTTTGAACTGCACTGGGTTGGGATGCTTTCTCATGTCTCATTCTTTTGAATATAAACCCTTTCCTTATATCCATATGCGTGTCTATGAAATTCGTTCCTCTAGTCTACCCAGACTAACACAGTAACCATCATTAAGATACTCTGCTTTTAGCCAAGATCCATCTGACATTAGCAATGCTATCCCTTGTTCCACATCCACTTCTGAATCCAGCCTGAACTTTGAAATTTCCCTGTCATTGTACTGCTACCACAATAGTTGGATAAGGTTCAGTCAAATATTGCATGTCATATCAATGATATTGTTTTGTTATCAAACATAATTCAATTTAAAATTTAAATTTAATCAGTTTAAATATAATTTATGTAATTTTTGCATGTGTGTATAGTATGTAACTGTGTATATCAACTATATCTATATTCAAATGAGTGCTTCCAGTGCTTCATCATATTATGAAACACTTCAATTAACACTTCAATTGATGTGTCATCAATTCTTGGAACCCTATTCTAGGATATTCCTCTCAATGCAGTGCAAATATCTTTATTCAGCACCATTGTTCATATGCTTACTTCTGAAATGGGAAAAGGTAGAGTAGTTTGGGGAGCTTGTTTGCTTGTTTCTCTCCTCTTGATACCATGACTGCGTGTATTCTATCCATCCTTTTTGATACTCCCTGCATCATTCAATATTTTGTTCATAGCATTTTTCAAAACTACAACTTGAGGTTTGAATTTTCCTTCAGTCATTTGGTCTCCCAAATGTGGAGTGTGTTTCCTTTGATTTGTTTTTAACTCTTGGTCTCTGCCCCTTATTATTTATACTTCATTTTTTTGTTTCATTTTCTTTAGCTGACCTTTGAACTTTTCTATTCAACTTAATGACATCATTTACCCCATTGACTTCTATGATAAAGAACAAATTTTACAGTCTCATCTAACATTCACATGGGTCTTTTTTTTTCCTTTTTAATGGTTTTGATTTCTTCATGAATTTTGTGATAGATGTTATCCTACAGCTCAGCGGGTCTTTTGTCATTAATGTTCAATGCATCACATTTGTTCTTTAGATGTTCCGGAAATTCAGGTGGTTAGACAAAAAATGGTATTTTGGATTTCATGGGGATGTTTTTATTTTGTTCAGTTTCAACCTGAACTTACATATGAATAGCTGATTGTCTGTTCCACAATCTGCACCTGGTCAGGTGTTAGCTGGTGATATTGAGCTTCTGCATTGTCTTTTCTTACAAACATAGTGTATTCCATTGTCAAAGTCTGCATGCATAGTATCCTTCTGTGTTGTTGAAAAAAAGGTATTTGCTGTGAGCAAGTCACTGTTCTTGCAAAATTCTATCATGTTAACTCTATCTTCATTTCAATCAAGTCCGTAAGTTCCAACTACTGGTTTTTAAATTTTGTTTCCAACTTTTGCATTCCAATTGATAATACTTATCAATGCGCATTGATTAAGCTTTGATTAATGTCCAACTAAAGCCAATGGTAAAATTCTTCAATTCCCTCACCAGTAGCTGTGAGGATTGGTGCACGAATTTGAATAGCAGTTGTATTCATTGCATTTCCTTGAAGGTGAGTATAGTCTTTGTTCTTCTTCAACAGATGGATTATGCAGCAGCAGCAACAACAACAAAGATTGATCCTGAGCTGTCCTTCTTGACTTTAGATACAAAACCATTTCTCATTATTGTGTGATTCCCAGCATAGTAAATCATATGATTTTCTGAGTCAATTTCAGCTCATTCATGCCTCAAATATCTATCTTTATGCATTCCATTTAATTTTTGATGATTTCCAATGTCCTTAGATCCAACCGCCTTCTTCCCCAGTTCTTATCATTAGCTGCTTTTTATCTTAGTTTTACCCCCAATAACAAAGGAAGATTTAGAAATGTCCACTCCAACACATTTTCCCCTAACACACCTCACCATGGTTGATGCTACTCAGAGGCATCAGCTCCTCCTTAGTCATATTTCAAGTGTGACTAAAGGGGTCCATTCTCTAGCCTATCTCTGACAATGTTCTGCGTCTACGTCATATCTGACAAGGCTTAAAGCTATACATAAGGCTTTGAGTGGCCATTTTCTCTGAAGCAGGCAGCCAATTCCTTCTTCATGACTTTCTCGTCGTCTTGAAGTTCTACTGGAACTGTGGAGTACCCTGTATGACATTTATAATACCAGTAATGTAACTACAAGTATGACAGCAATGCCCAAGCTGTGACAGTGTGACAATCGGACAGACAAGTCTTCTTTAAGGGGAGTATAATAAAGGGTTCTATAAAACACAATATAAGAATTATATGGTAGTTGGATGATTTTATGTGAACTAAATAATCCTGGTTGGGGATGGAATTGTATTGTCAATGAAATGCTAGTCAGATGGCACCTCGTTGGAAATGTGGCCTTTTCTGTGAGTGAGGGACTGGGAAGTACCTCTATTCCTCTGCTTCTTCACCATCCTCCCTTCTGGAATTTAACCTATCTTGAAAGGTAGTGTCATAGGAGCTGCCAGCCCCCAAGACCTTCTGCTTTTCTATCTTGTTTGCATGCAGTTGTGCACTCACCTGCCTGTAGCCTTCCTTATTCCCACTTCTGCTTTCTGCATCACTAGGCTGCTGTGATGTGAGTCTGTAGAGGGTCTTAGGGAGTAGCAGTGCACTTAGGGAGGTCAGTTGATCTGGCTTAGGAAGCCTTCTTGATATATAAATACTTCTTGATATATAGCTCTTTATTATGCATAAATCTGTATCATTGGATTTGTTTCTCTGGAAACCACTCAGGCTAAAGCATGTACTAGCAATTTTAAAAAGTACATATATACAGATTATTGAACTATATCTTAAACTGCTAAATGCAATTTGCTAAATACTCTGATAAATTGCCACTTGCTTTGTGCTTTGGCCTAATAAAATATCTTATGAAAGTGACAGAAAAAAATCAACTATAGGGAAATCACTACTGTCAGAGGCCCTGTGGACAGAGAAATAAAGGTGAAGATCATTCAAGTGTTTCAGTGAATTTGTTGTTATTGCAGTTAGATTCCTCCTAGAATCAGAATTAACTCAATGGCAGTGAATTAAAGAGTATTTGTTGGATTTTAGAGTCTAGTGTCAGAGTGTCAGCTTGGATTCATAGTGGCCTTCGGTGTGTTAGAACAAATGCTTGCTTCATCTTCACCAATCTTATAATAGTTTTTATGTTTCAGCCCATTTTTATGACTACTGGTTTACTCCATATCTTGGAAGCTGACCCTCCCTCTACTTTAGCAAGGCGAAAATCTTTCTACAGTTGATCTCTTCTGATAATGTTTCCAAAATAAACAGAATGAAGTCTTTCCCTTCTCACTACTAAGGACCATTTGGGCTCCAAAAAGATTTGTTACTGTTCTAGCAGTGTATAGATTCAGTATACTTCACCAATCCCTCAATTCAAATGCACCAATTGCTTTTCACCCTAAAATTTCCTTGCCCAATTTTCACATGCATATGAAACAATAGCAATACAGTTGGTCCATGCATGGCATGACTTTCAACTGTTCTAATCCATTTATTTGTGGGAAGGAATAAGCCAGCCAGGGTTTAGTATATCGCCAAGGAAACAAAAAACAAAGATACTTCTAGTTTTTGAATGCTTGCTCCCCAGTCACTATAATGAGCCTAGTCCTTCCTTACAAAGGTGGCTAGACTAGACCATGTACACTGTTATAGAGAAGAACTCTCTACACAAGAATCTAGGACATATAAACCCCTTGGGAATAATAATGGGAGTACCACCACCCCTGATATTTGGGAAAAGTTGGGGGAGAAGGGGGACAAAGAGGGAACTGATCCCAATGATCAATGTCTTACCAATCCCCCATCCCCAATGGGGATGAACAACAGAAACATGGGTGAAGAGATATGAAGATAACATGTAAGTTGTCAAGGGATTATGAGGGTGGGAGGTTGGAGGGGGAGAGGGAAAAAAGGGAGCTGATACCAAGGGCTTAAGTAGAAAAAATATTTTGATAATGATGATGGCAACATATGTACAAAATGATGCATTGAAAGTTTTAAGAGCTGTAATACCGCCCCAATAAAAATGATTTATATATTGAACAAAAGAAAGAAATAAACAAAAACAGCAAGAGATATTAATCTTCTCCATATCAGGGGTTTATCTCTCTGTTAAATTGGGTACTATTATCAAGTCTTATTTTTCATCAGGTTTTGTGTAATTCTGTAAACTTTGACTAAAAACATGGGACCCATTTGAAGTTCTACTAGTGATGCTATTCCTGTGCCAAAGAACTGGTTTCATAAGACCTAAAGGAAACATGAACTGCTCAGATTGTCCCAGACATTGAGATCTACAGTCTAACAGTTGTCTACCATTCCAAGAGATGTGAATTAAACATAAAGTTTTTTTCAAAGAAAGATGAAAATTCACGAAGCTGTTGATGCAACTATACCAGTGGGAAAAATAAAAAGTGTGCAATTTTTGCAAAATAATTTTTGGCAGATAGTGAATATGAAAGTTTTAAGTGAGCATACTATGGAATAAATATAAAATACAAAATATACTTAATTGACTGTTTATATGTCCCATAAGGGTTTTGGTCAACAACATGCTATTGTTAAATTTTTGACAAGTTAAACATTATATGCAGAAAGACAGCTGCATGGGAGTGGACCACTGACTCCTATTTTGTGTAAGGATCAACTATATTTATTTAAATAATTTAACTAAAAAAGTTTTGAAACACCAACCCCTATACATTTTGATTATGTAATTTTATATTCTACCTTGTTACAAAGCACTAATAGTATATATTAGAATATTCTTTGTGGCATCCACAATTTTTATATGTTAACAGCTTCTATTAGATTAGATCACTTTAGTATTGTGCCATTTAAGAATATGGGTATACGCAATAAAAAGAAAAGATAGAATTTTGGACAGGTCATGGATTTTAGATAAGAAGATGAAAAGTAGAAAGTGACAGGAGAGATCATTTGAAAGAAAACTGTTTTCAAAACTCCACTCGCATTCTAAAAAATTATTTTCAGGGCAGCCTTTTGGAAGTTCCATCCTAGTATTTTCTTCAGATTCCCTTTTTAAATACACTTTACAAATACCCAAAAAAAGTCTTCTACTCAATATGATTTCTATCCTTTAAATATCATAAGTTATTCTCTTATTGTTCCAAAGTTTCTCAATCCTACTAAATCGCCAACTTCTGTAATCTCTTTATGCAAGTAGGAAAAGCTTCATAAATTCCTGTTTTGTTCAATCTAGAGATCCCTATGATGGAATATGCAATATATACTCAATGCTCTCACAGGAGGAACTATAGTAAAGAGTAATTGTTACTTCCTACACATTGATATGATTGTTCTCTGTAAGAAGTCTTAGTGTGCTAGATTTGATTTCTGTATAACCTTGGAAAATAATGCATCCTGTGCCCTTCGTGTTCATACATACCATACTTCAATATAGATTTTCAGAGACCCTGCATTTCTGTTATTTTCTTTCATGTGTATATGTGTGCCCTTTGTGTGTACCTTCGTACTGTTAAATGTTAAAATTATCTATTTTATAAACCCATACATAAATCTTGCTAAGAATTGGAAATCTTCCCATGCCCACGTGTTTTTTTCAAAGCAAAATGGCCAAGCATAAAGGTATTCTGTCTGTCAACCTCTCATCATAAGGTGAAGTCATATAAAGTGCATATTATTATACCTTATGTGTATGCATATTCTTTCTTTTTCAGTTTCTTTTGTTGAAACATGCAAAGTTGTTAAAATATAAAATATGCTAAATATATCAAACTCAGTCTACTATATCATTATGCTCTTGTGATGAGCCACCAAGTCATCTCCAACCCACTGTGGCACCGTGAATGACAGAAAGGAACAGTGTTGGGTTTTGTTCCTGCCTTACAATTGTTCCTATGTCTGAGCCCATTGAGGTAGCCACTGTGTCCATCCATCTCCTTAAGGGCCTTCTCCTCCTTCACTGCCCCTCCACTTTAACAAGCATGATGTCTCTCTCCAGGAACTGGTTTTGCTGACGATATTTCCAAAGCATGGAATGTGAACCCTTGCTCTTCTTGCATCGTGTAAGGAGCAGTCTGGCCTTCTTCCAATACAGACTGATGTGTCGTGTTAACAGTCCCTAGTACATTCAATTTTCTTCTCCAGCCCTACAGTTCAAATGCATCAATTCTTCTCTAGCCTTCTTTATTCGATGTCCAACTTTTAAATGCATATGAGGCATGGAGAATGCCCAGGCTTGGTTCAGGTGCAATTTAGTCCTCAGAGTGACACCCTTGTTCTTCAATACTTTATAGAGGTAATACACAGTGCCTTCACCTGACGCAATGCATCTTTTCATCTATTGACTTCTGCTTCCTTCCAAGAGCACAGACTGTAGAGTCAAGTCTGACAAGATCCTTTATAACTTCAACTTTTTCTCCATTTATCATGGCATTTCATATTGGTCCAATTGTAAAGATTGTGGTCTTCTTTACAATGATTCATAATCCAGGCTGAGAGTTGCAATCTCTGATCTTCATCAGCATGTGCCTTAAGTCCTCCTCCTTTTCAGCAGGCAAGCTTTTGGTGTCTTTATTGTGGTAGCTGCATAATGTGGTGTCAGTTTGGGACTCGAAGAGTGAAGGGGTGCAGTCCAGTCTGTCAGTCGGTTCCTAGCTAATGAGTCCTCTGTGTGGGCATGGATTATGCTGATAATACTCAGAATTCCTGTGTGTCCTGCTTGAAGATGGTAGACACTATTCTCTCTCTACTCACTCCCTGTGAGACATTTCAAGGAGAAGTCACATGAAGCTACCCTGAAGGAATCAGAGTTTCAAGACAAAGGAGCCACATGAAGAACTCTGTCAGCACTGAGTTACTTACAGGGCACTGGATCCAGAAGGCTTCCAACCCTCTGCCCCGTGACCTTCCTGCATTCAGCATCATCGCTTGTGTTTCATGAGTCTAAAAAGGAATTTATAGCTTGGTATTATACATATGGGGTAATATTGGATTTACAAATTTGATGTGGACTGAACTGGGATGTTTTCTAAATATTCAATTGCTCTTGTATATAAGCTCTTTCTTACATACATATGAGTCTCCCTGCATTTGTTTCACTAGTTTATTCTGGCTAGCACATGTATATTGCGAGCTGTTAATAAACCATTTTTGAACTCTGATGCCACATTCTTATTCATATAATTCAGCTTCTCTGATGATTTTTTTCCTCATACAGATCAAAAAGGTATGGCGAGATGGCATAACTGTCACACATCCTTCCTGATTTTAGACCATAGAGTGCTTACTTATTCTATTCACCCAGCTGTCTCTTCAATATTCTGCATAAGATCAATTAAGTGTTCTGGAATTTTCATTCTTCTCATGATTACCCATAGTTTTTTATTATCTGTATAGTTAAATATCTTGGCATTGTCAACAAAACACATGTACACAGCTCTCTGGTACCCTCTGGTTAAGCAGAGATCCATCTGCTGTCAATTATGATTTCCCTGTTCCATGTCGTATTCTGAATCTGTCTGGAACTTCTGGAAATTCTCTATGAATGTGCTTTTGGAACTGTTGTTCAATGGATGATCTTCAGAAAAGTCTTACTTTTGTGTGATAGCAGTGATTTTCTTCTATATTTGCAAATTTCTAGGAAATGGGCACAAATATATATACATATATATGTATATGTATATCTATCTATCTATCTATCTATCTATCTATCTATATATATATATATATATATCTGCTAATCAGTTGGCCAACTGTCTGTCTTCCAAATTTCCAGGCAGAGATGAGTTAGTGCTTCCAGTGCTTCCTCTGCTTGCTGAAACAATGCAACTCCTGGGCTCTTCTCTTTGGCTCATCCATTCAGTGAAGTTTTATTTTCTTTCTTCCTCACCATTGGGTCTTGTTCATATACCTCCTTTTGCAATGGGTGGCAAAGAAAGGCTCAGTTGCCCACTTCGGTCAAAAAAAAGCTGAAAAAAATCTTATACTACTTCTCAAATATTTTTCTCTTCAAAAATCATTACACTTCTTAAAAACACACCCAATTCTATTTTTCTCCCTCACATTGTTCAACCAAAGAATATGCTCAGGAGTCTGCTGCAGATTTCAAGTTCATATTCAAGACACAAAGTAAACTAAAGTATTTCCAAGATACTAAAGCACAAAACAATCTAATGAAAAAAGTCAATAGCTTTCTAAAAAGTAATTCTTTGAGATCTTAAATGTCTTTTGGTGTCTCATAGTGTGTATTCTCTGTCTTAGTTTTATATTGCTGCACAGCAAATAGCCACCATGTAGTGATTTAAAACAGCATTGTAATTCAGAAGTTTTGGAAAAGACATAGCTGGATTTTCCTTTTGGAATTTCACCAAACTGCAGTGAAGATGTCTGACCACAGATTCCTCTCTCCAAACCACTTTGCAGCTAGAGATCAGAAGTCCCTGCTTGTTTTCTGACTGCTGGCTAGAGGTTACTCATATTCTAAAGTCACCCACAGTTCTTTGACACAAGATCCTCTGTAGAATATGGCCGATTGTTCCTTCAGGGTCAGCACAAGAATATTTTAATGCACCTTTAAATCTTTTCAATCACCCATGTTTTGACCTTTAAGCCTTTCTTTAAAAGGACTTACCTCCATAGGTCAATCCTATTCATATGCAGAGTATATGAACCAGGAGGGTCTTGACTGTCATCTAAGAATTTGACCTAAATCATCTCCACCTTAGTAGGCTGTGAAGTGTTCCCTACTGCTAACTTCAAGCCCAGTAAGTTAATAACTCTCATGTTTAATGGAAAGAAGGAAAATTGGCAGATATCAACAATTAAACCCTTACCCAGAGTATAAAAAATTCAAATGTCTTTGGTGAAAATCAATAACTAAAAAGTTAAAATGTGTCAATCAGAAATTTTTAAATGTCTTTTCTGAAGCAGGGTGGGGGAAGGAGGCCGGGTAGATTTGGTGGCATCTGCAATGTAGCCCATGTGAGGTATATAATCACTATGTATTGCTAAGGGAAACTGAATTTTAAGCATGAGCTCTTCAGTCAAAGTGAAAACAAGTCTGCCTAAAAATTACAGAGACCAGAAACTCCTCTCTTCATTAGAATGTCAACAGTTCCATCACAGGCAGTCAGAGGGCTTATATTTGAGTGTCTTTGACTTCTTGAGATTGTGTCACCTGATGTAGAAAGAAAAATAGAGTTGCTGTTCAGTTAACTCATTGGCTTCATTTGTGTTGCACCATAGAAATGTGTTTCATAGGGTTTTCAAAGAATTTTTAAAGTTTAATTTTTTAACTCTGAAGTAGACTTCTCTTACAAGATTCGGGATGCCAACCTTTCAGGTAATAACTGACCTCATTACTTGTTTGAACCATTCCCAGTTTTCCCTAGTAAGGTGGAAGTTCCTTTGCAGGTTTCCTTAAACTTTTTCATTGTAGAAAACCTTTATTTTTCTCCCTTGGAGCTGTTGGTGATGTTCAACTGCTGACCCTGTAGTTAACATCCCAATTCATAACCACTATGTCAACAGTGTTCCCCGTAAAGCATAGGTTAAAAGTCTGCACCAAGAGGTACATCTAAAAATAACAAAAACAGGTACAATTTTTACATTTTGTAAAGTAACATTTATCAAAAATGGAGGGAAAAAACCTCACTGTGAAATAGTTACAACAGAAATGGGCATAATATATTTGAGAATATTGAAAGACACTGTCTACATAAGCATGTAGGTGAAAAATAATGTCCGTTAGGGCATGAAAATGCTATTCTTGAGCAATAAGAGCTAGATGATAAGCAATAAATGAATATGGTGTTATGGGGAAAGGACACTTTAGCATCCAATCTTTGCAATAGTTACATGTGCACACATACAATTTCAGAAAGGTGAAGTAAGAAGATCATGTGTTCAAACAAGAGTTGGCATGCCATACTTACAAGATTTTCAGAACAGAAAATGATCAACTGTGGCATTAGTAGATATTCTGTTCAACCAAACCAGGGTTTATTTTTCCGAAATAGAAGAGCATAAGTGTTGAAGAGTATTTCTTATTAATATATACCAGTGGGAAATATTGTCTTATCAATAAACATGCAAATTGGATTTTGTTGACAGTTTAGAACATTATATAATAGGGGTCATACACTCCAAAGCCTACAGGGGCCATAATGTTAATATAAATGAGAGAAGAAGCCAAGATTCAAACATAATGTGAAGGCAGCCTAAGGAGCCTCTGTGAACTGGGGACTATCTAACCTTTCCAGAAGAGCAGCTTATAATCAACCTTTACCTGTTAATGCCCTGTGAAAAGGCAATGTTAGCACTGTCAGGATTTTTAATTGTTTTCATAAAAAGCTAGAGATCGAGATTTAAGAAATGGAAACTCTTTTCATGTGTTTGGGTTTGTTATTGTTGATGATATTTGTTTATTTATGATTTTGCAATGTGAGCAATAGGAATATGTCAAAATGGAGTCAATAGTTTATGAACTCTACTGTAATGCAAGAGACTTCATACGTTAGGGTCATAATGCATTATCTTCATAAGTTAGGGTGAGTAAGAGACAGAAGTTTGGGGAAAACTAAGCAAAGATAAGGACAGCATCAAAAATAAACATTGCAGACTTTTAAAAAGGATGCAGTGCTGGACTAGCGAAGAGATTAAAAACTATATCAAAAGGGCTTTCAATAGCTTTTAATGAAATCCAAATTTTGCATGCCATTTGTTTTTTTCATGGAACACATCGTAGTGCTTTCAGATAAGTAACTCTATTTAATCTTTCTGTCCTAACACGGTGACTGTTAAAGTGCTTCTCAGAAGTTATTTCTGCCACTGACAAAGAACAGGACTGAACTTAGAGGATGCAACAAAAATACTTAGCATCCGTGGTGTGAGTGTGTGTGCCTTCTGTATTTCACTAGTGAATATGATAAGTGTACTTAACAATATATTTCTTGTATGACATTAAGTGGGCAAATTGCATAATTAAGTAGAAGAAATAACCTGCATCTGAGAAAAAAAAGTCAGGTACAGTATGAAAATATGATCCTGCTTACATGAAATATCGAGAAGAGGCAAGGAAATAGAGACCAAGTTTTATTAGTGGCTGTCAAAGGAGAGAGAACACAGAGGTACTATAAAGAATGAGGTACAGTTTTTGAGGTGCATAAGACTCATGGCTGAGTGGATGTAATCACGGTCACTGAATTGGGCATGTAGATATTGTTGAGATGGCAAATATATATTGTTGTTAGATGTTTTTGGGTCGGTTCCAACTCACAAAGATCCTATGTACAGCAGAAAGAAACTCCAACCAGACTAGTGCCATGCTCACAATTTTTGTCATGTCTGAGTCCTTTTATGAAGCCACTGGGTCAAATCACCTTCTTGATGATTTTCCACCATTTTATTATTATTTGTTTGCTGCCCTTCAACTTTAGCATGAAAGATGTCCTTATTCCAGACACTTGAGTTTCCTGATGTGTTAGTTTGGGTAGACTAGAGAAACAAATTCATGGACACGCATATTTGCATAAGAAAGAACCTTTTATCAAAGAGCAATTGTATATTGAGAGACATCTCAGGCGAGTCCAGATCAAATCCAAAAGTCCAATATTAACCCATATGCCCAATATTAGTGCATAAATTCCTCTTTAGACTCATGCAGCCATGCAATAATGCTGAATGCGGGACGATCCCAGGCCAGTAGGTAGAAAATCTTGTAGATCCAGTGGTGGTGGAAGGATCCCAGTAGTGGCATGTGTCTCTATGTGACTCCTCTAGTTCCAGTGCCCCAGCTCCATCAGTGTGACTCCATGTGGCTTATTGTCTCCCAAGCAGGCAAGCAGGGAGAGTGTGTCTGCCCTCTAATGAGCTATTTATCTCCTTCCAGCCTGCAAATGAGGTCATCAAGCTGTGACCTGATTGACAGGCTAAACTTTATCACTTTGTACATTGACAGAGATTATGTACTACCGCACCTGATAACAATACAAAGGTACATGAGACAATGTCTTCCCATCTTTTCTTGAAGGAACATCCTGGTTGTATTCCTTTCAAGACAGGAGTTGTTTGTTATTATGGCAGTCCATGGTACTCTCAATATATTCATCGGCACTGAACTTACATACATTGTTTCTTCTCAGGTCTTCTGTATTCAATGCCCAACTTTCACATGCATATGAGACAATAAAAAATGCCATGGCTTTTGTCAGGTGCACTTTTGTCTGCTAAGTAAGATCCTTACCCTTCAGCATTTTAAAGAGGCCTTCTGTATCACATTTACTCAATGCAATGATTTGATTTGATTTCTTGACTATTGCCTCAATAAGCACTTATTGTAGGTCTAAGCAAGATGAGCTACAGCTTCAATCAATCTTTTCTGTTTATTGTGATATTCCTGATAAATGTTTTTTACACATATAACATAATAGCATTTATGCATCAGTGAGAAATAATGTATAATCCACAAATATGTAAATTGAGTTTATAAAATTATATATTATAATTAAATTCAATGCTACTGGGTCAGTTTTGACCATGAAATGGTCAAAATGGCTATTTCATGAGGCCGGATAGAGCCACCTTGTGGGTTTTGGAGACTGTAACTCTTTAGGGGAGTAGAAAGCCTGGTTTGTCTTCTGTGAAATGGATAGGGTTTCAAATTGTTTCCCTTGTGGTTAGCAGTAGAACTCAAACCCACCATTTCGGCATGGCTCCTGTAAGTTATGCAGTAGAAATCATGACTTCAAAAGCTTATAGGAGCTATTCTTTAATGTAAATGACAGAAGCAGCCTTAATCTAGTAAATACAAAAGATGCTGAGGAGGAGAGACTGTAAACTTTGAGCAAGATAACTTTTCTGGAAGTTCAGGTTCAATCAGGCCTTACAAATTATTATCTCAACAACACCAGAATACTAAGGGTGTGCGACAGAACATGGAGCACCAGATTGAGCTCCAAAGATATATTTTGTGACACCCCATTCCACTCAAACACGAGACACTCCTGGAGGACAACAAACAGACCTTAAACTATTTGTAGGATTTTGTATTGTTATTATTATTGTATTCTTGCATGTACATTTATATGTTGGATATTGGGGGGGTTGTTTATGCTTTCATTATTTTCTTTTCTTTGTTAGCTTCATTATAAGATGCCCTTTTTTTGAGTATGGTATTTTCTCCACAGGTCTATCTGGATGGGGTGGGATGGATAAGCGGTCTAGGGCTGGGGACGATGGGACTGTTGGTACCAGGGTGGATGTAGGTGAGGGGAATTCTTGGCTGATCTAGGGATGGGGGGAGTAGCATGTGGTTCAGGATTAGTGGCGGGGTGGGTGGGTTGGTGTGGAAGGTCCAATAGGGATTGATTAAGGAAAATGTAATAGAGAGACAATATTGAAACCCGAATGGAGATTGTATGTGATGGTTGGATGGGAGGAGGTATAAGGAAAAAGAGAAAAGAACTGGGGAGTAAATACAGGCGCATGCATAGGTACATATATTCATATGATGAAGGGGAAATAAATCAATATGCCTATACTTATAGGCTTAGAATTAGGACAATAGATGGGCATTGGACCTCCATGAGGTACTTCCTCAGTGCAGGAGCATTTTGTTCTATTAAATTGGCATTTCATGATGCACACCTCCCTGACACAATCACATAAAATAAATGTGTGCATAAGCAAATATGGTGAAGGAAGCTGATGGTGCCCGGCTATCAAACCATGTACGTCTGGGGTCTTAAAGGCTAGATAGTAAACAAGCAGCCATTTAGCTCAGAAGCAACAAAGCCCACATGGAAGAAGTACAACAGCTTATGGGACTAAGAGATACTAAAGGGATCAATTATCAGGTTTCAAGAACTAATAATTATAACATTATATGCTCACTTTCCTGATATGATTGCTGATGACAAATATGTACATAAGCAAATGTGGTGAAGAAAGCTGATGGTGCCTGCCTATCAAAAGATATGTGTCTGTAGTTTTAAAGACATGAAAGTGAATAAGTGGCCATCTAGCTAAGAAACAAGCCCACATGGAAGAAGCATAACAGTATGTATGACCATGAGGTGTCAAAGGTATCCAGTATCAAGCATCAAAGACCTAAAAAAATATCATTATAAGTGAGAGGGAGTTCAGATTGGGGATCCAAAGCGCATCAATAAGTGAAGAGAAATCTTCTTACAGAGGGGTTGTAGTGAGGAGATGAGCCAGTCTAGGTGCAGTGTAGTAGCAATGAAATGTTCTCAATTGCTCCGTCCCACTGACTATCATTATCCCAATTCTGCCAAGCAGATTTGGCTAGACTAGGGGATGCACATTGGAGTCGAAAACATGGATTTTAGGATAGATAATCCCTTGAGATTAGTGGAGAGTGGTGACACATGAAGGGTGGAGGGATGGTGGAGTAGAAAGGGGGAATGAATTTCTCAGATCTGCATTGGACCGCCTTTCTGGGGTGTGGAAATTGGGGGGAGTTGGAAGGAGGTGAGTGAAGTGACAGTGTAAGATATGAAGAGGTAATATCAATCTGTAAGCTATTGGAAATTCATGGGGGAAGAGAAGGGGGAAAGGGAAATATGGGAAATTAGAATTAAAAAAAATAAAGAACTAGAGGAAAGAGGGGAAGAGGAGCTTATGCTGGAGGGGTTCAAATAGATAATGTAGATGAATGTAGCAACGTGTATACAAATATGCCTAATACAAATTATGTATTAAATGTATTAAATGATGTATTAAATGTATGAGCCCCCAATAAAATCTATATTAAAAAATAAATAAATAAAATTTTTGTCTTGTGAAAAGACAGAGTATGATAAAGTTTTACATCAACTCAGCTGAACAATTATGCTCATAGGTTTGAAATTTTGATAGAGTCATCCCCATAATGACATCTGATGTATTATAATCAGTTTCATGGGATACAGTGTAAGCAGCCAATCATGTAAAAGGGAGGATCTTGGTACTTTAACCTATTTTCAAGATCTATGGCAGCACTTCTCAACCTGTGGGTTACAATCACTTTGGAGGGTCAAATGACCTTTTCACAGGGGTTGCCTACTTCATAACAATAGCAAAATTACAGCTATGAAGTAGCAAAAAAATAATTTTATGGTTGTGGGTCACTACAACATGAGAGACTGTATTAAAGGGTCACAGATTGGGGAGGTGAGGACCACTGCTCTGTGGGTATTCTGACAAAGGTTACTTACGGATCTGGATCTTGCGTCTACCTTGTGGTCATCTGACGTCTGGTTCTTTAGGCTTAAGCCAATAGCTTGCTGTGATGCTTGCAGACCCTGTAATTCATTAGCCTTTGCAGCCTGGGAGTCAGCAACCTGTCACCTGCCCTTCCTATCTTGGCTTTATAAATCCTGCAGCTGCCTGAGTCCACAGAAGCCTCCAATACATTATGTCATCCAAACAGTGGTTGACTTTACAATCAAGTGGGCCACTTCCTTAGTGTATTTTTACATATACACATGTGTTGCAATGGTGTTACTTTTCTAGAGAACCCAACCTAACATGCAGGGTCAGTAAAGCCAGCACTTCTGCTTATGTGTACTTGAGGGATTGAAAAGTTCATGAAAAAAAGTCCATTGCATTTTAATTGTATATATACATATACATATATATACACATATATTTAATGTACCTCCCTAATGTATTACATTACTTTGATTAAGCTATTCAATATGCTGAGATCGGTACTTTAAGAACTTCCTGAGACAATTGGAGAGAGACCGGAGACCAGAGGAAGAGAGTTGCAAGTAAGTGGGAGAATGGCTGTAAGACAGGCTGGCAATTGGAAGTGTGGAGAAATTCTGTAGTAAATCAGCAGCCCTCATATTCCTTTGTGTAGTGGCTTTATTATACCATGCATATTAGCTTGTACAATTCCTCAGTATGCAAACGGAATCTCAGAGTCCCTATCCCAAAACTGTACTGGGGATATTACAGATGACTCACTAAACTTGCAGGAAAGTTGGTGAACACTCTGGCTTTGAGATTTTGCTGCTACTTCCTGACTCCCTAGGTGGACATTTTGGTAGAAATTGCAGCCCTGAGCGATAATCGTCCTCAGCTACTTTTCAACCATCTTTCATAGACCCAGATTCCTAAGTTTCTAGCTTTGTTCCCCACAACTCAGAAAGGTATTTCAATCCCCAATTGTTCCACAGAAAAATGACCTCCTGGCCACTTTCTTCTTCTTTTTTCTTTTTCTTGTTTTCCCTTTAGGTCTTGGAGTGTAGCTGGCCATAGGCATTACCTGGTTTTGTTGAAATTCTTTTTTATTTCTGATCCATTAAGACATTTTACTTTTTTTTTAATATGACCTTCTCTCTTTTTCAAACTTTTAAAAATAATAATTCACCAAGCTTACCATATGCAAAAGAGACATTTTAAAGCATATTTTAATGGTATTTGGGTTAGAATACTTTTATAATAAATATATAATTGAAAAATCCTATTCCCTTTATTCATTTTCATCTTTACCTTGGAAGAATGTTTTTTTTTTTTTTAATTTGGAAGGGCTATATAAGATAAATTTAGATTTATCTTATTAACTATAAGAAAGTTTTAGGGAAAGGGGGATTTGCTAAAATTGATCTGAATCCATAAATGAAACAGATTGAACATAATGTGTAGTATTAAGTATAATACCAAAATTACTAAAATCCACCATAAAGTGTGATTCCACAATATAAATAGTACTAAAAGTTAGTGACTCGTCCTTTAAAAATTTAAACATGCCCTGCAGCAAACACTGTTGGTTGCATTCTGCTAGTCCTTGATAATAGAATCTTACATGGTTTGAGGAGGTAGAAACTGGATGTCAAAAATACAGACATTCTTGCAAGTGGCCATGTTGAAGTGGCCATGTGACACAATTCTGTCATTGAGATATAAGGTGACATACTTCTAACATTGAGTTGTAAACACGATTCTCCAGAGTTAGACCTTTGGTAACCCCACCCCCACCCCAGGTGAAAAAGGACAAAGTTCTCCAATGTGCTTATCATTTACCATTATCCTTATTTGTGTTTGACATAGAGGTTCAATACTTGTAGTATGGCTACCCCCTATAACCGTGGGGATTAAAGAAACAAGCTAAAAATAGTAAAGTAGAAAGATAAGCGGAGTCTGGAACTTTGAATAATAATTTAGACCTGTATTTCTTACCTTCTAACTACTTCTAGAAGGAGCTCTAGTGGCACTGTGAATTAAGTTAACCACAGATGCTCCAAGGAAGAAAAAGGAAGTTATTGTGTGAGTCCGTATAGGCTAGAGGAACAAATTTCAGGGACACACATATAGGTATAAGGAAAGGGTTTATGTACAAAAGAAATGAGACCCTAAGAAGGCACCCCAATCCAGTCCAGTGCAAAATCATAAATCCAATAATAACCCATATACCCGAAATCAGTCTATAAAGTCTGCTTCTGACTCAGGAAGTCACAGGTCAGTGGGTGCAGAATTCTTGCGCTGGAAGGGGTCTGCCCATGGCTTCTCGCTTCCAGGGCTCAGGTCCATCAACAGCATGCCACTCCAGCTTCAGAGGTCTGTCTTCATCAGGGCTAAGCCATGTGGTCTCTCCACAGGCTACTCCAGCCTCCCAGACGCTGTCATTCTGTGTTGCCTGTGGTTAATCATCTCTGAAACTAACTCCCAACAACTGGGGAGGATAGCTTCTCATCTTCATGAGGGAAATATCGCGAGATTTCCCTGGAGTCTCAGGTGAAAGCCATGCCCACATAGAGGCCTCATCAGCTACTCAATGGCTTTCTCCTGATTAACAGGCCAGACTCCACCCCTACATTTCAATTATAAAATTAACATAAGCACATGAGTGCCACAGTAATCTACTCCCATAAAGATGTACAGCCTCAGATACTCTGTATAACCTCTCCACAAATGGGAATCAACTTGATGGCAGTGGGTTAACTACTTGAAACATGAGAAGCAAATATTTCCCATGTGTAATACTTCACCTTGTCTTTCTTATTTATCTTTTTTGCCTCTCCCCCACACCCCCAGGTTTCTGTTACTTGTTATTACATGGTGTATGTTTCAGCAACTGTAAGGTCAAGTTTTCATTTAATATCTTTATTTACATATCCATTACATGTTTTACTAGTTGCATTCTGAATTAATCTTATGTATAATTCCAACCATTTCTAAAATTGTTAGAAGTATTTACAATTCTGAAATGTAAAGATTGAGAAAAACATTCCCTGCCATTCAGTCAATTGTGACTCATAGAGACTCATAGGACTGAGTAGAATTGCCCGGTAAGGACTTCTTCAATTGTAAATCCTTATGGAATACAAAAGTCTCATCATGCTCTCCTTGGAGAGGTTTGTCATTGCCGATGGTAAGGACATAGCAGTTATCATCCCAGCACATAACCCACTATGCCACCAGGACTCTGCTTAGGAATAGGTCCAAGGAAAAACAGAACAAAAATTATGTTGACTCTTTTTTTTTTTTGGTTTAATAATGTGACACCAGGCTGTGGTAGACATGAAGATACATCTCACAATTCCCCTCAAGGAAAATTTGAGAGAAGTGATATTAGAAGACTTTCCAAGAACAGTTGCTTTAGGGTCTGCCTGAACAGCAGAAATGACTGCACCTCGCTCATTCCACAGCACATGACAATCAGATGTAAACACAGGGACAAGACATTTAGGGATGATGTGACATAATGCACTCAACTTCCCATCACTTGTAGCAAGTATTTATTGGGGCTGATTTTCCCTGTGGCTTCTTCCTCTGCCAAACATTATTTTTGCTTCTTCCTTCAAAGATAATGATCTTCAGTAAATATCTACCCAAAAGTCATCTCAGGAGCTGCTTCAATAGAACCCAACCTGTAACAGTTTGTTCCTTAAGTAGGCCCTGGAAGAAAGTGATAAAATGTGGTTTTAGTGTTGAATCTTTCACTTCAATGAGAGCCTAGTCATTGATAATAGAGAGAACAAAAGCAATCACACAATATGATATAATCGAATATTTAAAACTTCGACCAGTGGTTAACTAGAAACCTGATGGGTTAGGTTATGTGTCATGTAGTGACAGTGCAGTATGTATAAATCTATAGGACAGGGTGGATTTTATTATATGTACCACTGGTGCTCTATTGAAACATAGTGGACATCAGGGATACACAATAGGCATAAGAAAACTGTTAAAACCTGAGATCACTTAGGTTGCACACAAAAATTATTATTTTCCATATTTGGAGTGTAGATAGAAAGCCACAAAATTGCATACCTATATTTTAAAGTTATTTTGGAATTTTCTCCAAGGGAAGAGATTAAACATCGTGGCAACAGTTTACGGAAAGGTATTAAATGGTTACTAGGGGGCTGAGCCCCGGTGGCGTAGTAGTTGTGCACGGGACTGCTGCCCACTGGATTGGAGGTTCAATTCCAGCCCACAGGAGCAAAGGCTGGGCCTCCTACTCCCACCACCAGAGGGTATTGATGCCTAAGAAATATAAAATAAAATAAAATAAATTTTTAAAAAATCGTTACTAGGGTGGCCCCTAGACTGGATCATTGGACTTCAGTGTAGTGTGAAATGCTACACATCTCTGAAATTAGTAATTAAAAAGTCCAGAAATGTGGCTAACTGAAAGTTATATACATGCAGCCAGACAATACATAAGATATTTATCATTAACAAGAAGGATCAGAGATCAGATCCTCTAACCAAATGGTAAGATAAGCTCTGCTTAAAGGACATTTGCCTCGGGGCTGAACCCCAGTGGCCTAGTGGTTATGTGCAGGACTGTGGCACACAGGGTTGGAGGTTCATATCCAGCAGCAGCTCTCCAGGGACAAGGCTGGGTCTCCTACTCCCAACAGGGGGGCAGTGATGCCCACGAAAAAAAAGGACATTTGCATCAGTTAAAGACTTGTGGATGGCTTAGGTACTAGATGTGATGAACAAATGTCTCAGGTTTATCACGGAAAGGGTTCCTGGGGGCATTCCCCAGATCATTTAAAGCAAAAACAGATCAGATATTTGGTTGCCCTATTCATATAGTAGTCTTAAACCCATAGAATTTCGTTGAAGGTTAGTTTTTCAGGACACAACCTTCCACAGAAGAGATAACAGAGCAATAGCTAACTGCCAGCAATCAAAGGGATCACGATATCCAGAACAATGCATACATTCAAAATGACAGCCAATGGTCCTTATCCACAGAAAGTTAGAAAAAAGGGTGTTTGAAATAACCCAGTGTGCCTAGACGAAGAATATATGGGTAGTTACTACAGGAAATTTGAAACAGAAAACTTTTGAAAAAAATCAAAGATGAAAGCTTGGGAGTCTAGAACAAGGTGCCCTCCCTAAGGAAAAGTCAGATGCTAGTTCCATACTCAGAATTGAGCCATTTAACAGCTGTACAATACAGTAACTAAAGAAGTGCTTGTGTATCCATGAGAAAAGACCTTGAAGCAATACAAGAACTGCACAAGGTAATGATTTCTCCAGGAATTTCTTGCTAAACAGATTTACTTATAAACAAAGAGGAATATTGAAGCCTAACAAGGAATAGTGAACATACTGCATCTATATGATATGCATAATTAGACCCTTAAATCACTATGGTGTCCACATTAAAGGGAATGAGTACACTATAGGCAATTAGTAGAATTGTAAACAAGGTCTGTTTACAATATATATCTTGAGCTTTTAAACACATCCTGTAGTTATTTTACTGCCATCCAAAACTAATTAGTACTTACATACTTCATATTTGGTTCAAGCTCCATTTTTTTCCTTTCATCTTGGATATAACGACTATCCTAATAGGTTAGATCAAGTGGAATCCTGGGAAATTACTGTCATCCAGGCAAAAGTATAGATTTGATTTATATCAATGACATTGTGTTAAATAGGTAACAGGTGGAAAAACTGACATTACTGATAAGACCTGTGACTTATACAGAGTAAGAGAGAAACCCTGTAAACACCCAGAGAGCTGTCATATCTGTAAAATTTTAAGACTCCAGTGGTAAAGAGAATTCAAAGATAAAATCTCTGAAGTAAAAGAAAATTTATTCCACATGCACCACCTACAGAACAAGTCACAATTCCTACTGAGTCCACACGTATCTGTATTGCGCTGGTCTTCATGTTAAGTAACATATTCCCAGAGATGGTGCTCTAGTTGTAAGTTTCACGGATCACGCCAGTCTAAGTTCTTTGCTGATATATCTCTTTGACTAGAAATGTCTGAGCTTCACAGTGTGCAGCAGCAAGGACTGAATGTATAGTTCGAATAGTAAAACATTTTTCTTGGATTTATACAATCCAATAGACATTAAGGTAGTCCCAATTCTTTAATTTCAATTATAATAATGTATTTACTTAGACCT
Organism: Nesogale talazaci; assembly: GCA_004026705.1. Lineage (NCBI taxonomy): Eukaryota > Metazoa > Chordata > Mammalia > Afrosoricida > Tenrecidae > Nesogale > Nesogale talazaci. The sequence goes on along the minus strand of PVJH01001259.1, from coordinate 136,081 downwards.
GATATCTTTCTTCCTTCCACATTTAATCAATTTTCTACAATGTGGCCACAGCCATCTTTTAAAACCTGTTTAATGTCAAGCAGTTTCTTTTGCTTTGAAAACTGGATTCCTTCCTTCTTTTTGTGTGGAGTTTCCTGAATTGTTCAACATTTTATTCAACTGAAGTTTGAATATTTTCATCAGTTCTGGTGAAGAAATGCTGAGTTTGTTCTTCATTTGATTTCCCTATGTCTTGGTCTTTCAATATCACATCATATTTTATAAAATACTCTATTTTGTCTTCCTCATCCACCCTTTTACATCTTCTTTTCAGCACTTTTACTTCTTCCATTCATTTTAGCTACTCGAAAGAGCAAATTCAGAGTCAATGTGAATATCTATTTTGGTCAGTGCTTTATTACTTGATTTTTAATGATTGTTTGTTTTCTTCATTGCAGAGTAGGGAATTCTTTAATGTGACTCTTCAAATCTGATTCTCTGTAAATCCCAATACATGACTTTTTCCTAACAGTCTCGGTAAGAGAAGATGGGAATGATGCTCATAGGGTTTAGCTGTAAGTGTTGGTTACAGGATTTGTGAGATTGTCTTATTTCTGTATATAAATTGAACTCTCTCAGATATAAGCAGGGCCTGAGAGGGGTCAGTGTGTGTGTATGTGTGTGTGTGTGTGTGTGTGTGTGTGTGTGTGTGTGTGAAGTGGAGGGAGTGGATTTCACTCTCAGCAAGATCTGGGAGGAGAGCATGTTCTGTAGACCTGAAGTTTCCTGAGCGGTGAACCCACCTTTATCTAGAAGACACTTATAACAGCAGTGGAGTATCACAGGATAGTATGGGGGGAAGCATTAAAAAAACTAGAGGAAAGTTATACGTTTCATATGTTCTATACTGCACACTTAAGGGTTCATGTCCTCCTTGTGACCCTTCAGTAAGAAGATATTCAATTGTCTACAGATGGGATTTGGGTCTCTACTCTTCACTTCCCTTCATTGATAATAATATGATTTTTGTTGTAGGTCATTGATGTTTGATACCTGATCCTATCAACAGCTCATGGTGACAGACGTTGGTGTTCTTCTTCCATGTGGGTTTTACTTCTTCTGAGCTAGATGGTTGCTTTTATATCTTTAAGTCTTTAAGACCCCAGATGGTATATCTTTTGATAGCATAGCGCCATCAGCTTTCTTCATCACATTTGCCTATGCAAACATTTTTCCCTAAGCAATATGTTGGGAAGTTGAGCATTTCTAATCTGCATTGTAACTTGTTATCTTTTGAAATAAACCCCTTAATATGAATGTTGTCTATGAGCTTTGTGTGACCAGAGCAATTGATATCTCTCACAAAGTGTATTTGCATCTCTTTTATATTGAATGTATTGGAATTTTTAAAATGTCTGTGTTTGTGTTGTGGGTTTTGACCCCCTAAAATCTGCCTAGAAGCCCTAATGGTGCAACTTATATCTAATCAGATGCTAATTAAGACTGACAACTAAAATGAGTCAAGAAGTTCTGCAGGAAAAAAGGTGTGTCAATATGTTTGGGTAAAAATTACATTAAAAACCTTGTATTTCTATTCTTGGGATAGCTCTGCTTATCTTAAGCATTTAAATATGTTGCTTTCAGTACATTAATATTTATCTAAGTAATTATGACCATAATTTCCTTACAATTTGTTACATTATAGAAAGTATTGCTATAAAATCATAGGGCATTTTATTAAACTTAAATATCAAAATATGAAAATTTTGTTTCTTAACATTTCTTCCATCTAGGATTATGTATTTCTGAATGCAGTGCTTCTGTTTCTCTCTCCTTTCCCTACCAAAGAGTTCTGTGCTTCTCCATTTACAGCACATTAAAATGGCTTTTTTGGCATCTTTGACAGATTTAAAACATATTCCTTCTTTTTCAGTATTCTTTGAATTGAGGAAACAAAATTTTTACAGTGACAAAATCAAGACTGTAAGGTTGACAGGGTAAGATTTCCAAGCAAAGTTATTATAGGCTATCCTTTGTGACCATGGAAGATTAGTACAGTGTTCATTATGAAAGTAATTTCTCTGGCACATTTTCATTGTCTTTTCTCACCATGACAATTTTCAATTTTCTCAAAATTTCCAAATTAACCCATGGGATCATTTTGTGTCCTTTGAGGAAAACTATGAAGATTGACCCTTTGAAATTCCCTAGATGTGTTAGTCCAGGTAGACTAGAGAAACAAATGCATAGACACGATATGGATATAAGGGAATGGTTTATATACAAAAGGAATGGAACATTGAAAAAATAACCCAACCCAGTCCGGTTCGAAGTCATAAATCCGATATTAGCCCAGATGCTTGATACCAGTCTATAAAGTCTCCTTCCGACTCACGAAGTCACAGGCCAGTGAGTGCAGAGTCCCAGCGCTGGCAGGGGTCCCCTCATGGCTCCTCACGTCCAGGGCTCAGGGTCCATCAACAGCATCCAGTGGTGGTAGAAGCAACTCAGCACTGGCAGGGGTCTCCCCATGACCTCTCCAGCTTCAGAGGTCTGGTTCCATCAGGGCAAGAAGATGTGGCTTCTCCTTTGGCTCCTACAGCAGCTCGTCCTGCCTTCTTGTCTTGTCTGTAATTCATCTTCTCTGAGACTAACTCCCAACAACTGGGGAAGATTGATTTTCCTCTTCATGAGGGAAATATCACAAGATTTCCCAGAAGTCTCTGGAGAAAGCCATGCCCACATGGAGGTCTCATTGGCTAGCTCCAGATTAACAGGATAGACTTCACCCCTACATTTCACTCATAAAATTAACATAAGCTCATGACTGCCACACTAGATAATTGCCATATCATTCTGAGTTAACATCTTTGCATTGACTTTTAACTAGCCTAGCTGATTACCTGAGAAGTCACATTTTGATTGCATTACTTTTAAAGTAAACTATCAGTTGCATACCGGGCTGCTATCTTAAAGATGGGCCATTAGAAAACACCACATGTTCCTCCAGAGAAAGATGGGGCTTTCTCCTGCCATAGAGAACCTCACAGGGGCAGGACTGCTCTGTTCTATAGAGGCACTATGAGTTGGCATCTCCACAATGTGGTAGTGAGCTTTACTTTCTCTTAACTTGACTAAGGTGAGTACAATACTGAGAGAATTTGTTGGCAATATTCCATTGTTTACAAAAATATATGAGACCCATGTTTGCATGAACCTCAGTGCTAGGTGCAATAGTTGTTGATGTACCTATGTATTTTTAAGTTCCAGAATTTTTAATTATTTTTTCAAAATCATATTTTCCGTACTTCAACATTTTCTAATGAAATAATTCTTAATGCCTCTTCATCATTGGATTTTTGAAAAGCACAGTTTCTTTAAAATAAATATTTTTATGATTCCCAAAACTGAATCTCTCATGTATTTGTTTCTTTGTTCAGTTCTTTGCTGAATCACGGGTTGCGTTCCTCCTTTATCTCCTTGGGATTTTTTATATCACTGACTGTGATTTGGACATCATATTCTATGAAATGGCAGTAGCAATGAGTGGTCAACATGATCTTGTCTTCCTCTAAAGCAGGTTACTATTTACTTCTGATAGAGAAAAGAGAACTCAATCTCCTAGTCAATTATCAAATTTTAAATGGCACTTCAATAACTCAGCCTTGAGTCAAATGGAGGATGTTGTCTTTGCTGCTGCTGTTAATTTCTCCTCACTCCTAGGATGTGGGTTTTTAACAATCCATTCTAAAGTGTTGAGAGTTCACTCTGACGCTTTCTGGATTTTAATCTGTGTTGATTTATGTTACATACCTTCTAATCCATTCCTTGGACTCAATAATTCTCTAAAGTAAATATGGCTCAAAACAAATGAATGACTTTGGATTTTGTTTACAATATTACTTCATTTTTTGTTAACTTGTTAATCATTACATCAGATATTACTAATATTTTGTTCACCTATCCCAGATATAATGTATTGGACTCTGTCACCTAGTCTGTTTGCAAATGTATTCATTGCAGTGTATTTAAGTTTAAAGATACTTAATGCTGTTGCTCTTTTTCAATGTGTTCAATATATAATTATGAAAATCTAAAGTTCGGATATTATAAATCACAGAATCACAGAAATGAATTTGTAACAGATATAGAACTCTCAGGCAAAATAGTATACATTACAGAAGAACACAGTTTTGTTTCTAACTCTAGTTTTTAGAAACATCATGTAAGCTTTTTATCTTCTTATTAAAGTTTTCTGTACAAAAAAACAAGAAGGTTAAACATCTGATTCACCTTCTTCATTCTCCAGACAGTAGAAAGACTTGAATTTTTCTATTAATGCCTATACTTTTAATGTAGAAACCATGAGGAAGAAGAGACAGTGTAACATTTAAGTAGTCATATCTAATATTTATGTAACCATAACACATCCATATGTAATATATTTCTGTATATATGAGTACATAGAAAAATTATGCACATATATACTTTTGCATTTTTACATATCATGTACACACAAGCAGAAACACTTCTATATAAGATATGTGTGTATCTACAATTGTGTCCAAGAGTAAGTGACACATTAGTAATTCATTAGTTATTTGAAATCAATAAATTTAATCTCAGGAAGAAAAATATAGGTCAGTATTTACATGTTTGTCTCTGTAAGTATCTAGCAATACACTTTGTACATTTTTCTTTAAATTTATTAAAATACTTAAAAATTGTCACTATATCTATTTCACTATACTTATATCACTATAATTGTCAATTTATAATTAATTATTAATATTACAAGAAGTCATTAAAGTGCCCGATAAAATTTGATATTAGAAAATTTCCACTCCAGGAAATCAGCTCCTCCTCACTCACATTCCCGGTGCCTTCTGACCCAAGGGGCCCATCCTCCAGCATGCTTCCATTAACTGGGCCTTCATGATCTGACAATGTTTCAAAGGTATGCATCAGTTTTTTACTAACGGGGAGCAAGTCCTTCTTCATTGTCTCTTCTTAGTCTAGAAGCTCCTCTGAGCCTTGAGTGAGCTTGCTGAATTTGAAACACTGGTGGCATGGTTTCTGGCATCATAACAACACACAAGATGCCACAGTATGATACACTGACAGAAAAGTGGTGAAAATCTTTAGCAGAAGGTGTAAACCAGGTCACATTCCACCTCCTCTCCATTTATCATGATGGTGCCCCTTGGTCCAGTAGTGAGGATCTTTATAGCGAGTGTTGTCCGTCCTAAAACTTAATCAGCATGTATTTCAAGCCTTTCTCACTTTCAGCAAGCAAGATTTAATTTTCTAAATAGTGTAGGTTATTGATAAGCCTTCCTCCAACTATGATAATACATTCTTCTTCATATTATCAAGTTCCTTTGCTTGTCATACAGATAGAATGCGTAAGTCTAGCGTACACAAGTCTGACACATCTTTCCTGACTTTAAGTCATACAGCATGTTCTTGTTTCTGTTGGCGCAGCTGCTTCTTTACTCAAGTTCAAGTTCTCCATGAGGATAATGAAACATTCTGCAATCCTTTTTTTTTTTCAAGACTACCCAAAGTTGGGAAGATATACAAAGCAGAATGCCTGGACATAGTCTAAAAAATAAAAAAAACTCAACTAAAAAAATATCTTACATCCTCTGATATGGGCCAATTACCATCTGGCATTAACAATGATATCCCATGTGCCATATCCTTTTTTGCATCCAGCCTGAACCACTGGAAACTCCATGTCAATGTCCTACTGAAACTATTCATGGATGATCCCCAGGGAAAAAAATCAGGTGCTTGTGATATTAATGATATTTTTGTACAATTTCAGAGTTCTTTTGCGTTACCTTACTTTGGAACAGCAAAAAATAGGAATCTCTTTCATTGATTTGACCAAGTAACTGTCTTCCAAATTTCCTAGCATAGACAAGTGAGTGCTTCTGGGGCCTCATCAGTTGTTGAAATATTTTAGGTTTTCTTTGTGAATTCCTGGAAACTTGCTTTGATTAATAATTTCTATTCAGCTTCAGTACCATTTTTTCTCACTCATGCATTACTTCCTGAAATAGTAGAAGTTTATTTTGGTACAGTGCCTCTATGTATTCTTCCCAACTTATTTTGGTGTTTCCCTCAACATTCAATACTTTGCCTACAGAATCTTTCAATATTGTCCCCTTAGGCTTGAATTTTTCTTGAGTTCTTTCAGTTTAAGATATGCTGAGTGCATTTTTCACTTGGGGTTTGCTAACTCTAGGAATTTGCACATTTTATTATGGTAGTTTAATTTGTCTTCTCAAACTGCCATTTGAAATTTTCTGTTTGGCTCTAAGAACTCATCATTTCTTCCAAGATGATCAATTTCCTACTGAAGACAATGGCAGAATACTTCATAGTCCTCAACGCTAGTTTTAGTGGCTGATGCATAAAGCTAGAGGAGTTGTGAGGATGGTGCAGAATGACACAGTGCTTTGTTCTGTAGTATGTGGCTTTGCTGCGATCCAGAGCTAACTTGTTGGTGCTTAACAACAACAACATATATTCGAATCATAGTTGTACTTCTCGGGTTTCCTTGAGTGCAACTAGGTATAATCCTATTACAGAAAACATGTACTTCAAGCCAGAATCCTGAAAAGCCATTTTACACTATGACTGCAATTACCATTCCTCTTGATTCTATTATTCGTGGGCATAGCAAACAATACAATCCAAAATAGCCAATACCAGTTCATTTCAACTCACTAACAGTTAGAATAACAATCAGTATGAATCCTATTTCATTTTTAAAGAATTAAAATTTTACTGGATTCATATTTCATATATTTAAAAATCTGCTTACTTGTAGATTTCTGTTGCCATTTCTTCTCATGTAAGTCAGGCCCATCAGGTGATGAAGATCCTGAAGGTTTTACTTCCATGATATTTGCTCCATTCAGGTCAGTAGTGTGGACTCTACTTTGGAAAAGGAGATCTTTAGGAGTCATATTATGAGTGCCTTATGACCTGGAACTTTCTGGCATGTCCTGTTTCTCTTCATTAGGTTTTCATCGAAACGATGTTTCGATGCTATGCATAAGGTATTCAGCAGTTAATTCCTCTAAAAGTTGAAGTGAACAGTCTATTTCTTCTTCGTAATCTGTTCTTAGTCTAAAAACTGTTGAAACCTGTTCTTTTTGTATAACCTGTTCACTAGCCCTTGAAAAATCAGTGATATCATTTCTAGCATCACAACAACATATAAGCTACCACAGTATTACTAAATGTCAAATAAGTGTTAGAATTCTTTATGTAATGCATTATGATTCCAAACTCTGTGTTTGTGGCGATAATCTTATTTTAGGGGTGTTTTCTACAATACTGTTGAACAAAGTTACAAACAAATGACCATAGAGTCAATATCAATTTATAGAGCCCATAGGGGAAAGGACAGGACTGCCCTTGTTTGTTTCCCAGACTGTAACTGTTAGAGCAACTAGAAAGTCCAGTTTGTTTCCCTTGTAGCTGCTAATAGTTCCAAACAACACAGTATAACCAAAGTACCATCACAGGTGAAAGTATGCATTAAGTCCTAGGGTAGGATACGATTAAGATCTGACATTAGTAGAGTAAGTGATGCAAACCACATCCTTTTCTTTGGGGGCATCTTTAGATTCTCCTGCACTAGAGGGTTTGAGCCAAGCCTCATGCTTTGCTTCCTTGGTTCATTTACCCTTTGCTTCCAAGTTGATTCAGACCCAGAGCAGCCAAGTAGAATCGAATCAAACTGCTGTCCCCCACACAGCTGGGGTTTCCAGGCTGTAACTTTGTATGAGATGGGACTCGTTTTTCCGCTTGGAACAACTGATGAATTAAACTACTGACTGACCTGGCACGTAGCATGCATAATCTATTACCCACCCAGGGCCTCTTTTGCTTCCTTGGACGCATCCTTATAACTAGAGAGTGTGATGTAAAACACTGTCCTTCATTTTCCTTGATTACTACACACACACACGTATGCACACACACACACACACACACACACACACACACAGGTCCAGCAGTAATGCTACGGATCTCAGTCATAACCAGTATGTCTCACCCCTCTCTGTCTCCACCAGGCTACCTTGACACATTGCCTTCTCAAGATGTCTCACAGAAACGCTAGCTTTTTTCTTTCCCCTTCTGCTGGTGCCACGGCCGATGGGGCAGCACGGACTCCTTTAAGACATAAAAATTTATATCCTCACCTTCTCATATGGTCACAGGCCCCTCTGTCTACTTTCCTCTCTAATTGTCCCTTTGCCTTCTCTTCTTTTCCCTCACTCTGTCTTCCGGGCTCTGCTCACCTTGCTGCCCTACTCGCTTTCAATCAAAACACAGCGGCAGATAGCTGATTCTAATGAAACTTGGTACTGAAACCCCGCGCTCTGCCTCTACTTCCTTTTCATGCCCGCCCCAACAGTCGCCTCACCTAGGAAGCCGTCCCTCTCTCGCTGACCGAGCTTTTGTGAAAGCCTGCTTTGACTTTTGGACATGCTTTAGCTTCTGACTCCGCCCTTGTATTTGTCACACCTCTGCCAGATCTTTGGATCTCTCACTGAGCAACACCCAAAATCACCTCAGAAATTTCTTTACCATTTTGGAGATTTCTGTGTGACCTTTCAGTGCTTTGCAGAACCAAAGGACATGAGGTAATGTACTCAAGGCAGATGGCGAATAAAGCAGGATAGCCTCTTGGAAGATCATCTTTCAAATCATCTTTCATCTCCAATTCCTTGGGTCTACTCCGGTGCGACTTCTAAGAGAAATCCTTTCCACAGTGGTACAACTGTCTTCTTGCCAGGTAACTACAAATAGATGTAGTTCTGAAAATAGTATCCATTTACACGTTGAAGTACCTGTTTCTGATTAATTGTTTAGAAGTACTATAAGAATCTGATGGTGTCACTTAATTTTCTATTTGACTACACATGGCATAAAACCATTATGCCAGAAACAGAATTATTCTCAAAATGTTCATGATGAGCACGTCAATGCCTTTTTTATTATGTGGAATGACACATATTTCTTGTTTGTCATAGTATTTATTTATCTAGCATTTATTTTAAACCCAATGAGGGCAAACAAAAGGATAGACCTTTGTCTATTCCTTCTCATTGGATTAGCAAATATTTTGAAAATGTTGATACTTTTTTGGTTTTGCTCCCCACTTCCCATTACTGTACAATTAAAGCATGTGGAGAAGAAGCTGATTCTAAAAAAAAAGGAACTGATTCTATTGAAATTATTAGTGTAAAAATAGGTGATTATGGAACTAAGAATGATATATTTTATTTGTTTCAAGATGAAACTTTAAAGATTTTATTACAAGGAGCAAGCAAAGTTACATTTTTGATGCCATGAAATTTCTTTTTTTTTTTCTGCATCACTGCCCTGGTAGGAGTAGGAAGTCCAGCCTTTCTGTGGAGAGCTGCTGCTGGATTTGAACCATCAACCCTTTGGGACACAGTCTGGCACACAAACACTGTGCCACCAGGGCTCATTGCCACATAATTTCTAAAATAAGAACCATATCACAGTTCTTATTAACATTGTGATAAAAATACTATTTACTTCAAAAGAAAAGGCAAAAAGATAGAAACGCATCAATTCTTTATAATGAAGTTATTTCTGATGACCTCAAGGTTTTTGAAAGTTTGGGATTAAACTTATAATGTGATATAAATGAGGGGTACCCCCCAAAAAACAGGAAAAATGTTCTAGTGTGCATTTTCCCCATGAATGAGCATTGAGCAAAGTGCTATGAGTTAGTGCACCTGGTGGCATTTCCTGGGAAGTGTCTTTGGTCACTACAATTTTTTTTCTTAAAAGCAGTTTTACTTAAACGTCATTTTTTTGTGATGGTCAATTTAAGAGAACAGCATGCAGCTGTGAAATTTTGTTTCCTGCTCAAAAAAAAAATGCCACAGAAAATATTGTGATGTTGAACATGGCTTACAATAACAGCACTATGTGGAAAACTCCAGTGCACAAGTGGTTTTCTTATTTCAAAAAGGTGAAATACCAAACATCACATTCAAAAAGGTGATGACAAACATTATTCTGTACATCTGAAAACTTCTCAAACAGATGAAAATGTCACAAAATACATGCATTTGTGCTCAAAGGCCCATAGCGAACCTTTGAAGAGATAGGGAACATCTGGACCATCTTGGAGCTTGGTTTAGGGAAATTTAATGGAAGATTTGGGAATGAAAAAAGGTCACTGAGAACATTGTGCCTTGGGTTCTGACTGAGCAGGAAAAGAGCATCGACAAAGAATGGAAACATTCTGTTATTTGAAAGAACAGCTCTGAAGCAACCAAGACTTTTTTTGAGAAGACATGGTGCTCTTCTGATGAAACTGAAGGCAAAATTCAATCAAGCCAATGGAAAATGCCTTCATCACGTCACCCAAACATGATCACCAGGTGAAACCCAAGATCAAGATAATGGTCATTTGTTTTTTGTTTTTTGTTTTTTTTTTAATGTGAGGTGAATAGTGCATTTGTAGTTCATTCCATCAGGTCAGAGCTTCCTCTTTAGAGGTTTGGAAAAGATTGCATACTAGTGTGTGACCAAAAATAGTTCTAATTTTTGTCAGACACAGGAACTGTGTCAGCAACTGTTGACACAATGCCCCTGTTCATGGCTCCATCTCATTACACCAGTTTTGCACAAAAAACATCATGTCTTTCTTGTCCTGTGCACTTTACTCCCCTGACCTTGATACTTTTTTTTTTCCCTCTGAGTGCAAAGGGTCATGCAAGAATTTACTATCTGATGACATAGAAGAGGTGAAGAGAAAAAGTAGGGAAGTGCTGCCAGCCATCCAAACAGGGGAGTGTGAAAAACGTTTCCAAGAATGGAATCACAGATTTGACAAGTGCGTTAAATGTGGTGAAGAGTACTTTGAAGTAAATAAGGATGTTTTTTTACAAATATTTAAATACAGAGCTTTGAAAAAAAATTCTGTTTGGGGAGGGGGTGTACCCCCTTTGTGTGTGTATACAGATATAAGATTGGTAGGTGTATTTGGTATTAGATCATGTCCCAGTTTTTTGTTTTTGTTTTTCATAATGAAAATCAGTAAATCAAAATGATAATGTATGAATTATGTTCATACAAATGTTATTTAAAGCAGTTCTAGAAAAATCAGATGGCTGGATCAATCTAGTTATTAAGTTAATAGAATTTTGTTTTCAAATTTGAGTATCTAAGGAGGACTCCTTGATAACTATTTGGGCTAATGGTATATTTTGTGTTACTAGAAATAAGAAAGCTTTGGTTGCCGATACCATTGTTTTTTAATAATTCTGATGAAGATGAAAAAGTTATTAAAAATTAACAAGAGTTTAAACACTATTAGAAATGACAGAGTAGCCTAGTTATCAGAGAAATCAACTTTTATCCAATAGTGAATATAAATATGTGTTTAGCTCCAGCGAAAATTTTCTGAGCAAGTAATGAAAGCCAGAAAACATTTTTTACATATTAATCAACTTTTACAATTATGATAGTGCTATTATGGGGGACTTTCTTCCAAAGAGCTGGAAATCTTTTTATGTGTAAGCAATCATCAACTAGCTATTCTTGTGAACGAGAGATAAGCAGCTCTATTTTCATACATTAGAGATAGAGACACAGAATGGTAGGCATGTTAAATTAAACAATACTTAAATAGAAAAAATTGTATTGTATGTTGGAACATAATAATTCATCTTTATGATGTGTTAAATTTTAACCTGAAAGAGTACAAACTTGCAATATGCGAGCAAACCTTTTAAAAGTTCTTCAAATAGTACATGGTTACTCAAGCTAGCAAGTAGATTTAAATACTCTCCACAGAGATTTTAAAGCGTGGTTTGTGCCCCCACCTAAGGTCTTCTAACTTAATTGGGGGTGACGAAAACTTTAGCAACAGGAGAAAGTTTCTGAGCATGCAAGACCCCAAAGGTAATTCAAAATTAAGCGTGTAAATGGGCCCGACTTGTTTCGGAGGAGCTTGCGCGGTTGCGTGGGGCCGCTTCCCCTCAGCCTGGGTTGTACACATCCAAGAGGAGGGCAGAGTCTGCGACCTTCTACAATCAGAACCTCCGTCCCAACCTCTAGGTTGTATATGGAATGTGTTATTTTTCACTCCTCTTTGTATTTCCCATCACCGATTGCTCTCAAGTCAATTCTGACACATGAGCAGGGTTTCTCAATGGTTCCATTCTGAATCCCATTTCGGTTGAGAATTTTTCTTTTCTTTTTTTTGTTTTTCAGTTGAGGCATTTTTACTCAGACCCCAAGAACACAGTTTATGAAAACCAGACTCACTGACATCAAATAGATTTCAACTCACATAGGCAAGCACAGGCAAAACTGCGGCAGATTCATGCATGCATGTGATACTGAATTCTTTTAGGTCATGACAAGCTCAGAAACCTTTTACTCTGGCCGTATTTTTCTCCAACTTTCCATTACATAACTCCACGCGGGGCCTCAAACTACAGTTTAAGACGCTTTCTAAACCCGTCACATTTGGTGCTCCTCACAGTGTAAACTGAATATTAACTAAACTAGAAAACTTAAAAGCATTTTAGCTTCTTTTGGAATACATCTAATCAGAAATATTCTAGTTTACATTAAATAAGGAATTTATATGCCTGTACTTATATATATGTAACAGAATGAAGAAGATCGATTATGTACGAATCACTATATTTAGAATTAAAGTTAGGAAATCAGTTCTTTAAGGTTTAAAATTATATTAGATATTTCAAATTGCGTTGGCCAATTGGTGCTAAAGAATTTGAGAACAGGGTTAGGGTTAGGGTTAGAAAAAGAAAAAAAAAGAATATGAAAATAGAAAATTAAATTTTCAAGAGTTACATAGCAAATATTACAGAGTAGAATGTCACTTGCTTAAGATTGTTCTATCCAGCCTTGAGATTACATCCCAACACCTGATGCCCATTGGATGACGGGCAGCAGGAATTTAAATCATAATGAAAACACAGGACTTGCTGGCTCTGATAAGCAAGAGATGAAAGATAACATCTGCTACTCCTATTTCCAATTCTATTTACTCCTTTGTTAATACGATTCTTTACAATATTCATCTACTTCCAGAAATAATTTCCACACTGCATAATTTGCATATTTCCGTGCACAATCAACACTTTATTTTTTATAACTCTATGCCGCCTCAGATATCTACTGACAGACAGTTCAATTGTGTTAGTGTTTACTTCTCGTTAGCTTACTGGGCTAGTTTCAACTTCTAACATGAAGTACGAAAGATCCATGTGCTACATTATAGAGAAGACTATTTTTTCCTTTCTTCTGTTTTTCTACCCCATCAATACTCACTTTATGAACTATTCAATCCTGTTTATTTAATATTCAATTTGCCTCCTGAATAATCGCATCATCTTTATAAATGATTGGAAAAATGCTTCCTTTTTCATGTACTTTTTGTCTAATAGTTTACTATTAGTATTGGTAATAGTAAACTGAGTAAATTAATAATTAAATTGACATTGTTTTCTTGCTGGACATATGTAGAGATTATTTCATTTCTTTGACTTAGTAAACTTGTTGGTGGGAAAAACCTGCTATACATTCTCCTTTTTAATAGTTTCTGGAAGTCTAAGTATAATACCTGTATTTAATGAATATTTAATGAAATAAATGTTTAATAAATATAAAACTTGTATAAAATTGGGTCTCTATATAAGCTTGATCTGCATAATCTAGAATTTTTTAAAGGGAATGGTTTTATATATAATTTATTCACTATTAATATTTTATGTTCTGATAAATGATTCCTCATATTTGTTGCCAATTTCCTACTTTATTATTGTTTTTTAGAACTACCTTAGCTTCTTCTATAACTGCTTTATTTTACAAAGAATATTTTGTTCAAAATTTCTCAAGTATTATTAATGAAGAGTTGAGCTTTTATCCTCTTAATCTGAAATTCTGATATAATGTGTGTTGTATATTAATTTTCATGTTTCTGAACTTCTATATTGTTTGTCATTTTATTAAGCTCTATTTAGAGTAGAAAGCTCACTAATTACTAAAAGTGTTGTTTAATCTTTTTTATCCATTTATATATGTGTATGCATGTATATAGACATATATATACACACATATATATGTGTTTTATGTGTGTTTTAAATAATAGAGTGACTTATAGTTGGGATTACATGGAATCAACACAAAGCATTTTCTTTTCCCACCTAATATTAAAAAAAGAATCTGTACATTGTGCCCTGATTTTAAGAATCTAAAAAATAAGTAATAGTACACAAATCAGAGAAAAAGAAGTTCCAATCAAGAACGCATGAGTTTAAATTTTATATTTTTTCTCTCCAATGTACTATAAACTTCATTTCATCTTGCTGAATATTTGAAATAAGCACTATGTCACAGATATAATGACCCAGCTGAAGTCTTTTAACTTACTTTGAGAAATCTAAAAGAAGAGATAAATTTGAAAATCTTTTTTGTATGTGATAGACTGGATTATATAACAAGAGGAAATAGTGAAATCTTCCCCTTATAATTCATAGATTTATTGGGACTATCCAATAAAATAATTGCAAAAATGTTTTCACAAAACAAAATTTCAAAACTGTATTAGATTTTATGAATAATAATAATAAAGGATAAAGGTGAGGCTTTATGCTGCCGTTAAAATTTACAGACTCAGAAATCCAAAGGGGCAGTTCTAATCTGTCATACAGGGCTGTTGTGACTCAGAAAAGAATTAATGGCAGTGAGTTGTATGGTGAAACATCTATGATCAAATGAGCAAACAGAACCAAATATATGAATAATAGAGTTGTATTATATAGCAACATTTTTAATACACTTCTGTTCCAATTAACATATCATGATCAAATTTACATACCAATAAATGCATGCATTGATTTCAGCTAATGTGTAAAAGATTCATTAGCATTTTACTCTGTCCGTTTTATTGTTTCTCCATGGATTTTTGGTGATATTTGATATTTTAGAACACAATGAAGAGGAGTATCAAATTATATTGTTTTCTGAGTTCAATTGCATTGTTACATTGACCAATGGACTAGACTTACACTTTAAAAATAACAGAGATTAACTTTATTACCAAATATAAAATGTAAAAGAAAAATAATAATGTACATATTAGAAAACTGAAAAAATTATATTCACAAAATATCAAATCTTAAGATATCAATGTGATCATGGATATAAATTTAAAATATAAAAATGTTGGGTGATGGTGGGGAAAATTTTTTTAAATATTGAGTGATAATTCCTAAAATGCAAAAATATATGAAAATACCAAATTACTACTTTTCCCCCTAATTAATACTATTATCATCTTAAACATCAGCAAATTTGAATGAGAATGTCAATATGATTTTTATGTAGAAATAAAAATCTCCTGTGACTAATGATTTGAATATTCATAGATGATTTTCCAGATGGTATGTATGCTCTAAGAAGACCAGCTGGAATTTTTATCACACTTAGACCAAATAGATAATCATTATAATATTGTGACCTTCCATGTTTAATGAATAAGCACTGAATTTTTCAATAAATAGGTAGAATCATTAGTATGTTGAAAACCTGAAGGCAAATATGGCATTTTTCCAAGAAATATTCTTGGAGATGAGAGGGAATATTGAAGTAGAGACTTAGAGGTCTAATTTCTTTTAATTTACTCTCAAGAAGGCAGAGCAATAATTCTAATTTATGACAATAATCTCTTGTATGATTAACTAATAGCAGATAGCTCAGAAGGTTTATATTTGTTTACAATGTCGTTGTAAAGCAGAATGAAAACAGCAAAAACTCAAAGCCTTGGACTGAGCCCAGATGGCGTAAGTGGTTGAGTATGAGACTGCAGCCCGCGGGCTTGGTGGTTCAAATCCAGCGGCAGCCCTCAGGAGCAGCACTGGGTAGGGCCCACGACCACCAGAGGCAGTGATGCCCAAACAAACAAACAAAAAAACTCAAACCTTTGGTACCAATTATTATTTTTTGGAAATTCCTCTCCTGCCATAAATTTGTTCTTTAAGATTTGCATCTGGAGTTTAATTTTCAAAAATTAATTGCAACTAAAGTTAAACTACAAAATGAAGCTGAATTTCATTGTACCGTAGAAAAACATAAATTAATTATCCAGCTAGAGTTAGGAAAAAAACCATAGAAAAAGTAAGCATATATATGTGTGTGTTATCATATATGTGCATATATGCACATATGTTTTCAAAAGACAAATCAATTTCAAAGATGAACATTTTTTAATAAAATGAATTACATTTTAGTTAAACAGTACATTCTGTATCCCTTTTCCTCTCCTCACTGTCATTGAGTTGGTTCTGACTTATAACGACCCCACAGAACAGAGAACCACTCCTGGGTGGGTGGCAGAACTGCACACTCTTGATGGGAGTAGAAAGTTCTACTTTTTCCTTCAGAGAAGTCAGAGCTTCCAAACTGTGGAACTTGCAGTTAGCATTCCAGTGTGTAATCTTTTACATCACCAATGCTACTCAAAGTATCACTTTTTGAGTACATGATTGAAACACGTGAAAGCTTTCAAATTTATTTTTCATATTTATCTTGAAACCTGTGCTAGTCCGGGTAGACTAGAGAAACAAGTACATAAGCATGCATATGTATATAAGGGAGAGGTTTACTATATACAAGAGCAATTAGACATAGAGGAAAACATTCCAGCCCAATGCAGTACAAGCTCATAAATCGATATTAGCCCATATGTCCAATACAAATCTATAAAGTCTTCTTCAGACTCCCCAACACTTGCAATGACACCAAATGCAAGAGGATCACAAGCCACATGGGTAGACTGCCTTTGGATCCAGTGGCGTTGTAAACATCTCAGCACTGGCTGGGATCTCCAAGTGGCTACCCCAGCTTCAGAGGTCTGGTTTCATCAAGACAGATCCGTGTGACTTCTCCCCTGGGATTTCTAACAGGAAGTCAACATTGTGTCTTGTCAGCATAATGTCTCCTAGGGAGTAGCGTCAGCAGAAAGTCTCCAAGGAAGGGAATGGAGAGAGACAGCGTCTCCGCCTCTAAAAATGAATTACCACATTTCCCAGAATTCTCAAAAAGCCATGCCTACACAGAAGTATCATTCACTATCTCTAGATTAGCAGGCTAGCCTCCACCCTACACACATAATCCTCAAATTGACACCAGATTAGGTGACTTCTACAGAACCTGTGCACTTAAATTAGTGATTTAATTGGGCGATAACTTTAAATGGACTTTTTTTGTTGTTTCCTTATCTGAGTTAAGTCATCTAAAATATACTTAGGTACATTGATTAAGACAAGGCCGTAAGGCAATCATAGAACAGGCAAAGATTATATAAGTCAACAGTTACAGTTTTTATAAATTGCATAGATCCAACCAACATCCAGATGAAGTAACAGAATCTGACATTCATCCCTGAAGGTCTTATTTCATATTCCCCAATGCAATAAGGGGAATCCTTTGCTGACCCTCTTGTATTTTGGATTTTGTGGACTACATATATGCTTATGTAGTTATCTCTTTACTGACGAATGTATTTTGCTCAGTATTCTAATTGTGTTTCCTATCTATTTTCCTGTTGGTGATTATTAGGTAGTTAATTTTCAATGGTATGAGGTATGTCATTGTGCAAATATCTGTCGCACTTTCCGTAAGCTTCTTCCTACTTTCTGGTTGGAAGGCAATACAAGTAGTATTATGAACTTCATGGTACCTGTCTTTTGGAAAGCATTTCTAGTGGGTGTACATTTAATAATTGATTTTTATGTGGCCCATTCTATCTGGTTACTGTGTAATATTTTAAATTAAGTCAAAGTGGAAATGAGACCAAATGGGTCATTGTTATTATGCCATCACACTTATACTATATGTGCGCTGTGGTCTAAATGTATATGTTATATTTCTGATTATTACTCATCTATTATAATCATCAATTTAAGAGTGCAATTTTTATTTCCTATACTATGTAGCAAATAGCTAGTACATCTAGCAACCTTGAATAGCGATTTGCTGAAAAGATCAATTTGGGGGCAATTTCAAATAGAATGCAACCCTGAATAATATCTCTTCCATGTTCATGGATATGCACACACACACACACACACACACACGTAAGAAAGTTGAAAATATTTACAGTTTGCTATGGCCAGTGAAGGAAAAAATGGTGACATATTATCAGGATTTAAAGCCATGTTAAAATCTCAATACATTTCTATTTGCTTTCAAATTTTCAAAACAAAAAGCAAGTATCGCACTACCATTTGTTAAAATAGATGTGACATTCATGGAACTTAATTGTGAGCTTTAGTAAATAACAATCTTAGGATTAAAAATCTAAGCACATGATTAACTATGTTACTTGCTTTTTGTTTAGGGAAAATTTGCATATACATATGGTTTATCATTCATAATTTGCTTCAAAATAGCAAGACGTACCTACAACAGTATGGTGACATTACAGTTAACAGAATGCATTCATTTCATTCACTTCACTAATTTCTATGGTTGCATCTTAAAAATTTCTAAGGAAATTTCTCTTGCATATCAGCTTTGGCAGAAGATAAAAGAAGCATTCTTGACATTGAAGTTCAAAGGCATGGGTCATAAAGGCTGATCTAATGGCACTACCTATGAGAGCAAGAAGAGGGAGTGGGTACCTCGAAGAGTTACTGAGGAGATTTCAGAGAGCAACTTGTTCCAGCATTGATCTCTGCCTGCTCTTTTCCTCTTCAAGGGAGTTCTGAAAATGTCAGAAATGAGTTTTTGTTCTTTACACCCTGTTTGGGGCACCAAGCACACAAAAGTAGCAACTAGTTCACTTGACTCTTCAATCTCTACCCCCATGAACCAAAGAATACTTTTGAAAAACATTCTACTGAAGCCTTATAAAATTCTTCTACTCACCAAAAATGGATGAGGCAACCTAAGCATCTATGTGATTGCACAGTGTAAAGATTTCTGCTGAGCTAGTTTAGATTGACAGTATAAAGATAAGACCTGCTTTTTGGTTTCTTTAGATTTTATTCCAATTCCCAATGACTCCATGCATGTCTGAGTAGAATTGTGGACTGGAGGGTTTTTCAATGGCTGATATTTCAGAAGTAGATTGTCAGACCTTTTTTTTTATAATGTGCTCCTGGATTTCAAATTCTAACCTTTCCTTTAGCAACTGGAATGTGCCAACAGTCTCACTACGCAAGAACTTTGTGACTAAAATGAGAACAAATAGAGTCAACCTAAAACTCCAGTATAGGTTTTCAGAGCACAGAAAAAAAAATACCACAGAGTCTATGTGGGTCAAGTTCTCATCTGCTGACTGTAAATTTGGTAGTTCAAACCTAAGAGCTGCTCTGCCAGAGAAAGTCGAGGCAGTGTGTTTCTGTAAAGATTATACCCAAGGAATTCCTATTCTGTCCAGTAAGGCCTAAAAGAATCAAAATTGCTTGGACCACTACAGGTCTATATGCATATATAACAACTGTATTTCTAGATTTGTATCTCTCTCAGGACTATTAAGGTGGTCTATGAAGATTAGACATGACAGAATCTGTATGCTTCCAACTCAAACAATTGGGTATAAATTGCAAAAGCAGCATATTCATTTCAACATCATTGTGAGTATGGGAGGAAAAAGAGATATTCAATTTATCATTGATGGCAGAAACCATATCTCTACATTCTCATTGATTGACACATCATGCTCACTCAATACTTGTTTGCTGAATAAATGTTTGAAGGAAAAAAAGAAAGAATAAATGAATAACTTCTTTTCTATCACATTTAGCACAAAAGAACCTATAATTATGAAGTACTTGACATATTCACAAAATACTAGGAGATTTAAAAATTGTGAAGAGATGTGCAATGAGGAATTAACTCTTGTGAGGTATGATTATATTAGTAAGGCATTTCTACACAAATATATTTTGATTATAGTACTCACCAAGAAATGAAGGTCCAATGGTGGAAGCTAATGAATTCAGAGTTTCTACCCAGAATTCTAATAAACATAAGCATCTTAGATTGATTAAATTTTCAAATGTTTCATGAAGAAAAATATTTTCATGATATATACCCTAACAGCTCATTAACTGGAACTTTTATAATAAAAATTATGCAAGGAAACTCACTTATCACAATATCACTTGCAAAGTTTGTATTAAATACTCTCACATCTCAGGCTAGTAAAAACAATTGCACTCCTTTGACATTCTTTGATTTTTACACTGGTATGTCCTCTGTGTATTTCTAGAACTCAGAGAAAACGCTTTTACTTTAGTGTCCAGGGAAAATGTTCATGAAAAAATTTTGTGAAAAACACAAAGTTCTTTAAGAAATTGCAGGTAATTTTAATAGTACATGCTAGAATATCTTGTAGAAATAACCAACTGATATATTTTTTAAACTTAGAAAATGTATTTGTGCTGTCAAGGTAGATATATATATATATATATATATATATATACACACACACACATGTATTTTTGGTGTTAAATTCATACATCTTAATACAGAGTTTTCCCTTGATTACTGTAGCTTTTTCTGCCTTCATTTTTCCCCTGTTTTTGGTAAAGCAACCCCATTTCTTTCCCAATAACCTTATTGCATTTCTAACTTTACTGCATTCTACATCTAGCTAACTTTACTTCATTCTACATCTGGCTAACATTAAAGAAGGTGTAAAAAGTATAGATATCATACTTCTTTCATTTGACCTACTAATTACCTTCATCAGATTGATGTGGCATTGTTGCAGACACTAGAAAGCTCATATAATTAGACTTTGGCCAAAAAAAAGTGGAATCTGTTTGAGGCAGAATTTCCTCATCCATCCAGGATGTATCACAATTTTAGCAAACTCAAAATGTCATTTCAGTGGCAATATTGTCCAATAGAAGACTAGAGCTTTGGGAAATAATGATTTAGATGGTCTGGTACACTGAGGAGAGCTGGAAGGCTGAGACAGATTCTGAAGATATTAATAGAAATAATTGAACCCCTCAGATTTGAAGAGCATATTTCAAAACAAGCAAGCTCACTGTCATAGTCAATCCCAACTCCTAGCAACCATCCACAAAAGACAAATATCATCATAATAACCTTTCATTTTTAAATTGAATAACATTAATTACATTCATTACATTGTGCAACTATCACCACCAGTCCTTGTTATTATCGCAATTAAGACTTGGATAAGAACCTTTATCTCTGTTCATGTACCGACCCCAGATATTTTTATAAGTAGCCACATATTTATCCTTTACTATGTCACTTATGTCAATTATCACTGCTTATCAAGTTTTCAAATGCTATCCATGCTGTCACTAGATATGGGAGCCTCACTTTCTTTCCTCACGTTGCCATCAAGTTCATTCTAACTCATATGGATCCTACATTGTTGCTGGATGCCGTTCAATGCGTGCTGACCCACGGCAGCTCTACGCTCAGTCCTTTGCCTCCCTGACAATTGTCCCTATGCTAAGCCTGTTGATGAAGGCCCGGTGTCAGCTCATCCTTCACCGCCTTCACGGGCCCTCCACCTTACCAAGCATGGCATGCTTCGACAAGGACTGATCTCTCCTGACAATATTGCTAAAATAGGTGAGGTGAAGTCTTGCCATCCTTGCTTCTAAGGAGCACTTTGACCTTACTTCCTCCAACACAATTCAGAGTATTCTCATAGGAGTCTATGATACATTTTAATATTTGTCTCCAGTGCCGCAATTGAGATGCAGAGATGTTTTCTTTGACCTTTCGTATTCCATGTCCAGCTTTCCCTTGCAGATGAGGCAAGAGTGAATTCCATGGCTTAGTCAGACTTACCTTAGCCCGCACAGTAAAACCCTTGCTTCACAACGCTCTGAGGAGAGCTTGGGCGGGAGCTTTGACTAATGCACGGCATCGTCAGATCCCCTGACTGCCGCCTCCCTCTGCATTGACTGTAGATCAAGAAAGACGAAAGCCTTGAAACTTCAGCTTTCAGTCCATTTATTCTGATGCTAACTATTGGTTCATTTGTGGAAAGTTTGGTCTTCTTTGCATTAAGTTTTAGTCCATTTTGAAGGCTACAATCTTTGATCTTCACAAGCAAGCATGTCAAGTACTCCTCTCTTTCAGCAACTAACGTTGTGTCGCCTGTAAAATGAAGGTTATTTATAAGCAACCCTAATATCTTGATAAATAAGTATTCCTTCCAAGAGTAGATCATAATTTAAAAATATGTTGGATATTTTCCATTTTGAACATTTTAAAAATTCTCAAATGTGCATTAATGACATAGATGATACTTGAATGGAGAGGCAAATGGCACATCCCATAAGTGTCACACCTCAGTCATAGATATGCTTAAAATTTTGGTACTTGTTTCTCCTTTCAATGTCAACTCAACACAGATACGAATGTGCTAGATATAAAAATAAAAATTTTTGTTGTGAATTCTACACTGTGATAGTTACAAATTCTGGTGTCAATTTGAGATTTAAGACTGTAGGCATAGAGTCTGGCCTATCAATAAGAATATAGGCAATGAGGTCTCTGTGTGGACATGGTAGTCTCCTGAGAATTCTGGGAACTCCTGTGTTTTCCTCCTTGGAGGCAGGAGACACTTTTTCTCTCTACTCACTCCCTCAGAGACACTCTTCTGAGAAGACACACAGCACTACACTACTAAAACCCATGCCCTGGGAACTGGAGGAGCCACATGGAGACCCCTGCCGAGGTGAGATGCTTACAATGCCACTGGACCCAAACACTTTCTACCTACTGGCCTGTGATCTTCTGCATTCAGCACCATTGCCTGTGTTATATGAGTCTGAAGAGGACTTTATAGGTTGGTATTGGATATATGGGCTAATATCACACTTATGGGCTTACCTAGGTCTGGGTTTGCATGTTTTCTTAATGTACAATTACCCTTTATATAAAATTTTCCCTTATGCACATGTGAGTTTCTATGAATTTGTTTCCCTAGTCTACCTTAACACAATACTATACTAAAAAGTATAGAGGTTTTCAGTATTTGATATTTCCAGACTTGTCATTGTTACCACCGATAATTTAAAAATGATAGCTGAAAGAGGTAGGAAGGCTGAAAAGTGATAAGTAATTCCCCAGAACACAGATGGTTATGACATTTTTTTCTCTTTCTACCAAATGTGCTCCTGAGCAGTATGTGTTTGGTTTACTGAGTTATACTGAGAGTCACAAAGTGTCATCATGTTTGTACTGTGCTTGCTATGCTTCAGCAGTCTTTTAAAAAAAAGTAAATAGACCAACACTTCCAAATAAGATGGAGTAAATGAGTGAAGACTCCTCTCTTACCTTAAACAAAATATAGGGAGATAAAATAATTATCAACAAGAAACTAGGTATGTTAGGTTAACTAATTCATAGAAACAAATGCATACACACACAACCTTTGTACAAAAGAACAATATTATGTTGAGAAAACATCCCAAACTAGCCCAGATGAAGTTCATAAGCTCAATATTAGCCCTCATGGTCAATACTAGTTCATAAATTCCCCGTCAAACTCATGCAGGATGTGCAATGACAGCGAATGCAGGAGGATCACAGCCAGGGGTTGGAAAGTCTTATAAATCCAGGGACCGTGGAAGCATCTCAATGTTGACATGGGTCTCCATCTGTCTCCTTCAGCTCTGAGTGTCTCAACAGCAGGAAAGAGAAGGAAGAGCAAGTAGATCTGGCCTCCAGTGAGCCATTTATCTGTGTTGTGCTTCCAAATGAAGTTATCAAGCTGCGAACCCCCGATCGACAAGCTTAACATCACCCCTACACTCTTAACATCCTCAAATTGACACCAGATTATGTAACTACCATACTAGGTAAACAAGTCATGGCAAATTTTTACATAGAATGCTCTTCAAAAAGGTAAGAATACATAATAGATGCACATGACTAACTAGATGAGTCTTAAAATATCTGCATTGAATGAGACAAGTTAAACACAAATACTTTCTACATAATTCCATGTACATGAAGCTCTAAAAAAGTAAATTTAACAGGAGAAGATAAAATCACTGAAGTGCTATGTCTGATAGGTGATAAGCAATGAATGTGAAGGAGCAGGAGGGAAATTCTCTGTCTTGATAAACTCGCTCAATCCTAGATATATGCACTTATCAAAAGAACAGACCACATAATTAAACAATTTATACATGCCACCAAATAAAAGTTTAACCTCAACCTTTGAAAAGTTCTTCCAAAGCTATTTATTGACTATCCCTCAATAGTCATTTCAAATTTTGCTTTAAATAATGATCAATTTCTGCTATAATATTGTTGATGTACTATAATAAACCTAAGTATGCATGCTATCTTGATATGGACTGTTAAGTGAGTTATCACTGCCATCAGGTCAATGCCAATTCAAAGCAGAAAGCCTCATCTTTCTCCCTCAGAGCCACCGAACATTGTAAACTGCTGACTTCATTTTTAGCAGCTTCTTATATTTTACTGTCAATTACAATTTATCGTATATTGACTTATGTATTCCACTATCAAGAATAAAGTTAATTCAATTAAG
Source organism: Nesogale talazaci (assembly GCA_004026705.1). NCBI lineage: Eukaryota > Metazoa > Chordata > Mammalia > Afrosoricida > Tenrecidae > Nesogale > Nesogale talazaci. The sequence continues at coordinate 111,486 of PVJH01001259.1, read as the reverse complement.
AAAATGTATAAATGCAGTTATCTAGCACTCAAGATATATAAGATAAAAATATCTGTAATATTTGTTAAATGGTTCATTGTGCTCTTTATCATTTTGTTTTGCCATAGAAAATATTAATAAAATGGTTCTTAAAAGTGAACTTTGCAGTGTCCATTGATGATGACAGACTTATAAAACTGCAGTCGCTCAGTGCAATTTACTGCTGACATGGAACTTATTGTACAGAAGAATGTCATTAGAGGCAGCTTTAAAAGTTACATAGTAGCCATGAGCAGATTATGGTTTTACCTGGTGGACAGATGATAGAACTCTTTGGAAAATCAGTAGCTCCTTTATTGTGAATCTATAACTGATTATTATCTTCCTTTAGACCAAAAGAAGCTGCCGTATCTAGTGATTGCATTTGAAAAAAAACGAAATACACTAAAATTTATTTGAGAAGGGTAAGGTAAGTATACACAATAACTAGAAGAGAAGGCATCATACACAAAAATGTGTAAGAAATTTTTTCAAAATTATTTTTAGAGCAAATGTTATTTTTTCATTAACAATCCTTTGACCAAAGTTGAAGCTAATAAGACAATCATGAGGTTGTGTTAATGAATCTTGGACTCATTCTCATACTCCCCACATGCTACAGTCCACCAGAAAAACACATATTCTAGCACTGCTGGAGTGCATAAGAGAGTTAATAGTTTTGCCAATATCTAAGTAGTGGTTTAACTGAAAAGTAGTTTATTTAAATGCTTCCTAGTGAGCATGCATAGGCAAAAACTGGCAACAACCTAGTTTTTCTTCAAAAGTGATTGAATTAGCAACTGTGGTATGTTAACCCAATGGATTACATTACTCAGTTTTTAGAAAAGAAATTAGTTATCAAGTTACAATAGATATCAAGAGACATTGAATTAATAGCTTTGGGTAAAAGATAAGCCTGTTGTCATTGAGTCAATTCTGCCTCATAGCAACAGCAGCCCCGTCCAATTGGTTTACAGAAACAGATTCCCACAATCTCCTCACAGAAAGCAGCCAATGAGTTTCTGCTACCAATATTCAACCTACCAGTAGTCCAGTGCTATAGTCACTATGTCACCTGCACACTGCACAATTCTACCTGTATTTATATTCTCCCAAAGGTAAGACTATGCAGATATAATAATACCTTAGTGCTGGCACGGGGATAACCACTTGGCTGAACAAAGGCCAGTTGTTCTAACTAACTCAATACTCTGAGAGAAAATGGTGTGGTTGTCTGCTTCCCTAAAGATATTAGTGTTCAAAGCCCACTGAGGTAGCCCTACTCTGTCCAACAGATTCTTGATGAATAAGAATCCACATCATGGCAATGAGTCATCTTGGTTTTATTTGATTTGAGGCAAGAAAAAGAGAAATAAATATGTGATGCACAAAAGAGTTAGATTGGTGAGATTGTTCTACTTGACTGTGCAATATCAGACACATGGCATTATGCACTTATTAAACTCTATATAACTTTACATTACAATGTACCCTAATATAAATTATGGAATCTATTCATTCAATATTGCATAAATATCAGTACATAATTTTTAAGAAAATGCATTACACTAAAACAAAATATTACTAATGGAGGACTTTTCAAAGGCAATCTGGGTATAAAGGAACTATTTGTAAAACAAAAATGCTCTAAATAAATAATGTTTATAGATATTAATAATAGTAATAAATTATTGTCTTAGTGGCAACGGACCTCAGCAAACACATGTAAAGTAGTAAACCCCACTAGTACTTGCCAGAAGTCCAGTCATAGTTGAAGATGTTCCTGAGATAGCACAAGAGGAGTTCATTGAACTTATTAAGAGCAATGAAGCAAGAACTGATTACAATATCAGTTACCAAATTTTGGATGAAGTATTTGTAGTCATTCCTTGTTCTTTCTGAGACTGGGTTGAGCTTTCTTCCATTTCAACAACATATCTTTGTGAAACAGGGTTTTCCAGTTTGTTGGCTATCAAGTCTAAATACAGAAGTAGACTTGTTGTGAAAGACAATCTTCTTCATGCTCTTGCAAAGACTGCCCCGAGAATTTCTGATCTGATGAGATCTCAACCTTGGCACTGACATTGGTTTCTTAAACATACTCTAGTAAAATGTAGCAATGTGGTTTACTGTTGTTGTAATAAGACTGTAACCCATGCTTCACTTTACTTCCAGACAAAATTTCATCTATTTTGAATTAGAAATAAATATTTCACAATATATAATTACATAGTATTTTGTGATTAATCACTGTTTTAATTATGTTCAATTTGTAACACTGAAAATATATCCTGCATATCAGGTATTTAAAATTATGATTCATAATAGTAGAAAAATTATAATTGTGAAGTAAGCAGCTACAAAAAAAATTATGGTTGGGGTCACCACAACATGAGGAATTGAATTAAATGATTATTGCATTAGAAAAGTTGAGAACCTTGTATGCATCATCACTGCCTGGCTGTAACTTGACTAGTCTGTCTCCTTCCCATGACTCCCCTGTAAAGGAGTGACCAACTGCCCACCAGTGGGCCTTCGGTCCCCACCCTGCGCTTCCCCTCACTCTTAATGAAGTGATTCCTATTCTTTGATGCTCGATACCTGCTCCCTTTGACACCTCTTGATCACGCATGCTGGTGTGCTTCTTCCCTGTGGACTTTGCTGTCTCCATGCTGAATGGCGACTCAGTTATTGTCAAGTCTTTGAGACTCTAGACATTCAATCATTTGGTAGCTAGGCACCATCCTTTCTTCTACTATGTTTCCCTCTGTATCCATTTGTCTTTAGTGATATCGGGAGTCAATTGGTCCATTGATTTTGATTTTCATTCTTTGATGCCTGATGCCTGATTGTTTCAGCACCTCATGATCGCACAGGCCAAGTGAGCTTCTTTTATTGTGGGTTTTGTTGCTCCTGAGCTAGATGGCTGCTTGTTTATGCTCAAGCCTTTAAGACCCCAGATACTATATCTTTTGATAGTTGGGCACCATCAGCTTTCTTCACCAGTCTAGCTCATGCTCCCACATGTCCTCAGTGGGCACCTTGGGGGTATGTGCACACATTGATATGTTTTGTTTTGTTTTCCTCTAGTTCCTGAGGTTTCACTACCGCCCAAGCATTATGGTCCCAACTCTACCTTGCAAATCCAGATGAACTGGAGAAGGTACACTAGTAGAGAGGGGAGCTGGAGATATGGGGAAATCAGGATGGATGAGCCCCCTCAGGCCGATGGTTTGATTGGAACTACTGGATGGGTGGAGAGAAGGTGGGGTAGCGAGACAGAACCAACTGCAAGGATCTACATATGACCTGTCTGGAGGACGGGCATGGGGGAGTGGTTTGAAGGAAGTGTCGAGCAGGGTAAGATAAAACATAATAATAATAATTTATAAAGTATTGAGTGTTGATGGGGGAGGGAGAGCAGGGGAAGAGGGGCTGGGTTGGAGGAACTGACATCAGGGGCTGGGAGAAAGGGCGGATATTTGGAGAATGATGATGGCAGCAGAAGTGCAAGGGTGCTTGCCGCAGTATATTTATTTATGTTTTGGAAAAATGACATATGAGCCACTAATAAAATGATTTTTAATTAAAAAAGTTGAGAACCACTAAATTAAAATATGAATTTTCTCCTATGTTCATTATTAGGAACACCAAATAATTTGATCCTTGATAGACAATGATTATATAGACAGTTATTATAATGAATTGAATTAATAAATATATAGAATCATTCTGCTAAGATAAATGGCCAATTTGTGGAGGTGTCAATGTTCTATAAAATATTTCAACATGGATTGCAATCTTATTTTATCTCATGGTTTGTATGTTTTATAATGTGTCACTAATTTAATGAAGCTGTGCTTTTTAAGAGAAAGCCAATTTCATAATACTAAGGATCAATATGCCTAGAAAGGTTGGAAAGTTGAAGAAAAGGTAGAACTCTCATCTTCAGTGAGCTGAATCCAATTGTCCACAAGTCAAAAAGAGTCCATTACTAAAGAGATGAAGGTGGCAGTTAACTCAAGGAAGCATACAGATGAATTTGCTGTGAGCAAAAATGGAATCCAAAGATATGTGACCATAGGTGACAGTGTCATGTCAAATTCACTGGACCTAATGTCAGAGTTCTGGAAGTTTGTTTACACGTTGTGAAAATTAAAGTTTTGCTCCAACTTAACTGACATGGAATTGTCAGTGGTTTGAAAGTTAAGACCTAGTCACCTTCCATGATTATATCTCCTTGAGGATGTGACTTGCTTTCAACTGAATTAGCTACAGGGGAGGAGGCAGCAACTTTGCAGAGAGCAGACTCAGTATCCATGCCCCTTTGTGATGAAGCCAAAGAGTTTATTTTACAGAAGGGTGACCTCACACTCCCACACCACTCTGCTTGGTATGAGGAGTATAAATTTGATATCCCTGACTTCCATTTGAATGGCCAGTTTCTGATGATGCCTCAAATAAAACATCTCAAAACTTGAAAAACAGCTCCTGAGACTTGAGCAGTCAGGCTCTTCAGAGCCACTGGACAGTGTCATTTGTAGATGGAAGTTGACATCCCTTCTGATGCCCTGTAGGACTTAACTTTTTAATGAAAGAATAAATGCCCTTCCACTCAGTTAAAAAAAAAATAGCTACCGTGGAAAAGTTTGCTTGCTTTTTCTGCATATGGCTTGCTGCAGCCAGTTCTTTGGACTTGAAATATCAGCTGGCCATGTTGCTACCCATCCTGGGAGTCTTCAGCAAATTTCCACCTCACCTGCTAGGTTTGGATTCATCCATCTCTGGAGTGAGAAGCCTGCATTACTGTGTTCATAAACTCCTGCAATTATGTGAATACTAGGTTGCTTCCAGACTAATAATCACAGATCTGTAATTGTCTGCTTCCACAAGAGTGGAAGAGGATATATATATATATATATATATATATATATATATATATATCAGTACTATATATGTACTACAACAGTAATATAAATGTGTATATATACACATATATAAGCATCACTTGTGTATTCATTGAAGGAAGTAAATAGAAAATTTCTATTCAGCTCAAAAAGAAAAATTAAATGTTATAATGAAATATAATAAGACCTACACTTAGAAAAAAAGGAATAATACATTCAATGTATTTTAAACTGGAGGAATTGGAAAAGATTTTAAGCCTCCAGTTTCCATATTGAAAGATTCTATAGGGAAAATATTGAATGATGCAGACAGCTACAACACAAGGTGGAAAGAGGACATATAGTCACAGTACAAAAAAAATTAGTCGCATTCCACCATTTCAGGAAGTAACACATGAACCAGAACCAGTGGTGCTAAAAGAAGTTTAAGCTGCCCTGAAATCAGTAGACAAGAACAAGACTCCAGGAATTGAAGGAATACCAATTGAATTGTTTCAGCTAATTGGTGAAACAGTAGAAGCATTTATTCATCAATGCCAAGAAATTTAGATAATAGCTACTAACTTGAAGACATCAATATTTATACCCTTTTCAAAGAAAGATGAGCTAACAAAATGCCCCAATAATAGAACAATATCATAGACATCACATGCAAGGAATATGTTTATGAAGATCATCCAACAAGGGTTTCATCAGGATATTGACGGGGGGCATCAGATTAAGGCTGGGTTGAAAGGACATGCAGCAGAATATCATAGCTGATATCAGACAGATGTTGCCTCAAAGCAGCCGATATTTGAAAGATGTCTAAGTAAACTTTTTTTGTTGTTTTACTGATGATGCCAAGATAATCCATTGTGTGTATCATAGTAAGGGCCTTGAGAAGAATGAGAATTCATGGCATTTCTTTGTGTTCGTGGTCTACCTGTACATGGGTCACGAGGCAGTTATACAGACTAAGGAAGAAAATACTTCATGATTTAAAAATCAGGAAAGGTTTGCATCTGGATTACATCCTCTAGCTATATTTATTCAATTTTTATGTTAAGCAAATCATCACAGTCTGCACTCTATGAAGAGGGATGCAGTCAGTATTGGAGGAAAACTTATTAACAATCTGAAATATTCAGATGATACAACCTTGCTTGCTGAAATTGAGAAATCCCTGAAGCACTTGCCAGTGGCGATCACGAAGCAGCCATCTATATGGATTACAACTCCTCATAATGAAGACCCAGATTCTCACAACTGGGTCAATAGTAAATGGAGAAAAGACTGAAGTTGCCAATGATTTTTGTTTTGCTTGAATCTGCAACCAATGCTTACTGAAGCAGAAGTTCAAGAGTTCAAATACACATTGCTTTCAGTAAATATGCTGCACAAAATCTCTTTAAAGTGTTGGAAAGAAAGTGTGTTACTTTGAGAACTAAGGTCTACCTATTCAAACCATGGTATTTTCAATTCCTTGCCTCATGGATGTGAAGTTTGGACATTGAATTAGGAAGACTGAAGATGACTGAATTGTGGTGAAGAAAAAGAATGTTGAAAATTCCATGGACTATTAAAAGGACAACCCGATCTGTGTTGAAAGAAAGAAGGTCAGAGTGCTTCTTAAAGGCAAGAATGGAGATACTTTGTCTTACATACATTGGGCATGTCAGGAGAGACGAGTTCTTTGAGATGGACACCATGCTTAGTAAAGTAGAAGAGAAGTTAAAAAAAAAAGAAAGAAAGAAAGGTTCTCAAGGAGCTGGAATTGTATGGTGGCTGTAACAATGGGCCCAAGCACAGGAACACTTAGGATGGAACAGGACCAGGCAGAGTTTGTTCTATTGTGGATAAACCTACTGTAGGTTAGAACAGACTTTCTGGCACCTAAAAACAACCAGAATAGCTAGCTGTACAGTGGTGGGACATACATATGGTAATGAAATGCCAGATCTTAGTACTTTGATCTCTGGCTTGGATAAAAACATTATTTTAAAAAAGTATTCCAAATACATTTTTTCTATCATGCTTTCATATGTTTCAACATGTATTTGGTTTGAACCGTTGGTGAGGTGTGGGAGAAACTGGCTTAAACCCCATCTAAAACTTGTTCTGTGACACCCTGGCCTGTCAGGACGTGGTGGATTCATCATCATTGGCTTGCCCCTTTTCCCACTCCACTTTCAGGGAAAACTTCAGTTCCCTCACTGCCACTAGGATTCCTATGACGCTTTGGGGAAGTACCATATTTCGCATTGACTGGAATGATGCTGTGTATTAATTTTGCCTAATATCTGTCTTCCCCTTGAAATGAAGAAAAGTTTTATAGATGGGTTTTCTGACTCATTAAAAAAAAAAAAAGCCTAGAATGTTATACCGTATCTTTTACTGCAAATTGTATACAACTTTACCATTCCTCATGACATAGTTTCAGAAGTGCACTATGCTAATATATTTTCAACAACATGCAAATAAATTGCCATAGACACATTTCTGAAGGCCCTTCCTAGCGGTGAAGTCAGTTAACCAAGAGGTGTAGAAGACATGTCTTCCTTGAGTACCACCAGAGTAAGCACTTACTACTCAGAAACACCCCATGCCAGGGCCACTTGCTTTCTGGTCGATTAACTCTTGATGATCCATGTATGAAAGAAAGCAACTTTTTGCCATGAAGTTTCAAAGAACCTCTGGGTATATTTTAGCTACAAATTTTGGTTAGTATCCAGCTGAGTGCTTAACCACTTGTTTCCCTCAAACCCTTTGTTTTTGTTTTTGTTTTTTGGGGGGCATCACTGCTCTCTGGTGGTGGGAGTAGGAGACCCAGCCCCACTGCTGGAATTGAACCTCCATCCCAGTGGGCCACAGTCCCGCGCACAACCACTACGCCACTGGGGCTTAACCCTCCCTCAGACCCTTTCTATAAGTGGCACTAATCCCTTTAAACTGCAGCAAAGAAAAGGTAATGGAGTGCTGCTCCCCATTTTATGACCAAATCTCATAATTTTCTGATTCTTCTAAGATGGGTGTCAAATTTAATGGAAATTGCCTAATTTTTCAGAAATGTAGTTTATGATTTTAGTTTATGAGTTTAGTTTATTTTATGAGAGTTTGTTAATTCTTTATCAAATACATAGTGGGGATATAAAATTCATGGAAATTGGATGTTGCCACTCTGCGGTGGGGTGGCGGTTGCTCAGCAGACTATGTTCCTCATGGGCATCAGTTCCAGACCACCAGCAGCTCTATGAGAGGAAGACGGGCATTTCCACTCCTGTCAGTCACAGTCTCAAAAATGAGTAGCTCTTGATGGAAATTAGCTTAATTTTGGTTTTATCCTTAGATTGCAACACTGATTTATATTTTAAAATATTATATTATTTGACATTTATTATTTTTGAGGTTTGGGAAAAAAATCTGGAGGCATTAATTACTATTCTTAAAATTCTCCCTTCATTATGTGATTGACTTTTTATTTGAATTTCTCGTGTCTCATATTAGATTTTAAATTTTTTAATGAATGTCAAGATTATTTTTCTTTTCCCCAATGGCAGGCAGTAAGCTTCTATGAAATATTAATAAGGTAATTATTAGAAATGTTTATAGAGAATTAGTCCTTGATTGTACTAGATTGAATATTGAATATTGCAACTTTCCCTTTGCAATGAGTCCCGTTATATGCCAATATTAGAGTTCTTGTTCATAACAATAGGAGTTCAAATGAGAAACCGAAACAAACCCAGGTCTTTAGGGTTGATAAAGTAATGGCGAACGTCTCTCATGCTCTTTCTCAAGCAAGGATTGTTTCCAATTTTGTAGAAGATATAGCTAGGGCTCTTGGGACTATGAAGAGAAATCCAAAGAAGACTTAGGAAATGGGTAACACTGAGAACCAAACAAAGTTTTTTTCTAGCTTTAGATCTCATGCACCCATCACCAGACATGAAATCTCAATGTCTTGCATAGAAGCAGAATAAAGCTCTTTTAGATAGAAAAGGAGAATGGAATATTTCATTACATACAGAGAACATATAAATACACACATAATAATATCTAAAATGAAAACCAACATTTGAACTTACTTTAGAGAAAAGAGGTACTGAGAGAAGGGATGTCTCCTTAAGACATCACAAAAATGTTGGTGCTTACTTTCTGGTCTTCTTTCATCATTTTCCATATTTCATATGCATAGAATATATTGACAATACCCTGGTTTAGGTCAAGTGCCTCTTGGTTTTTAAAATAACACCTTTGATTTTTAACACTTTCAAGAAGTATCTTTCCATGTATTTTCCCATTGCAATGTATCTTTTAATTTCTAAACCACTGTTTCTATCAGAGTTAATTTTGAATATAAGTAAAAAGAAATTATTTTTTAAAATCGATATTTTCTCAGTGTATTATGATATTTCTAACTGATCTAGTTGTGAGGATTTTTGCTTTCTTTGTTTTGGGTTTAATCTAAACTGGAAACTATAATCTTTCAATTTCAGCAATTAAAAACTCCAAATTGTCTTAATATTCATCAAGGAAAGTTTTTCACTTCCATATTGAAGATTGTTGATTAGTTTTCCTTCCATCTTGATGCTGCGTTCTCCTTCATATTGTCTATTTTCTTGAACTACCTGCTCAACACTAAGATTGAATAAGTATGATGAGCTAATGTGATGTAATGATATAACATAGAACCTCTATATGCTCATTTTAAGTCACACCATGTCTCCTTTTTCTGTGAAAATGACTGCCTATTGGTCTAAATATGGGTTTCACATGCACTATACTCAGTGTTCTAGAATCACTACTTGGTGTCTATGTTTTGCTTTGCTTTATAAAATCAAAAATTTTGCAAATTAAATAAAGTTCTGAAATTAAATATCTTTCTGAGTGTTACCGCTTCCAGCCAAGATTCATTGGATGTAAGTATTGATATATCTTGCATTTCCTGAATCTGGCTAAAATTTCTGAAAGTTCCTTTTTAGTATACTGCTGCAAATATTGCTGAACTATCTTTAGCAAAATTTCATCTGTATGTTATATTACTAATAATATTCAATAATCTCCCAAGTCTGTTAAGGGATGTTTTAAATAGTTTCAAATATGAATCTTGTTCATTTGGTTTTGACCAGAGAGCTATCTTCCAAATGTCTAGGCATAGGTGAGTGAGGTTTTTCATCTTTGTTTTTACATGTAGAAAAATCTCACTTTATGCTCTCCCTATATCTGGAGTCTTTTGGTTTTGCAAATGTTTCAATCAAATTGGCTGCAACCGTGAATTCTATGAGGAACCTTGAGAGTGTAAAGATTACTCATTGCAGTTGGAACCCACCAGCGCCTCTTCAGGAGAAATGAAAGGCTTTCTATGCCCACAATGAGTTGCAGCCTTGGAAACTCACAAGTGGGATCCCCCTTCTCCTATAGGGTCCCATAAGTTGGCATGGACTCTAAAGGCAGTGAGATGGTTTTATTCTTTTGGTTTGTTGGATAAATTCCATGGGGGAAAATATTGAGTGATTCATGAAGTATCAAAAAAGGTGGAATACAGAGTCACTGTATCAAAAGGAATTGGCTGGTTTTCAATCATTTTAAGAATAGCATATGATCCACAAACATGCATCACGTGATTCAGAAAAAAAATTATCTGTAACTTTGACATGAAATATATGCTAGAGCATTTGGGGGGTGTAATACGTATATCAAAATATTTCTGTCTGCTTTTCCAAAGGTTTATTTATTTGTGATACAACACTACTTCCTAAGTCCCTACAATGTCCACACACAGGACCCTTGCTGGAATTGTGGCTGCACATTGGGCCGATAGCCATTAGGTCAAAAGTTTCAAACTACTAGTTGTTCTGCTGGAGAAAGTTGGTACTTTCTACTCCACTTCTCTAAAGGGTTATAGTCTCAGAAACTTCCATGGGCAGGTCTACCCTGCTACATACGGCTGCTGTGAGTTGGCAGCAACGAGTTAGCAAGAGCCTTCCTGTTAGTATTTCTTTATTCTGGGAACAGCAAGTTATTTGATGGCTGTGTTAGTCAGGGTAGACTAGAGAAACAAATGCAAAGCCACTCGTGTGTAGAAGAGAGAGTTTTATATAAAGGGTAACTGTACATTAAGAAAGCATACTGATTCAGTCCAGTCTAAGTCAAGAAGTCCAATATTAATCCATATGCCCAATATCAATCTATGAATTCATCTTCAGTGAATGAAAGACATACAATGATGCCTAATGCAGGATGATCACAGGTCAGTGGGTAGAAAGTTTTTGTGTCTAGTGGCATTGTAAGCATCTTCGTGCATGACTTCTCCAACATCCAGGATTGCATCAAGGTAGATCCATGTAGCTTCTCCTCAGGGATGTCTCAATGGAATTCAGCCTTGGCAGTAGAGAGTTTCTGGGGAAATCATCAGAAAGAGAGAAACCTCTTGTCTCCCATCTCCAAGTATGAAAGAACAGAGTTTCCCGAATTCTCAGGGGAAGGCCATGCCCACACAGAAGTCTATAGGCTATCAATTGATTGACACACCCTACTCGACCCCTTCACCCTTAATCCTTTCAAGTCCCAAATTGGCATATTGACATGAGATTATGTAACTACCACAATGGCACAAGGGTGTTGTGCACTCTACTAGTTGCTGGATTTGATCTCATTCAGAGATGCCTTGGAAGCAATGTTTGGTAATCTGATTCTAAAATATTGCAGGCTTAAAAACTTACTGTATTAAGCCAGGTTGTCTAGAGAAGCAAACCAGTGACACTCATCTATGTACAAAGAAGTATGTTACATTGAAAAGCAACTTTGCATCAAGAAGACACCCCAACCCAGTACAACTGAAGTCCACAGAGCTCATGCTAGATGGTCCCTCTTCAGACTCATGAAACTCAAGGCTGATGAGACAAAATGGTGAGGCAAGTATCAAGGACATCACACATTAGTTTGCACAGTCTTTTGGCTTTAAGACCAGTGGAAGTATGATAAGGTCCTGACAGCTCTAAGGTTCAAGAGTTACATGAGACCAACCCTGAAGTCAGACAGAGTCCCAGTGGCATCCCAGGAAGTCAGAACCTGAAGTCAGACAGAGTCCCAGTGGCATCCAAAGAAGGAGTTTCCCAGAGAAAATTCCTCAAGGGTTTCTGTCACCCTCAACTAGAAGACTACAGCCTCAAGGAGTTTTCATCAAGCTACCCATTAATTGACCAGAGTGGCTCCAACACTATCCAGAAATACCTAATTGACATAAAACTATCCAATTGCAACAGGTATAGAATATCATCTGCTTTCCTGGGACCATGATGCCTTGAAATCATGAATAATACTGTCTTGTACCATTTTTGTTGGCGGTGCCATTTCTCTGTATGGCCAAACATATCTATCTGAAATTATCACAGTGTCTAATAGCATTCACATAAATATAAATTTTAGATAGAATAACTAAAGAAAAAATAAAGTTATGAATAAGATATAAGAATGAAGGTATAATGCACATAGAAGTATTTGTTTTACTAATCTGATGATTCCATGCTGTTAAATTGAGATATTAAGAAGCCCTGGTTTTCCAATGGTTTCACGTTTTGCTGGGATGTGCAGGGTCAGCAGAGGGAAACCACCAGCAGCTCCACCCAAGAAAGAACCAATTTTCTACTCCCAGAAACAATTATTCTCAGAAACCTACATGGGGTCACTATGAGTCATCACTGACATGAGTCTATGAGTCATCTATGACATGATGACTCTGAGTCATCCCTGACATGATAGCGGTAAGATTTTGTTTTGTTTTGAGTTTAAATTATGAGAACTGTAAACTGATGGGTTAATGTTGCATTTATGGGCTTAGACAACACTGGGTAGGGATGCTTTCTTAATATATACATATATACTTACTGTTTATAGAAAAACTCTTTCTTTTTTTTGGATGGGGGGGGTGGCATCACTGCCCTCTGGTGGTCATGGGAGCTACCCAGCCTTGCTGTTGCTGAATTTGAACTGCCAAGTCAGTGGGCTACAGTCCTGCACTCCACCACTACACCACTGGGGCTCAGCCAAAAAACTCTTTTTTATATACACATTTCTGTAGATTTGTTTCTCTGGTCCACCCAGACTTGCACTTTATGATAGCTTTGGAGTGGGGTACTGGAGATACAAATCATGTGATGGAGAGTAAATGTTGGTTTGACTTCTCCAAAAGAGGAGAAGATGAGAGTGGGCTTCCTGGTCTAACATTCATGACCTAGCATGAGGGGGCTAGACTTATGTTACTACATTCTAACATGATACTTATGCTCTTTGTAAGAATGTGATGACTGTATATCAACTAGGCCTTCCTCCCTAAGCGTGGGATCAAACTGTCTATCAATGGTAGGTTGAGGACAGCTCCTTAATAGTGTGGCCTTTTCTATAAGAGTGAAGAGCTCTGGAACTGATTTCTATGCAATTTCTCAAAGTTTGATGAGACATTGCTTGAACTCTTTGCGCCTCAATAGGTGGTCCCATGTGAGTCACCTAACCCTGAGAGCTGCCAACAACCTTTGAAATGCCCCACCAATCTTGAACCCACTGACCTGTGAACTTCCTGCTTCTCAGTATACCTTTCTGGGTCACTAATATGTGGCTGCATGAGTCTGAAAAGGGACCTATGAATTAGCATTCTATTTATGGACTTGAGCTGAACTGGACTGGAAAACCTTCATGATACATAACCATGGTTTGATATAAAACTCTTTTCTCAATAATTATATTGGGTTCTTACAGTTCTTATAGCATTCAATATATCATTTCTATCAAGCATATTTGTACACATGTAGCCATCTTCATTTCCAAGTTTTTTCTACTTAAGCCCTTGGTGTAAGCTACTCTTTTTCTCTTCCTCTTTTCTAAATCATCTTATTGGGGGCTCATAAAAGTCCCATCATGATGAACACATATGTTAATTGTATGCATACCACATTTGCACACCTGTTGCCATCATCACCCCCTGAAGCATCCTCCCACCACTTATGAACTTCCCATATTTCCCTTCCCTCCCCAATCCACCTCCCCCATGAATCCTTAATAATTTGCACATGTTATTGCTTTTTCATATCATACTCAGACTGATGTGTCCCTTCACCCACTTCCCCCCTGTCTGAGAGGTTATATGTAGATCCCTGTAATTGGTTCTCCCTTCCACTCCACGCCTCCTCCCACCACTGGTCTCAAAGGGATCATCTGTCCTGAATTCCCCATGTTTCTGACTCCAGTGTACATCCCCTGGTCTAGCTGGATTTGTTTGGTAGAATCGCGATCGTGATAGTGTGTGGGAGGAAGCATTTCAGAACTAGAGGAAAGTTGCATACGTCATTGTTGCTGCACTGTACCCTGACTGGCTCCTCCCTACGACACCTTATAGTCACACAGGCTGGTGTGTTTCTTCCACGTCAGTTTTGTTGCTTCTGAACTAGACTGTGGCTTGTTTACTTTCAAGCCTTCAAGCCCCCAAATGTTATATCTTTTGTTAGCCGGCCACCATCAACTTTCTTCACCACATTTTCTTATGCACCCCTTTGTCATCAGAGATCATATCAGGGAGGTGAACATACAATGTTTTGATTTTATTCTTAAATCCTGACAACTGATCACTCTGGCACCTCGTGGTCACACAGGCTGGTGTGTTTCTTCCATATGGACTTTGTTGCTTCTCAGCTAGGAAGCTGCTTGCTTACTTTTAAGCCTTTAAGACCCCCAATACTATATCTTTTGATAGTGGGGCACCATCTGCTTTCTTCACCACCATTGCTTGTGCACACCTTTGTTTTCAGTGATTGTGTCAGGAAGGTGAGCTTCATGGAATACCTATTTAATAGAACAAAATGTTCTTGCACTGAGGAAGTACTAGCTCTTTCTTATATAGAGATGAGTGTCACTGGATTTGTTCTCTCCACACTTGGCCTAACACACTCTCTTTTTGTGATAATGAATCCTGGAAATACCATAGGTTTAGTATTTATGTACTAACCACAAATTTGGGGTCTAAACCCACCAACACAGTGTTGGAGAAAGATGGGGCATTCTGCTTTTTAAAATTTTATAGCATTGAAAACCCTATATGCAGTTGCAACGAGTTGAAATAAACTCCATGTCAGTAGGCAATTATGGCAGTTGATATAAGATCATATGCTTATGATTGTTTATGTCAAAACCTACCTCTAGATATCTCTAAATTTCTACAATTTAGAAGGATAGAAATTGCAAGTAATTTTTTGCTAATATCAATTAATTTTTTCTCTAAGACTGTATATAGTCCACAATTGTACAGCCAAAATAAATTGTACAGCCAAAGTAAATTGTACAGCCAAAGTAAATTCTTTATTGCAGTTGTTCTAAATCAGGATTATTTTCATTTTACACAGAAAATTCCAATCTGAGGAAAATATTTAAAGCTCTGAAGGAAATGACCAAAGAAATATTCTGTTTGAATATAACCTTGCTTGGTACACTAACTGTTGGAGAACAATTAAGGCATTAAATATACTCCACATATTTTTCTGTTATTTTTATTGGGACAGTAGCAAATATGTACACACACACACACACACACACATGCTAGGTAGGAATATTTCAAAGGAAAAAAAAGCACAAAACTAAAGTTCTTATAAGGCTAATAACATCTTGATGGACCACTATCAGAGACTTCTCTACTATGCATCAAAGAAACTTTGAAATAAGTAAGATCCATGTATACATTTGTTGAGAAAGAAAAATACTCAAACAAAAGACAAACACCATTGCGACTGCAACTGTTTCAACTCCCGCAATTCAAGGGCTTTGGGGCTGGAAATCTTCCTGGGCACATATAATCACAGCCAGCTTTGTCTTTCTGCTGCAAAGCAGCTGATGTGTTTGAACCACAGACCTTAGGGCAAGCAGGTTTACTTGACAGTGCAAACAGGGCTGCTTCTTATTCCTGCAGATAGCACTACAACTATACATACATCTAGGTATACCTAATTCAATAGAATCTAAGTATAAGTACATTTTAACTAAGGAGTAAAATTTTAAGCAATGAGAGGGAATATTAGAAAATAAACCATTCTGAGTATTTTAGATAAGGCAGATCATCTGAAAATTGCCTGAAAAGTTTACAAGCAATTTTCCTATGTTGTTACAATTTACATGTGGAATTTATAATGTGGAATCTAGCAAGGTAGTTTTAATGACAATGTACATAAATGTCGAAAATATGTCAGGAATATTTTATATATATGTATAATCAGATTTTAAAAGGTTCATTTCTTTTAGCAAAGAAAACAAATGTATCAAATAATTCGCAATTTAAAGTTGGAAACTAAGTGTAGCATTATTTTAATCATCTTTGGCATAATTGAAAAAATATAACATATGAAGACATAAACCGTGTCATAAATTTTGTATTTTTATTACCTAGAAATGCTGTGAAAACATGGAAAAAAAAGAAGTAAGGAGCAATTACAATGTTGACTATGAACCTAAAGGGAGAAAAATCAAATAAATGTCTCCCTCTGCATTGAGTAAATTTCTTATTTTCATTTCAATGAAAACAAATCACTTTGGTGGGTAGCAACACAGCTCAAATAAACACTGAATGTAATTTGTATGAAGTGGATTTTGGAAATTTAAAGATTTTGAGTTTCAACAGTCCTGTAAATGGAAGAATCAAAGTACAATATATCTGGCTATAAACTTAAGAGAATTTGTTATAGCCGCCCTTGAAACAATTTTTTCCAATGTGTTTGAGTTTGCAGGTGTAAATGTATTGTTAGGAGTTTGAACTGGAGAAAATATGGTAGTAAGATTTAACATTTTTAAAAATGGCTTTCAATATCATCTCATTTTAGGGCAAAATACATTAAGAAAGTTACCTGTTCCACTTTTATATATAATTTAAACTGCTTTCCTGAAAATATATGAAGGGACTAGGAGTAAAATCAAGCAAAGATAAATATTCAGAGAAACACTGGAGATAAAAACCATTGAAGATTGAGGTTATGCAATATATAGAGCTTAAGGAAATGCAACAGCAGAGAAAGTAGCTGGGGTCTTTTGAACAAAGTAGAGATGCATGTGAAAAGATAATTTTAAAAATCATAAGGAACAATTGGTATGATGAAAAATCCTATAGGTCTCTTACATAAAAATATATAATGAAGAGACACCCCTTATTAAGGTAGAGATGAACTTCACAGCATGGAATATGTGAGAGAATTACAGTTGTATTAAAGGATGTATATATATAAAAAGAACTCTTTCATCTAGCAATATTACT
Organism: Nesogale talazaci; assembly: GCA_004026705.1. Lineage (NCBI taxonomy): Eukaryota > Metazoa > Chordata > Mammalia > Afrosoricida > Tenrecidae > Nesogale > Nesogale talazaci. The sequence goes on along the minus strand of PVJH01001259.1, from coordinate 94,296 downwards.
GAATTAATGTATAAAGCTAGTGTGGGAAATTAATGAGTGAAGAGATTATGTGGCATGCAAAACAAACAGAAATCAAATACTCATAAGAGGCAAGTAATTTTAGTAAAATAAAGTATACATATTTTACTCTTCACTTAAGGAGTTTTGTTGGCACTGTAGGGTAAGCATGAACTAAACATAAAGTTAGTAGTTCAATTCCATCAGTTACTCTGCCAGAGAAGGATCAAGCTACCTGCTCCCATAAAGATATACAAAGACTTAGAAATCTTATAAAGGACACAGGGGTCAGAAATTACTTGGTGGTAGTGTGCTTGGTTTATGTCTTTATTTAGGACACTGCACTTGTCAACTCTCACATTACGTGAAATCTCAAAGTTACAACATACTAGAGAACTTAATAACCAGAGCAAGTGCTGTGTGTGAACACTCCCACAGAACAGAAAATGCAGTGTGAAGGTCATGTGTTATTGTCAAGATGTCAAGGAAACAGCAGAAAATATGAGAGTGCACACACACACACACACACACACACAAGAGAAATAGGCACAAACAAGTGAACAATATCCAGACGCAAAGAAAATACGTGAAAATGAACAGGCAATGAAACTACCCTAAAAATGATTGAGAAGAATCATGATTGGTTACATTAAAAGAATATGAGCAAAGACATGGAAAAAGTATAACACACTGGAAACTATACTAGAACTGTACAAAGAAACTCCAAACAGAAACCCCAAAGTCAAGTACAAAGATAACCAAATTATATTCAACTATAGAAGAACTCCAAACCACAGGAAATTCATGGTCCTCTATTCTTTGCAGATTCACAGTGACACCCCCACCCGCACTCCCCTGGGTGCCTCAGGCTGTAGCTGTTAATTGAAGTAGAAAACCCTGTCTCCCTCCCAATAGAACAACGGCATACATTAAAAAATGGAAAGTCGAAGTGGTGAGCTTGAAGACAAAATGTTTGTCTCCTTCTGTGAAAAGAACAGCCAACAAAAAGAGTAAAAGGGCTATGTTAGAGAAACTAGCCTCTAACACATCATCTTGGGCCGGTAGGTACAATTACACAGTGACAATCAATAAAGATCATAGTAGAAACAAAAATTATGAGAGATGGAAAGAATGGATCAGACATATTTCTTGGTAGCATGCTAACCTCTTGGACGACCATGATCTCAACAGCATAGGCAGGAAGCTGGGACCCTGAGAGCTGCAGAGCTAATCAGGCCTGAGCCTGGGGGAGCTGGCCGGTGGGGGTGGGGTGGGGTGGCGCAGAAGCTGTGAGGCCAAAGGAAGGTGGAATTTATTGCTCACCAATGTTTAAATCTAGGCATCATATCATAGGAAGGTGATGTACAGTGACAGGAAGGGGAGGAGCTATGGGTGTACAAGTAATAGAAAGGGGAGGAACTAGGGGGTACACATCTGACAAGAAAGACTGATGGTGGCCTTAACCTTGATCATTCTTGGATGGGCTTGACCTCCCTGTCTCTCCTATAAGGAAGTAGTCCACTACTATCATTTTCAGAAGGGAGTGGGCCCTCCTTAAATTGGGAAGGACTAGGCAATCGACTGCTCTAGATCTCTGATAACCTTTAGGGAGAATAAGCCTTGATCTACATTTGCTGACCTCCAAGTGTATAGTCATTTGCCAAGTGTAGCAAGTGGCTAAGTTTGACATATACTTGAGGGAGACATCCTGGGAAAAATCTTTCTTTTTCCCACAGAGCCAAAGGACACTTTTGGGACCCAGAAAAAGCAATACTCCGAGGGTAATTTATAATGATAAATTCCCACATGAAAAATGATGAGAAAACAAAATTGACCCCTTAATTCAACATCTTCAGCACCTAGAACATGAACAACAGAATAAGCTTTCAGTCACTACTAGAAAAAGAAATTTCTCAACACAATGAAGACCATATGTGAAAAACCACTGACTGACATCTCACCCAATGGGAGAAAAGAGAAATCAGTCTCTTGCAAATGAGAACCAGCCAAGAATGCCCTTATTCAACATTAGACAGGAAGTCTTAATTAGGGCTATCAGACAACAAAAAGAAACAGAAGTAAAACAGATTAGCAAAGAAGAAGCAAATTTCTCACTATTTACAGATTATATGACCTTCTACATAGAAAATTTCAGAGATTGGATAACACTGTTGGAATAGGTCAAGAAGTTAACAGTGTGGGTGGATAAGAAATTAACCAAAAAATATCAATCAGATTCCTGTATAATAATCACAAAAGCTTGTAAAAGAAACAAAGAAAATAACAACACAAAAAGGAAATACTTAAGAATAAATATAATATAGAACCTAAATATTTGTTTAAAAACTATAGAGTACTACTAAAAAACAGAAATAGAATTATATAATTTGAAGAATTTTCCATTTTCATGTATAAGAAGTTTTATCTTATGATAATGTCAATACTACCCAATGCAATCTACAAATGCAACACAATTTTGACCCAAATCCCAACATTGTTTTTTAAATAACTGGAAAAACTAATAAATAATGCATATGGAGAGAGAAGAAACCTAGACTACATAAACAGTAGTAATTCTTCTAAAGAAGAACAAAAATAGGAGGCCTCTCACCTTCTGACCTCAAAACCTATTTTTATAGCCACTGTAGTTAAAACAGCTTGGTACTGGTTCAAGATAGATACAGAGACCAATGGAATAAATGGACAAACCCAAAATAAGCTCATTGACCTAAAAACAGCTGATCTTCAGCAAGGCCAGAGGATATTAAATGAGAAAGATGAACAGTCTACTTATAAAATTGGTGAAGGACATGAAATCATCAAATATGACAACCAAATGACCAACACAATATGTAGTAATGCTTAAGATCACTAGTCATCCAGGAACTAGAAATCAAAACAATATTGCGATATTATCTTACTCCAACATTCACATTAGCATTGTATAACATAGAAAATATCAAAATGCTGAAGCTGCTCTGAAGAGATTGATAACCTCACAGAGAGACGTGTAAATATAAGTAAACACTGTGGAAAGTGATATGGCACTGCCTGAAACACCTGGGAATAGAAATTCCATATAATCCAGTGCTTTAGTATAGGTAGACAAGAGAAACAAATTCATGGATACTCCTATGGGTATAAGAAAGAGGGTTATAGACATTGAATATTGAGAAAACATCCCAGCCCAATCCAGATCAAGTCCATGTGTCCAGAATTAGTGCATATATCTGATACCAATCTGACATTTGTGTGTTTTGGGGTCTTTTGGTGGGTTAGGACCAACAGTTTAGAGGGTCCTCTTGTCTGGCCCCTTCCATGGAGAGAAAGTGCTCCTCTCAGTGAGGGTAAGCACGATTTCCTCCAAACTAAAAATCAAGCCTATTCGTATCAAGGCAATTCTTATTCCTATATGGAGTTTCAGAGACTACAAATCTTTAGGGCGTGCAGGATTTTATTTTTCTGCCACACAGAAACTGGTAGGTTTGGACTAATACTTTTTCAGTTATATTTCAACTGTTTAATGCACAGTGCCGACAGAGTTCCATGCATATATCCTTTATAATCTGCAAATGCTCATCTAATCTGTTCTGTCTATAGTTTGAAATGACACAAAGCAGACTTGCTTGTGTGCAATGAAGGTGTTGAAATGAACAAGTTGAAGCCTCCAATTGTAGAAGATTACCCCCCCACCCCCCAGGGGTAACTCTGAAATAACTCCCATAACCTGACCAGCAATAACATGGCAGAAATTTCCCACAACACCAGTTTTTGCTTAATGACCTGATCTTTGGAAACTTATATGTCCATAACTAAAGATTGGATACATGATATATGTGAGCTGGTTGTCTCTCCAGTAACTGGCTTATCACAGTTGTAAGGGTCTCTTGTGATTCCCCAATATTTTTTATTATGCTTATTGCAATACTATACATTTTAATAATGTGATATTATCCATATGAAGAGTCATTTGTGATAATTGATATCAAGAAGCAGAGAAATGTCATGAAATTACAAAAAAAAAGAATGTTGAATCATTTGATAGTTATCATAGAAGAATGCAGGTGGTTTCCTTTCATTTCAAGAAAGCGTATCTAGTGTAAGGACTATTGTTAAAAAATGAAAGGTAAATCAAATGCATGAAATATGTGTTGCAGTTATGCCAGGAGGCACAAAAGCCTTGTACTTTGGTGAAATACATTTTTATCTCTGCATTCGATTGGATTCTCTATGGAAGGAAAACTAGTGATGCATATATGTGTATGTATCTAAAAGCCAATAAATGGCTTTCAACATTGTAAAAGTGGTGATGTATAGTCAGTCCGGTTCAAGTTCAATGCAAGATAGTGGCTTCTCCAGACTCTTGTAGGAGCTATAGTGGTAGGAGATGATGAACTGGAAGCAGGAAGATAAAGTCAAGTGGATGCAGAACTGAGAGAACCCAAAGGCAGCTTAATGAATTCAAGCTCAGCAGTACACTGATGGTTCTTGGGATTAGCCGACTAGATTACAGGAAATAGAGGACGCAGACAGATGTGGGCGTCAGATCCATCAGAAGAAGGGGTAAGGCAGAGCTCAGCTCTTTGTTGTTTTTCTTTTGGGGGGTACATCACTGCCCTCTGGTGGGAGTAGGAGGCCCAGCACTGCTCCTGGAGAGCTGCTGCTGGACCCAAACCACCAACCTAGTGAGTCGCAGTACCACACACAACCACTATGCCACCAGGGCTCAGCCTGAGCTCAGCTCGCATTAAGAGTGTCACTTTTCCAACAGGATAAAACCCTAGTAGTACCCAGGTAATGGATTTAACATAAAATCGACCATCCCAATCCCATATGGAAAATACTGCTTTTGTGTGGGTTTAAGATTACACTAGGAAAGACATGCATATAGATATTAATATGATTCAAGAAAGTTCCAAGTCATATATGACACCTTTTAAAACAACAAGAGCAAGGATATAAGGTTGGAGAATTTAATACAAGCCAAGAATGTGTTGGTAATTTTATAAATAGATTTGATTTTGAAAAATCTCAAGATAACAGGAAGAGCTGTGCTGACCCAGAGGGAAGTTCCCAGATGCCATTAAGAAAAAAAAACATTTTGTACAAAGGATATTTGCCTGAGTATGTTTTTAATGCAGAAAAACGTACTGTGAAACAAGCACTAACTAATGAGAAAGAAGGCATATGAGAAACAGTACCAGAAATCATATTAACTGTAATTGGTATTCAAAATTTCTGACTTTGTTTTAAACATGTCCCTCCCATTAAGTCAATGCTGGCCCCAGTGAACCTCGAGGACTTCAGATACCAGGTGGCCACGCTTTTTCAATGCGAGCCCTTCTATTATGAGTTTTCTCTTGTTGAAAATAAAGGAAACGGTGGGAGAAAACTTGGTACTACATAAGAATATTGTTAAAGAAAAGCAAAAGCAAGTGATCATAGAGAAATTACAGCTTATTTATATAAGGTTGCATTGTGTGTGCTTGCCTCTCCTGATTCCTTTCTATTTCTTCCTCTTTGCCACTCTTGAGAGAACAAGACCAAATCTTCCTATTACTCTTCCTCTTCAGGATGCTCTTGGTAAAGAGGGTTCATCTTGTAAACAGATGATAAAATTTTACAGTATTAATAAATATAGTACAGTACTATAAATGTATTTTTAGTTTCTTATGATTTTAGCTTAGCTCTATTCCACTTTATTTTACAACTATAGCATATAGTATATTTAATGTACACGATATTACTAAGTGATGGCTTACGTTGTTGTTAAGGCTTTTAGTCAATAGTAGGCTGATAGTAATTAAGTTTGGGGAAGTTAAATAGTATACCTGCGTTTTCGACTGTATGGGAGGTAAGTGACACTGACTCCTACATGGTTGAAAGAATAATTATAAAATGAATATTATAGCAAAATGATGACCTTACTTATTTCAAACAATATACTCCCTTTTGAAGCTATTAAAAAGCAGAGATGTGAACTTCGAGCATGGTCAGATAAATTGTTTCTACTATATAATACTATCCCATTATTTAAACAAAGAAGCATATAAAAGAGAATATCTTAAAAATTAAAAGACAGAATGAAATAAGAGTGGGAGTATGAAATAAGAGTGGGAGAGAGAAGTTGCTCTCTCCTTTCTTAGTGAGTGAGTCATAGGTAAGAAGTCCTGGGGGCACAATGCTTAAGTACTTGTCTGCTAGATTAAAGGATGGATAGAAAGAATTGGTTATCTTCTATTATAAGATTATAGCCAAGAAGGGAGTTCTACTATGTCACATGGTTTCACTATGAGTTGAACACAATGTCATAGGACCCTACAACAACTGTGTCAGGGTGCAAATAAGGGAATTTTTTTTCAGGCAAGGTGTATATGAGCTTCTGTCACAGCTTAAAAGTTCACCATTATCTTATTAAGCTCACCATTAAGCTTCATGATTCACCTCTAAATACTGTTTCAGGAAGAAAGAGTTCTTAAATCATTCTGCGGGGAGTAATTTTAGCAGTTCTTCAAACAGTTGGGATATTTTGCTAAGGACTCACTTTTTTGGGGGGGGTTTTGTGGGCATGGGAGCTACCCAGCGCAACTCTTGAGAGTGACCGCTGAATTTGAACGGCCAAGTCCATGGGCCACAGTCCTGCACTCAACCACTCACGCCACTGGGGCTCAGCCCAGGACTCACTTTCTAAGCACTATTAAATGGAGATAATTTATGGTATATGGGAAGACACAGAAAAGAATATGGACATACACAAGATACATTATTCAAGGCCTAATGAGAAATGAAATAATACAAGGCATAGGATTTTTAATACTTTTAAATCTGTGAAAGTGATCATGATATCATATAGTTTTGTTTGCAGTTGAAATTAGTCATGTCTTTATCTTGCATGATGCTTTTAATCTTAGTAGAGCGGTTTTTAAATGCCAATTTAAATTATGTCAATAAATATTTTACATATAACACATCTAAATTCAGAAAAATAAAAAAGTGGGTATTTTCAGTATATTGCTGCAATTAAAAGAATTAAGACAACCCAAAAAACTTTGACTTAAAGATGCAGCTTGTATAATGTCTTTCCCTGAATCTTGCTCTAATTTACTCTGTGACCTTGACCTTGGCTAACTTACTTTGGTTTTCTGTTTCATAGTTTTCTCAGTAAATTAAAAAGAAAAGAATAAATGGAAAAAGGATTACTAAACCTTATCACTATATAACATTATGGAAGGCATTAAGAAATGCAGTTAGAATTCATCATGCCTCTTTCAAAAAAAACTCCTTGTAAAGACTTAGTGTATCATTTTTTATCTGCAGCATTTTTTCTCGTTGTTGTTTTGGGACTCTTCTGAGCATTCATCTCCATGATTGGCAATTTGTGTGGTACATGGGTGATTTCTGGAACCACTAAACTTTCCATTTGTAAGTCAATATAAGTAAATGTGACCTTCAGGTCTTTAGAGAGGAAAAAAGACAGCCTTAAAGTTAATTCACTGTGTCATCTAACCTTTATTCTCTTCAGGTACAAAAATATATTAAGTCATCTAGCTCAGTGAATTTAAATGTATGACAAATAAAAGGCATTTTGCATAAAATATTTAATACATTTTTATTTGAACTTTAATACTCGTAAATTCTGCTTAATATGGTATGTTTCTAAAATAAAATCTTTCAGATAAGGACTAAGTTGAAAATATAAAATTAATGTGCTACCCCACACCCAAAACACAGCTGGAATAAATATTTATCATTAACAACATGGTCTTGGGAAGAGAACCCTCTTGATATCAAGCAATAATGAAGCAGAATATTTTATCCTTAACACTTTTTAAAGTTCAACAAAATGATAATAATAGTGACACATTTGACAGACACCATATATAAAGAGAGATTCTGAGATTAGATGAGCTAAAATTATTCCCATTGCACTTTAAGGATAGAGGGTAGCTTGATTTGATGTTCTCTTGGCTGAGCCGGATTCTCAGTGTTCTTGCTGTTTGATGCTTTCCACTGAGCTCCAAGTACAGCGCCCCTCGATAAAACAGAATGTGCCTCTGCTGACCTTTACCACCCTCAGAATGAGTCTTTGTTCGAGCCCATAGATGCAGACATTGCACCACACCATCTCGCCCCAGATCTTCTTCTTTTCCACTGCCTTGCTGCTCTGCTGAGCAGGATGCCCTTCTGCAGAGACTGCTCTTTTCTGACAATGGGTCCTAAGGACGTGAGACAAAACCTTGCCATATTTGTCTCCAGCGAGTATCCTGACTGTACCTCTTCCAAGACAGGCATGTTGACGCTCAGTGGTCTTGTGCGACGTGATCTAAATTAACACACCCCATGATGTCATCTGTTGTGAACAACTGAGAAGTTGTGGGAAGAGTAATGTGGAATGCAACTTTCTTTCTCAGGTCAAAGCACTGATGCAATAGGAAGAAAGTTTCCACAGGGAGTTGGTCTACTGCCCATGTAAACAGCTACTATGGGGATACTAGCTTCCTTATTGATGGACGTGGCTCCTTGACTTCTGGTTCTTTGGGCATGAGTCCTTGGTTTGGCATGTTACCTTCCCTAGGAGTGATCTGGACCCCATGCTTAGCAGCCCATTTTGTAACATGTTACATCACCTGGGCTCCCTGTATTTGGCATCAAGAAGTCAATTTCAGGAGGAATATCCTTTAAAAGCCTCCATTTCCTTCAAAGTCAACATGCCATGCTTTGGAACTAAGAACAACGGCTGCTGTGTCATGTATCTGGTCTTTTGGTAAATCTGTTCAGCTGTTCACCTAAAAGAAATGAAGTATCACTCCAACCAGAGGGTCCTTAGATGAAAAATCTGGCAATCTGCTTCTGAAAACTATCAGCCAACCAAAGTTCATGAAAAACAGTTCGACTCTGAAACACAATGGACTAGCCATGCATCTGAATTAACTTTGCAGCAGCTACTTGTTCTTCGTTAATTTAGGTCTGAACTTAGCTCTCTCTCAGTGTGGACATTTTGAGTAGCAGCTGGAAGAGCTAATTCCCTTTTTGTCAACTTGCTACCAACACCACATGCAATGTGATCATTTTTGTTTTCTTTGTTAAAATAGTAGGTTTTCTTGAATGATGTTGCCAGAATAATTGCCCAGTTCAACACAAAGTTAAATAAATGCAATGGAAAATTCCATTATAATTCATGTTGTTAGTAGATATTAAAGTTGTGCTGCCTTCTTCAAAGCACTTTGATGATGCAATGGTTAAGTGCTCGGCCTCCTTCTAAACTATTAGTGGTTCCAATCTGTCTGCTGGTCCATGTGAGGAAAAGTTCTGTGAGTCTTTTTATAGAGATTACAGAATCCCCCTGCTTTCCAGAATCACTATAGGTAAAAATCAACTTAGCCATGATTATATTTTATTTCATACAAAGCTACTCTAACCTATAATTAGGGTCTACAGGATGACTTTATGGTTGACTTTTTCAAGTGAGTCTTGTTTTGTTCCAATTTCATAAAACATCCATAACATAATACTCTTTGGGTTGTATTTAAAAGTCAATATAGAAGGATTAGTTAGCACAGTCTTCGGTTACAGTCTAACTAGCACTGTATGAAGCTGGTGAAATAGCATGTACATTTTAGATCATTAGATGTTGAGCAAGGGGGTATAGAACTCACTCTCAGAGACAGCGTAGGATAGTTTACTCTCTGCAAAGCCATGTGAAAACCATATTTACTTGGCATCAGGAAATGACAATATAAGCATGCTTCTTCCCCACTTCATGAGGTTTTTTCCTGTTGTCAAAGATCATTATCTTGAGCTTCCAGATCTGTTTACACAACCTAAGTATCGGGTTGCTTTTGAGTAGTACTGTAATCCAAAATTAGAATTTTACTACACTTGTTATCAGTGGAAGAAGCAAAACACTCCAAAGAAACCATAGGCAATGCATTACCCTCAGTGTTTCCTTCACAATAGTGGGTGTGTCAATAGGCACATGACAAAGTCCTATTTTCATGGGCGCTAGAGAGTTATTTTCTTTTTACATGTATCAACTCTTTATTTTGCTCTGAACATATGAAGTTGAATTTTATCATAAGGGAAATACTATGATAGGCCACTCAGTGTCCACAAGAAAATAAATACAAATGTATACACTATGGAAATAGAACAAAAAAAATTCCATGTGATATTGTCATGGAAATTTTACAAGCTTGCATTCTTAAAATTGATATCTGAAGGGAATAGCCAGTAACTTTCAGTCTGCTGTGTCTGGGGTGGCTTGAGGTTTCCCATGATGCTGCAAATTATGTTATGGGTAATTCATATACCAGCAATGTAACTCATGTTGCACTGGTTTCTATGGAGTGTCCAGATTCAGATGAATTAGGAAGAAATATCTGGGGATCTACTTGTAAAAGCAACCAATGCCAACATCATCAGTGGATCAAAACAGAACACTGTCAGGCTAAAGATTTTTAATGCATTATCAGAGAGAGAAATATGAGAGAAGAACCTCATATTTGGAGAAGTGGGGAGCCAGTGAAGGCATTAGCATACCTCAGTGAGGTATACTTGCTCAATGATGGACTCACATTGATTATGGCCATGCTGACATAGAACCAACATTTTATTGGTTTTATCAAATTCTCCATGTGTAATCTCAATATTTCCCTTTAGTTTATGTAAGCTAGCATGGTATAATTTATTCTTCAAGAAGGAATAAAGAATGTTCAATATGGTGTGTTTCTAAGTGATATCACATTGGGATTGATGGATTCCAAAATTCTATAAAGAATGAAACACTGTCCAGTCCTGCACCATCCTCATACTCCTGTGCTTAAATCCCCTGTTTCAGCCACAGTTTCAATCCATCCCCTTGAGGGGGTTCCTCATTTTTATTCCCCCGCTATTTTACAAACACTATGTCTGTCTCCAGGGACTACTCTCTCCTAACAATATGTCCAAAGCTTGCAAGACAAGGTCTAGTCATCCTTTCCCCAAGGAGCACTGAATTAGTCCAGGTAGACTAGAGAAACAAATTCATAGAGGCTCATATTTTTTGCTGTAGGAAAGAGGTTTATATATAAGAACAACTGAATATTGAGAAAATATTCCAGTCCAGTTTAGATCAAGTGCATAGGTTCAATATTTTCCCATATGTTTGATACCAATCTACAAAGTTCTCTTTCGACTGATGAGGTACATGCAATGATACTGAATGCAGGATAATTGCGGGTCAGCGTCCCAGAGCCTGGGGTCTATCAGCAGAGTGACATCTGACTTATCAGCAGAAAGTCTCTCATGGGGTCAACAGAGAGAGATGTAACCTGCCTCCAAGAAGGAACATTTTAGGAAAACCCAGAATTCTTAGTAGAAGGCCATGTCCACACAGAGGCCTCATTGGCTATGACCTGAATGACTCCTTCAGTGTTAATCCTTTCACCAGATTGACACTAGATTATGTAACTACCAGCATTATCTCCTCATTTCTCCCAAAACAGAGTTATTTGCTCTTTTAGCAATCCAGGGCATTTTCACTTTTCTTATCCAGCATCTGAATGCAAATGAAAATATTCTCTTTGATCTTCTTCCTTCAATGCCCAATATTTGCATGCACATGAGACAATTGAGAATCTCCTGGCTTGAGTAAGGTGCACCTCACTCTTCAAAATAATATCTTTGCTTTTCAATATTTTCAAGAGGTCTTGTACAGTGGATTCATCTAACATAATGTATATTTTATCCCTTGACTATTGCTTCCATTAATTTTGATTGTGGATTCAAGCAAGACAAAACCATAGATGATTTGGACCTCTTTTCCATGTATCACAATTTTAGTCTAGTTGTGAAGATATTGGTTTTCTTTACTTTGAATTGTATTGCATACTGATGCTTGGTCTTCATCTTCAAGTGATTCAAGTCCTCCTTACTTTCAACATGCAAAATTGTGTCATCCACATATGTCAGATTATGAACCAGCCTTTCTCAAATCTTAATGGTGCTTTCTTCTTCATATAATCCAGCTTCTCTGGAAATTTGCTCAGCATAAAGAATGAATAAATGTGGGAAAAAATACAACCAAGCAGCATTCCCTTGTTCTGTTTGCACAATGTCTTTTGACCCATGTACATATTTCTTGTGAGCACAATCAGTTCTTCCAGAATTCCCCTTCTTCTCAACATTACCCAGGGTTATAATCCATAGTTGAATGCTTTAGCTGAGTAAATAAAATACAAGTAAAGATCTTTCTGTTATCATCTGCTTTCAGTCAATGTCTGCCTGTCATCAACAAGGATATCTTTTTTTCCACGCCCTCTTCTGAATCTGGCTTGAACATATCTAGCAGTATCATGTCAATGTACACTGCAAACTTGGTTGCTCTTCAGTAAAATTTTGCTTGCATATGAAATCAATGTTATTGTTCTATAATTTCAGCGTTCTATTGTGTCAATTTTCCATGGAATGTACTCTTACAAATATGAATCTTTTCATCAGTTGATCTAGTTGCCGTCTTCTAGATTTCCTTGCATAGACTTATGAGTGCTTCTGGTGTTCATCAGTTTACTGAGACACTCAATGTGGTAAAGCAGGAATGAACCAATGCAAACAGCAAAATGTTTGCTCTAATGAAACCTTTGTCCTGTTGGATTATTTTCCATTGTTCTTGTTAGATGCCACAAAGTTCATCTGACTTATGGTGACCCAGTGCACAACAGAATGAAATACTACCTTGCTTACGATTGTTATCCTGAGCTCACTGCTTCAGTAAATGTGTCAGTCCACATCATTCAGGATCTTTTTCTTCTTCAGTGACCCTATATTTTCACAAGCATGCTGTCCTATACCAGGAACAAGCCTCTCCTGATAATGTGTCCAAAATACATCAGAGAAATTCTCGATGCACTAATTTCTATGAAGTCCTGTGGCTGAACAAGACAAATATGTTCGTTCTTTTAGCAATTTATTATATATATAATATGAGAATGAATAGCTGAAACGGTCCATAAAATCATTGATTCATTCTTTAAAATGGTTGTAGCTTCCTAAAATTCCAACTAGCATATATAATCATGTATAAGACAAGTTTTTCAGCACATTATTATGCTAAAAAACTCAACTTAGACTCAAGTGAGGGTCCCAATTTCCTGTCCTCCTTGAAGTGGGGCTGTACTCTGCTCCTGCTCTGTCCTGCTCCTCTGTATTTGCCTACATCCTCACTGGTGGTATGATGACAGCTGATGTCACTGCTCTTTTTTTCTCCAGCACCCGGGCAGCCTCTGTGTTTTCCACGCTGTACTGCACAAGATCCTGCCTGCTTCTGTGTGCTAGTACCTGGGGCACACCGCATCCTTGTCAGATGAATGTTGGAAGGGGCTGCTCTTCTTCTCCTGTTCTTCTCCAGGACTGTGACCAATGAGATAGCCGTTATCACTTTATTCCTGCTTGGTGATGTCCCCTTGCTCTGCCCAAGCATTGATGAATACAAGTTCTGGTATATCTCTGGTGTTTTTTTTTTTTTTTTACTTTTTTTTTACAGCACTCAATCTGATAAATGTAGTTTTAAATTTTCTCATTTACCTCTATCTGGACCCAGTTTTGACTGTGCTTGCATAGAGCAGCCTGTGTTAGGTCTCATAATATACATGCTGCATTGGGTGCACACTCTGTGACTGCATGTGTTGTGTTAGCACTTCGTATATCTCTGCCGTCATGCTGAGTATGAAGTAACACAGCACATGCAGCAACACAAGTGTGCACACACACAGCATATGTATCATGAGCCCTAGCACGGGCTGCTCTATGCAAACAGTCGTGTAATCACATTCTAAAATATCTGCTTTATGCCTCAAACAACATAAGCTGCATTGTGCACATGTGGTAAGGCACCCTATGTGGTGTTACAGCGCCTGCAGTAACATAGCATGTATAGTTATTGTTGATACCATATTGGTTGTGTTCATCTGCTTTTCCATGTACAAAGCTAATTTACTGTTTTCCTTTGAAATAAATATTTAACCTAACAATTCATCAATTAATGTAATTTTATTGGTATCTATTTCTATTTTAAAATTTACCAGGAGCTGCTACATTTCCCACCTTAGGCTTATACTTGAGTCAGTAAGTTTCCCCAGGGTTCTTTTGAGATAAAATCAGTACCTCGGCTTATATTAAGGTCAGTTGATACTCAAAAATATATGGTACATTAAGAAGAGGATCTGGGATGAAGAAAATATGTGATATCCTACTATAATTGTCACACTTTCCCTCATATTAAATTTCAAGGTTTATCTTCTGTCCAGTAGTATATTAAATTTTACATCCTACACCAAGGCCAGATGGCAAGAGTATAATTATGCAAGTAGAAAAGTAAGATTTTATGCAGGCTAATTAATAGAAAAAGTGAAAAGAACTCTGTAAAATAGAAGGAGCTCTGGTGCTGGTATGGCTAAGATTTTTGCTGCTAGTTAAAATATAAGTGGTTGTGATACTAGTTTATTTTAGAAGAATTCATACCAAACTAGTTCTAAGTAGTAGGAGATCTAAAATGACTCAAATACCCAACTGCTCTGTCAATTTATTACACTCTATCTTTTATCCACTCCTCCCTCCAACTTTAAATACATATTGTCAAGTCTAGGTCCTTCAGTTGCTGTAACATATGACAGAAATACATAAAACTTTTTGTTTGTTTGATTTTTGTGGGCATCACTGCCTCTTAGTGGGAGTAGGAGGCCCAGCCTTGCTTCTGGAGAGCTGCTGCTGGATCTGAACCACCAAACCAGTGGGCTGTATTCCCTCACTCAACCAATACACCGCTGGGGCTCAGCTCCATCCACAAAACTTTAAGGAAGTGTCTCACATGGTTGTAGGCTTTACTAAGTGGGCTGTAGTCCTGCACACAACTACTACGCCACCAGGGCTAAGCCCAAAGAGCTTGTCTTTTTGTTTGTTTGTTTGTTTGGGGGGGGGCATCACTGCCCTCTGGTGGGAGTGGGAGGCCCAGCCTTGCTCCTGGAGAGGTGCTGCTGGATTTGAAACGCCAAACCAATGGGCCGCAGTCCCGCACTCAACCACTACACCACCAGGGCTCAACCCCATCCACAAAACTTTAAGGAAGTGTCTCACATGGTTGTAGGGTCTACTAAGTCCTAAACACAAAGGCCAGGCAGAGGCAAGCCCAATGCAAATCCAGAGTCTGAAACCAAAGACGTCAGAATGTCAAACAGGGCTCCCAGCTTCTACCCAATCTCCTCCAACGGAGATCAAAAAAGGGCAGGTTTGGGTGGAGACAGAGCTTTGATCTTCCAGCTGACCATTCCCCAAGGAAAACAAAATGGGGACTTAAATCATACCCTTCAGTGAAGTCGAATCTAAAATTTTTTCCACTTGTAAAAGACAATTTCCTCCAAAATAGAAGTACGGTCTAAAAGTTCTTCCTATCCTAATTCGAAATAGGATCCTAACCACAGTTAATGGGTGCAATACCTCACAAAATTAATGTTGGCACATGAGACTGTGGCTAGAAAGACCATTTAAGTAGTAGAAAACATCTCAGTGACTTTAACCCACCAATCACAAATTGGCAGAAAAGATATGAGGAAATCTCCTATGTAAATATTATATATGCTCCTAGAATCTGATGGGACCATTTACTGCATCAACTCATTGGCAAATTACAACATAGGACATACAAATTCAAAACCTCTAACACTTCTAATAGATACCCATTTTGGATTAGACCTTTAAGCATAATTCACTGCTGCTGTTTCTTCATGTCTTCTGAAGCTGATAAAATATTTCTAAGAAGTATGTATTACCTCAGCTTAATATATAAAGAAAAAATATGTGACTTATGGTGAAAATATAGGCAAAAAGAAGCAAAACTAAATGTTAAAAAATAGATGTAGTATTGTTGCTTCAGTATACATTTGCATTCATACTAAAATACGAAAATATTTTATTATGCTAGTTCACTTTAGTTTATTTTTGAAAATTCAATTAAGGTTATTTAGTTAACAATTTAAGTTTGCAAAGGGAAATCTGATCTAATAAACAATGTTTCCTTTGAAAAGAAGTCATAAATAATTCTCTAAATAATGTAAGTTTGCATACATTTAAAACGTGTTTATTAAAGAAATGAAAACAAGAATACAAAGGCATAAACACATCTTAAAATTATTTAAATTTATTTCTATGCTAAATTAAATCTTCTTTATATAAATTCATCACCATTAAATAAAAACACTTTTGTTACTGAAATACAGTAAAAATCACCTGTAAGTAATATACACATATTGTGTGGACATTAGCTAACGTTTCCAAATAGTTGCACTTCAGCCAAGCATACATTTCTAGCATGTCCTTCAGGTGACCTGGAGAACTCATCCCTTGAATATAAACCCTAAATGGGAACACTGCCAGATGCATTGTGTTTCTTCCTTTTCTCATAGCATAAAGATAGCCAAATAATAAGTCAGTGTGGTAGTCACAGAATTTCATGTCAACTTGTTCTATAAGAATGAAGGTGTTGAGCCTCACCTGTCAATCAGGGCAAAGACTGGAGATGCATCCTAGTGAGCAGGACCTTTTCATGAGGATTCTTATGCTTCCTCTATTCCTCCATGGAGGCAGGACACACTCTCTCTCTCTGCTACACCTTCCAATTGACAAGCCATATGGAGCCTTGAGTTGCTTCCACTGCCACTGGACCCACAGGACTTTCCACCCACCAGCCTGTAATCTTCTTGCATTTGGCATCATTGCATGTGCTGTGTGGGTCTACAGAATGCATCAGATTTATGGACTATCAAACTTGTGGACTTTATCTGGACTGGGATGGATGTTTTATTGACACATAATTTGTTCTCTATATAAAGTTATCTTGCACATATATATACACATATATATACATACACACACATATATTTATATATATGAGAGTTTCTGAATTTGTTTCTCTATGAACAGAGTCAGTTACATAATTTTATGGTGCAAGTAGTTCCAGTAACTCCCCTACTCAAAGTCGTTTCCAAAATCTCACAGTCGTTGCCAGTGAGTTGATCCCTGCTCATAACTGTGGAGGGCAGAGTATAACTTTCCCAGTGAGGTTTCAAGGCTGTAAATCTACAGTCACAGAAACTCTCATATGTTTCCTGAGGAAGGGTTAGGGAATGTAAATATAACATGGAGTTAACAGCCCACTGCATAGCTTGCTACACTGCTGAGCTCCTCAAAGCAGTGAAATTGGTATGAGTCCCTATCCCTAACCTCTTCACCGATCTCTTCTTGTCCAGACAAATGACACAGAATACAGTACTACTCTCCTTGTCTGTAAGTTCCATAATAAAATTAATTAATAGCTCTTAGATTGGCTCAAGGTCTTTTTAAATCTCTCGGGTGTTTATGTACTCATTTCCTCTTTGGGGCTTGAGCAGAAACATAGAAAGATCAAACTGAAAATTGGCCCAGAAATTTTGCTCCAATGGTCATTGCATACATGACACTACAGGGTTGACTAATTAATAGTCCCAGGTCCCCCACCACTCAGCTCTCATTTGATCATACTGCAATGAGTTGGGTATGACTGTGATATTGAAAGCTATGCTATCAATCTTGCATAAACAAAGAAACAGATAAATAAATAAAGGCTCCAGGAATTTGTGGAAGTCCAAATGAGATGCTTCAATTCCCTGGTCCAATGATGGATGTAATTACATACCTGTGCTTAGGCATTGACAAGCCAGCTACCTGGACATCTGACTAAAAAAGATGCATATTTATGCTCATTGCAAAAATTTGTAGTACTTCCAAATGTTGACATCATTAAATAATACCAGTAATAGCACTCCCAAGGATAACTGCCAGAAATTCAAACGAGATGGAGAACAGCATGAGAACTACAGTGATGGATGTCACTGCTGATGTAGGGTAGACCTTGTTTAAGGCAAAGAATACCAGAAAATGATTTACTTTTATCACTATGCAGATGATTCAACTGTGTGGATTATAACAAATTATTAATAACATTCTGAACTGTAGGAATTTAAAAACACTTAATTAAGCTCATGCAGAATGTGAACATACACAAAATGCCCTCATTAAAACTGAACAAGAGTATAAGTCTTCACTTAATATCAGAATACGGAGTGATGAAATTGATTTTGAAAAATTTGAACAGAACCCTCACAAAAGAAAAATTGACTGGTTATACAAAACTATAAGGCAAACAAACAAACAAGCCTTCTGATTTATATGGTTCCCTGGATATGTCTAGCAAATATTCAGCATTTTTTCATACCTACTATATGATTAACAGCAAGTTTCAGAGTCTTTTCTGAAACTCAGTTTTCTCTTTTCTTTCTTTTTAATGGGCTTTTCATTTCTTCATGTCTGATGTTCTTGATGTCATTCTACAGATCAACAAGCCTTCAGTTATGAGTTTACAATGCTATAAATCCGCTCTCGAGCAGCTCCCCAATTTCAGGTAGGATAGAACCTAGGACATATTTTGGCTCTTGAAGACTTGTTTACATTTTCCTCAGTTTCAACCTGAATTTGTTGTTGCATGCTATCTAGTTCCCTCTGACCCACAGTGACCCTATGCGCAATAGAACGAAACAGGTTTCAGTCCTGTTTCAGCCTCATAATTGGTCCTATGCCTCAAATTGCATATGAACAACCAGTGTTCTAATCCACAATCAGCCCTGATTAATCTACTTCTCCATAGTCCATTTCACAAGTGATTTTTTTTCATTTCAGTGTATTTCATCTGGAGAATTCCACATGTGTAGTCTCCTTTTTATTTGTTGAAGAAAAGTATTCTGTAGGAAGAAGTTTTGGGTTGCATGAAGTTGTTGCAAAATTCTCATCTATCTGCATGACAGCATGTTCTAATTACTGAGCTTTCCTTGCTGTTTCCAACTTTTGAATTCCAACGTCCAACAATTATCAATGCAACCAGATTGCATGCTTGATCAATCATAGATTGAAGACATTGGTAACATTCTCCAATTTCTTCTTTAATAGCTTAAAATTTGGTGCATAAATTTGAATAACAGTTGTATTGACAAGATTTCCCTGCACACATATAGATATGACACAACCACAGACAGCATTGTACTTTAAAATATGATCTTGAGTTCATTTTGATGATGAATGCCATTCCTTTTCTTTCAAATTTGTCATTCTATTAATAATAAGTCATAAATGTCTGATTCAAAATTGCTGATACCAGTCCACTTCAGTTCACCAATATCAATTTTTATGCATTTCCTTTTGGAAGATTTCCAATTCTTCTAGATTCATACTTGAGAAGAATGAAATTTCTGAACACTTCACAGTGTTTATTCAGAGTCCGTATATGGAACAAGAGGCAGTTGTGTGAACAGAACAAGGTAAAATTGCATTGTTTAAACTCAGGAGACATGTGTGAGAATTATAGTTTGTCTTAATATGTAGCCTTTCTGTTTGCTAATCATATAAGCTGCATTATATGAAGGAAAATATAGATTCAATATTAGATGAATAGTGATTAACAACCTGTGATGTGAAGATGTCACAATCTTATTTGTTGAAAGTGAGGAGAACTTGATGCCCTTGATGATGAAGGACAAGAAATGAAGCCCTCAGTGTGTATTAAAACTCAGTGTGTGTGTGTGTGTGTATACTGTGTGTAATACATATATATACACACATATCTTCATAATTTAACCAATAGGTAACATCATGAAAAACAAAAGAAAGCCTGAGGTTGTCAAAGATTTAATCTTACTTAGATCTAAATCAATGCTGATGAGAGCAGCAGTTAACAGATCAAACAATGCATGATATTAAAAAGCTTTTCTGAAAAAAAAAAAAGAAAAAAAATTTTTCTGCATAAGACCTCATTAAAATGTAAGAAAGTAAAGATTCTACTTTGAGGACTTCGTTGTGCCTAAAGTACGGCCAAAGCCATGGACCTGATGTCAGTCTGGGTAGACGAGTGAAACAAAATCAATAGATGCTCAGATATGTATAAGAAAGAACATTATGTACAAGAGCAGTTGAATATTGAGAAAACACCCCAGCCCAGTCCATATCAAGTCCATAAGTTCAATATTAGCCCTATGTCCAGTACTAATTTATAAATTCCTCTTTAGACTCATGAAACACATGGAATACCACCAAATGCAGGAAGGTCACAGGCCAGTGGGTTGAAGGTCTTAAGGATGAAGAGGTAATATAAGCATCTCAGCACTGGCAGTCATCTCCACATTGGATACTCTGGCTCCAGAGCTATGGCTCCATTGTCATCTCTTCATGTGTCTTCTTCACAGGGCTGTCTCACAAGGATGAGCATGAGTCCTCCCTCCAGCAAGCTGTGTGCCTTCTTAGTACCTCCAAATGAAGTCATCAAGTTGTGACCTGATTGACAGGCTAGACTCCACCCCTGCACTTCTAAGTCTCAAATTGATAACAGATTATGTAACTACTACAGCACATATGCATATGGAAGTCAGACATTAAATAAGGAAAATTTAAAAATAATTGATGAAGTTTAATTCTATTGTTGGCAAAGAATATGGAAAGTGTCATGGACTGCCAAAAGAAATAAACAAGCCAGTCTTGGAAGCCCAAAGATGGTGAGACTTTATCTCACATACTTTGTATTTGTTGATGGGAAAGACCAGAGTCTGGAGAAGAGCCACATGCTTGGTAAAGTGGAAGGGCTGTGAGGCAGAGAGGACTCTCTAAGAGATGGATTGACACAGTGGCTACAGCAATGCTTTCAAACATAATAACAATAACAGGGATAGCACATGCCTGGATGATATTTTTCTTTCCTGTTGTACAAAGGATTGTTCTGAGTCATATCTGGTTCAACAGCATGTAACAAGAGCATCAGGAGAGAAGAGTTTGGTAAAGTAGAGAGGCAGTGAAAAGGAGGAAAGGCCTCGCTGAGATGGATTGCCACAGTGGATACACAGTGAGACCAAATATAAAGACAATTGTGAGAATGGGTTAGGCCCAGATAGTGTTTCATTCTTTTATACATGGAGTCACTACGGTTTGATGATATCTAATAATAACACCTAACAACAAAATTGAAGAAAATAGCTTACTGCCTCATGTCTGTGTCACTAGAAAGGACAGTTGAAAGCATTGATGCACAGCAATACCACTCCTCGGTCATTAGTCATGTCTTTCTCTGGCCCTCAGGCTCTCACCCACTTGATCTCCTGTGTTGAAAGTCCTTGCCAGAGAAATAAGGATATAAATGGAAATAGAAAGCATCTACTGTAAAGAAAAAGTAAAATACTTCTATATTCAGAACCTATAATCTCATACATAAAAGATCCCAGAAGTCAAAAAGAAAATTATTCACACTAATAGGGTGTATTAGACAGGGGACTCAGTTCAACTCACTTCAGTGGGACAGTTAATATGCTGGAAGTCCTTCAACTCATGAGGCCTGTTTGGTTCAAGGTTAAAGAAACAGACAGCTGAGTCTTCCCTAAGGCAATGCAGGCCGTCTGACATCAGGCTTCAAAAAGCAGGATGAGTTATCAGCAATCAACAGCTCAGGAGCTTAGGAAAGCATGCATCCTTTCAAATGCACATGCCTCATTTGTGAAAATAGACCACATGATGGGACACAAGTTGAGTCTGAGTAAATTCAAACACAGAGAGATTACTCATATACCTTGCCATAAACCTGGAGATCACCAAAGGGATGGTCAGAAAAACAATCAATTGGAGGATAAATAATGATGCTATGTGACACAAATGGGCAATGACCCATATTGGAAAAGTTATTAGGAAGCTTCGAGAAACTAATGAGAATGAGACTCCAAAAAGATTGTTCTTCAAAAGGGTCAGCAGCATTAACAGACTTCTGGCAAGTCTAACCAAGGTAAGGAAGGAGTGAACATCATTAGCCAGTGTGAAGGTTGAACCAGGGGAAAACACAACAGATCTCAATGAGATTAAAAGAATAATCACAAAGTACTATATAAGACTGTATTCTAATGAATCCATCAATGTGCAAGCCTTGGGAAAACATTTGGAAAGACATTCCTTCTCTAGATTAGCACATATAGAGGTCAAGAAGCTCAACATACCCATAGCAAAAGAATAAATAGATATTATTATCAAAAAGCTACCAACAAAAAAGCTACCAAACCAGACAGATTTGCAGAACAATTCTCCAAGCATTCAAAGAACAGCAGACACCAATCCTTCACAAATTATTCCAGAGCATACAAAGAGATGGCAAAAACACAAACTCATTCAGTGAGTTTGATTCAGTGAGCCACAATTGGGGCTAAGTTCCTACAGAAATAGAGAACTACACACTGATATCTCTAATGAACATAAAAGCAAAAAAAATAACAACATATTAGCCAATGGAATACAAAAGAATATAAAACATATCATACATCATGATCAGGTTGGATTCAGTCTAGGCATGCATGGATATTTCAGCAACCAAAACTTCATCTATACCATACCATACATAAGAAATACATATATTCACCATACCATACATAAGAAAAAGTATACAAACTACATGGCAATATTCACAGGTGCAGAGAAAAAATTTGACAGCATCAAACATATATTCCTAATTAAGACACTAAATAATATAGGTGTGGAACGAAAACTTCTGAAGTTAACACAAGACAGCTATGAAGAGCCAATAGTCAACAGTATAGTCAATGTCGAAAAGAAGAAAACAATTCCACTGAAAAAGGGTACCAGACAAGATTACACCTGTCCTTTTCAAGGGGTCATGAAGGACTTAGGGTAGGAGGATGGAGAGGAAGGGAAAAAAGAGAAGCTGATACTGAAGATTAGAAAGTAAATGTTTAGAAAATAATGATGGCAATATATGTACAAATGTGCTTGATGAAATTGATGTATGGATTGCTATAAGATATGTAAGAGTTCCTAGTAAAATGATATTTAAAGAAATAAAAAGGAAAAAGGAACTATCAAGAAGTAATCTTGTATCACAAATGAAGCCAAGACATTTCAACTCAAAACCCTAAGACCTATGCAAGCCAAAGTCCTTTTCACATACTCATCTAACTGCAGACTCAAGATGCAGAAAATTGAAGCAAGAACATCACAGGTGGGTGGATGTATATTCCTCATGGATCCCAAGTCAGTGGAAATATGACAGGGTTCCAACAGCTCTCAGGATAGAGTTGTGCAAATGAGTCATCCCTTTGAGGTAAGCAAAGTCCCAGTAACAAGAAGGCAAAGGAGCAGAGAGATAGTGAGTTCCCCATATTTCTCACAGTTATACAAAAGTTGTAACACTCAGGATACCCAATTGGTTGGGTCTGCCTTTATACTTACTAACAATGACTCAACAGGACAGGGTGGAATTGCCCCTGTGAGATTGTAGAAAGCTCCATCTTTTTCCAAAGGAAGTTCTGGCGGATTTGAACTGTGAACTTTGCAGATTGCAGTTCAACTTTTAAAAATTATGCTACCCAAGTTCCATTCAGTGTTTATAGTTGACATCATCTCTAACTATTAAGGCATTACACAATCTTGGTAGTTAACATAGTCTTGTATTGTTAAATGGGCAGACATATAGAACTCTGAAATATAATTAAAGTCTCAGAAATATTTTAGCCTGTCATGGATAGTGTATCTTTAACAAAGAGCTAGTACCCATTAAATAAAGATCAGAGTTTCTTTAACAGATGGTAATGGCATATATTAATTTGCTGAAAAAAATAAAACAGGGTATATATTTATCAAAGAGCTAAAAATAAAACCTATAGCTGCAAGTATCATCAAATAAAAAAGTGGGCAAACTTAGAAACCCTAATATGTGATACACAAACAGAATTAAACAGAGCTAACAGTGTACAAATAGTAGAAGACAAGCTAGACACATATACTTCTTAAAATTAAACACATACATCACAATAGTTTGTCATCAAAATAGTAAAATGAGAATTACAGAATGGGGAAAATTAGCAACAAAATGCTTGACAAACTTAATCAACCTCAAAAACTTCAACATGCCAACAAAATCAAAACAAAAGGTGTCACTACAAATGGACTGTGTACATGAAAGACACTTCATCAAATAATACATTCAGTGGTCAGCAAACAAATGATAAAATGTTCACAAATATGAGCCATTAGAGAGTTGAAAATCAAAAGTATTAGCTATCACGTCATGCAAACATTAATAGAAAATTCCAAAGAAGAAGAAAGAGCAAGTGCTGGTGAATGCATGGGGAAAGAGGAACCCTCATGCTCTGGTTGCTTATGAGACTGCAAAGTTAGGCAACAACTGTGGAAAGTGGTTCTGAACTTCCTTACAACATTGGAAATAAATATCATATTATAGAATAATCCCAGTTGTTGCTATATATCACACAGACATGTATGAGCTGTGTTACAAAGAGATATATACTCATACATTCCAATGTTCATTGTACAAATATTCATGGTTGAAAAGCATGAGTGAGTGTCAATCAGTGAGTGAATGAACAAAATGGCAAGCGTGCACACATATGATACTATGTAACCTAAAAGAATGGGTTAGCTTGGGTTCACTGTGGAAATAGAAGATGTGACAAATAGATGTGCAAGCATACAAAATGAGAGTTATATGAAGAAACAAGTCACAGTGGTTGTTGTGTTCTGTGTTGCTCAGTGAGTTCTGACTGATAGTGACACAACCAAAAAAATGTAAACATCCACTGAACCTGAGACATCTTCATATATGTTCAAAATTAAAGCTTATTTTT
This sequence comes from Nesogale talazaci, assembly GCA_004026705.1. Lineage (NCBI taxonomy): Eukaryota > Metazoa > Chordata > Mammalia > Afrosoricida > Tenrecidae > Nesogale > Nesogale talazaci. The sequence goes on along the minus strand of PVJH01001259.1, from coordinate 69,559 downwards.
GCAGCCACTGTGATCATGTTGTTTTTAAAATCTCTTTCTGTCTCTCTGTCTCTCTGTCTCTGTCTCTTTCTCTCCCCTCCCGCCCCCCCCTCCCCGTACTTTGCATGTTCCTGCATGGTGCCCTTTTCTAGGAATTGGTCTCTCCTGAAAACATATACAAAGAATGTGAAATGAAGCCGCACTTAACCTCTAAGGTCATTCTGGCTGTACTTCTTCTAAGGCAAACTTTTTTTTTTCTTATTTTTGGCAGTTCATGTTACTTTCAATATTCTTTAGCAGCATCACAATTCAAATGCGTGGTATCTTTGAAGTCTTTCTTATCCAATGTACAACTTTCACACCCATTTGGTGTGATTTTAAAGCACTATAAGTTTGGTTGGATACATTTTACTGTGCAAAGTAATCTCCCTAATGCATAATAGAAGTCTTGTAGAGAAATTTTACCCAATTATAATGCATAATTTGATCTCCTGATTGGTGCTTCCATGAACATCAGTTGATGATCCAAGCAGATGTTTTCTATTGTGTCTAAATTTGGGGATTTAAGAGAAAGCTACACTCCTTTGTCTTCAACAACAATATGTCAAGTCCTTTTAATTTTCAGCAAGCATGTCACAAGTTGTTAAATAAGTTGTTCTCATCCTGATACTACATTACTCTGCATGAAGTCCAGTTTCTGTGGTTAATACATCATCATACATACTGGATAAGTATGATGAGAGTACACACACCCTCACTAATTCTATACTAAGCAGTATTCCCTTATTCTGTACACATAACTACTTATTCCCATTCTTACGACGGCTGTATATAGTTTGCTATGATTGACACAGCTGAATGCTTTTGCATATTCAAAAAGCACAAGTACACACTTTTCATAGTACAACAGACTAATAGATAAAGTCAAATTTTTCTTTAGATCTTCAGTTTAATATTTGGCAAATATGTTCTTCCTTTTCGGATGTCTAATTTTAGGTCTTTGTACATTTTGTGGTAATTCTTTGCATAGTCTTCTTAAGCTAACTTTGAAATTTTCTTTCAGGATCTTTGACTTTATCATTTTCTTCTACTTCCTTTTGCTATACTCTGCTCGAGGAAGTTTCAAAGACTCTTGTGACTTCTACTTTAATGTCACTTTTTTTTATTTTCTGTCTTTTTAATGACACTTTGATTTTTCCTGAATTATGTTCTTGATGTCATCCCACAGGTTACCATGTCTTTTGTTATTAGTGTTCAATGCAACAAACTTATTCTTGAGATTTTCTTGAAAATTCAGGTGAGACATATTCAAGTTGGTATTTGGGCTCCCATGAACTAGTTTTAAGTTTCTTTAGCTACAACATAAAATTTCCCCTGCTCATATTGAACTTCCCTATCGTTTATTTCCACATATTCAATTTTATTTCTGTATATTCAATTTTTATCTCTGTGTCTTCCATCTGAAGAATTCCACATTTACAGTCACTTTTTTTGTGTATAGTTGAAACAAGGTATTTGCAGTGGAAAGTTGTTAGATATGCAAAACTCATGTCATCTCCAATTTAATTTCTATTACCAAGACCACTCTTTCTAACTACTCTGTTTCTTAATTTTTCATCACCAAAGATATAATTATCAATACATTTTGATTATATATTGAATCAATTTTAGGCATAAGATATTGAAAGAAGTCTTTAAATTTTGCATAACTAGACTTAGTTATTGATTCATAAATTTGAATAATAGTTGTATTGATTAATTCCTTGCACTTGGATAGATATTATCCTGTCACAGACAGAATTATGTTTCAAGATATACCTTTACATGTTATTTGCAAATATGAAAAAACATTTATTTGAATTTGTTATACCCAGTGTTGTAAACAACACAATATTCTAAGTAAATGTATCC
>PVJH01001259.1:30762-67569 GCA_004026705.1 Nesogale talazaci | reverse complement strand
GAGGACTCTTACAGCTATTATAACATTCAGTACATCATCTGTATCAAGCATATTTGCACACATGTTGCCACATACATTTCCAAACATTTTCCACTTGAGTCCTTGGTATAAGCTCCTCTTAAAAAAAAAAAAAGCTATCCCCCCCCTTTTTTTAATTTTTATATTGTGCTTTTCTTTCTTTTTTAAATTTTATTGGGGGCTCTTACAGCTACTACAACATTCAGTACATCATTTGTATCAAGCACATTTGCACACATATTTCCACATACATTTCCCAATATTTTCCACTTGAGCCCTTGATACAAGCTCCTCTTTAAAAAAAAAAACTCCCCTTCCCCCTCCCCCCCTTTTTTAAAAAATTAATCATTTTATTGGGGGGCCCCTACAACTCCTATCACAATCCCTAACAACATCAATTGTATTCAGGCCACTTTTACACACCCATTGCCATCAACACTCTCAAAACATTCTCCCTCCCTCTAGGCCCCCATTATCAGCTCCCTATATTACCTAGGGTTTTTTTTTTTAATAAATCATTTTATTGGGGGCTTATAAAACTCTTAGTTTTTTGATACATTTCTACATTCCTAGATTCATACTTTGTACATTTCAGGTTTCATTTGTCAATGAATTTTGCATCTGATTCTTCTTTTTGCCATGCCCCTTCGCCACATGAAGGTCTTCAAGCCTTCAGCTGGATTCCAGCTTTGTTAAGGTAACTCTTCCTCAGTCCTATTTTGAGAGCCATCCTTCCTGAGGGGCTCATCTTCTAAAACTCTCTCTGACAGTATTCTGCTTCCACTCATTAATTCTGCAGTAAATGACAATATTTGAAGCTACCCATTGGGTTTTCCGTCACCAATCCCTCTGAAGTGGACAGTGTATTCCTTCTTCATAGTCTGCAATTAGTCTGGAAGCTCTGCCCAAACCTATTCACTTAGTGTGTGCCTGCTGGGAAGGAAGTACCTGTGACACAGCTTCCAGCAACACAGAGACCACCCCAAAGGACATTCCGGCAGATGAGTGGTGTCACAGGTGTAAAAGTATGTACGTCCTGTATGTCAGTCAAAGGTGAAGCTAGAGGCTCCTCTTGACTAATGCAGTTGCATGGGCTGATAAGTCAAGAAAGGAAGAAGAAAGGTGAAGTATCAAATACCATATCCAAAGCAGCCAAGGTAAGGAGTTTTCTCAAAAAGTCTGCCTTAAAAGGAGGATGCCACACCAGTGAGGAGTCTTTCTTCTTATTACACCAAGTGTGTGACATGTTCAAAAGGAGTGCATTACACCCAAGTGCCAGCTGCTCACAGAATTGATTATGTTAGATCTCCTCCAGTCTATTGCATTGTTTTAGATCACATCATGGGGCATTGCTGCCAAATTTCTGAGAACCCTAGCACAGCCAAGTTGGCATTAAAACTAATTATCACAATAATGATGGAGATTTCAAATGCCCCATAACATATGTGAACCTGGAAGGCATGCTGTGTAGAACTGTCAATAACAAAAGGATAAATACCACCTTCACAATAAAAGTTAAAAAAAAAAAAGATCTGCACAGAGACAAAAGACCTGTAAGATGAATTATAACATTGGCTGGGTAAGTCCATTTTTAGTACAGTTAACTGTGTCAACCAGGGATGGTATGGAATGGGAGGGTAAATCATTATAGGTCAGATAGGAATTAACATGGGTGATTGGAAAGGCAACATAGAATAAAGGATAAGTTAACACAAAATTTTAAAGTCAAAGAAAATCACTGGTGACTGCATAGAGATAAAAGCAACAAAGTATATAATGTATACATAAAGTTGAAATAAATAGCAAGAGCAATAATCTATGAGTGGATACAAAGTTTCACAAACTCTGTAGGCATGCATGTGCCAGTGGAACTACACCCCCCCACACACACATACACACACACAAAGATTTGACCAATGATAGATATTTCTGCATTATATATTTACATGCAAGTATATTCAAGTATAGAGTACAGTTTTCTGAAAGCAATGGGGGCTTGAAGCACTTACTGATGAAAGACCTCAAATATCAGTTGGGATTATAATTCAATGTAAAACAAACAAACGATAGAAGAAAAAATCTCACAACATGACTAATAGATCACATCATGACATATGAAGAAAGTATTGATATTTTCAAGGATTTCATTTTACTTGGATTCACAATAAACATTCATACAAACAGAAGTCAGGAAAAAGATGATAAATTGCAGCGAGCAAATTTGCTACAAAAATCCTATTTAGATTCCATAAGAGTACCGATGCGATTTTGAGGACCAAGATGCATTTAACTCAATTTATTGTATTTGTAATCACTTCTTATAAATGTGAAAGTTGGGCAACAAATATTTTGGTGCATTTGCATAATGTCATGGACAAAGATTATTGAAAATACTATGAACTGGTGAAAGAACAAATATATCTTAATTAGAAGAATTACAGCGGGAATGCTCCATAGACAGTAAGAAGCTCAGTCCTCATCTTATGTGATTCTTCGAGGTCCCTGGAGAAGGGCATCATGCTTAGTAAAGTAGAGGGTCATTAAAGAAGAAGAGCCTCCACAAACAGGAGTGACACGACACGTGGCTGCAACAATGGACACAATCAAAGCGATGGTGGCAAAGTGAGGCTGGCAAAGGAGAAGATAGTATCTTATTCTGTTGTATAGGGTTGGTCTAAGTCAGAAAGAAGATGCAGTGGCACAAGTGAATGTCATATCGGCTGGTAGCCACAAGATCAGCGGTTTAAATTCACCAACGGCTCTGTTGGAGAAAGACAAGACTTTCTCTGCTTCTCAAGATGTGCAGCCTTGGAAAGCAACAGGAAAAGTTCTACTTTGTCCTAGGGGTGAGCATCAGTTTGATGGCAGCGAAGAAGTGAATGAGTTTCAATGCTACAACCAACAATGCACGGCATAAAAAAAAACATAAAGGGGTATATATATTTGAAAGCTTATTAACCATATTCAAATAGCTAGAGGTAACTAGACAGTGTATCTATATAAGCAAGACTGTACTTTGGGGGGACAGAAAGGCCAATTGGTATAATATATCTCACAAAGAAATAGCTTCATATTTTATTTTGGTGAGCTATAACTGGGGTCTTAAAATCTTGTGTAATTATGGGTCTTGATAAATAAAGATTAAACAAAAGCAAAGATGCATGGGAAAAATAGTGCAAAAGACTATTGGGGACCTACAATCACAACGTCCATGACGAAGACCAGAAGAATTATATGGCACCCCTCTATTACTCTGTGCCACTCTGAATGGGATCACAATATAAAACCCTATGCTGATTTGGAGGAAAGTGTAGGGCAAAACTCAAAACTATAAAAAAGACAAAGGTTAATTATCTGATAGAGACTGATGGAATTCTTGAAACTCTGGCCCTTCGCTGCCCAGTAAGCCTGTAACTGAGCTCACTGCTGAGATTCAAATCTCAGTTAAAAAATAGGCAGAGCTGTAAGATGAATTATAACACTGGGTAGGTAAGTACTTTTTTTTAGTACAATCAACATATAAGATCAAGAGGGCAGGATGTGCCCAGGAATCAATCTCAGAATACAGGGAGCAGGGGAGTTAATCTTTCATATATAACAGTGAAAATGGGTAGGAGAATTAGTGGTGGTCTGTGGTGTGGTTGATTATTAATATGTTTTGTAATAAATGGTTTGATGTTGATGTACCATATCTGACCTCTGATAGTTCACCTATAGGCACAAGGCAGGAATCAGACATGCTTACATGCTTCATCCTTCTATTCATATCCTAACTGTTCCTCACAGCACTCTGTTTCTAGGCTGGCTTTCATTACTCATTGCAGCATCTTCCCAGAACCCACACACAGTGATCATAATTATGAAGTTTATTAGAGATGTTAATAAATACCACAAGTCAAGATCAGTAAACAGGAAGGACATAGCCACTGTCTTCAGCCACCAATCAAGTCTCTCTCTGGTCCTCAGCATCCCAGCCATAGGGTCCCTTGGCTTCTGCATCACAGGCCAGAAATCCAGCACACCTGCCACGCTTTCCCATAGTTCCATAGGGTCAGGCCACATGAGGCGAAGCTAACCAATGGGTTTGACACTGCCCCTCTCAGTTTCTATGCCATCTTGTTTTGCATCCTTTGGGCTCATTTCAGCTTCAACACTCCTGAGAGGGTTCTGGAACGTTCTTTGCCAATCATCTTGGAATTTTTCTCTGTGTCATAGATGGCTCTTATATATCTAGGAAGGACCTTGATTGAAGTGTGGTTTTGTCTTTTAGCTCACCATACTCACAAGGAAATGAAGGGTGATGTATAATATCACACGCTCTTTAGAGCAATATTCATAAGGATGCATCCCATCCTAATTATATAACAAACAATTTCATCCAAAATGGGATTATTGCTACATCATAGAATCCAGATTTATAAGAAAGCACATAAGGAATTGTGGCATGAAGGCCCATATCAAGTGACTCCATCTCAGTCTCTTCTGGCCACAGTCTTTGTGACTCACACCAAAAAAACTAGATCAGACCATACCCAACACCCATTTCCACCAATTAATTCTAACTCATTTCTTTACATGCTGTCAGACATAGAATTGTCCCTTTGATTTCCAAGGCGTGAATAGTTATAGGAGCAGAAAAGCTTGGTTCAAATGACTGATCTTGAAGTTACCAGTGCAATTCATAATGTAATCTTCCAACATGGTTCTAATAGTACCATATAAAACGAACACATTTCCTCTTATCCTGATGAGTCTTCATAAGAGAACATAGGGGAAGATGTTGTTAAGACTATTTGGTTCATTTGTTAGTACATGTGAACACAGCTAATGATGTTTTTAAAAATTGAAACCCTTAAGAGGGCATTGGTAAATTTTGCTACCCTACTGGGTATAAATTGGCCTGACTTTTAAAGGGGAAGGGGATTTTACTACTATTAGTGGAGATGAGCCAAAAAAAAGAAAGTGTCCTTTGGGCAGAGATTCCTGCACATAGAACCTTCTCAATTCAGTGACAGATTGTGAATCGATAGTAGATTTCCATTCCAATAAAGCCGAGTGCTATTGACAGAAAACTCCCTTGCAGTGGAATAGAGTGCTTTTTGGTGACACTTAAACTTTTTAACATTGCTTGAAAGTTCACAGGGTCATGTGATTGAAAGGCCGATAATAGAGACAGGTTTGCCTCTGAACACAGCTGAGAAGCTTCTTACATAATTGGAAGAATTTTATCTGGAGCATTTCTGATTGCGGTCCTTCAGTAAATTTATGTCAACTTGAAAATGTAAAGCTGGAGGTAAACTTGTCAATCGAGTCATCTTCTGATGACTACATTATGGTATATGAGTGTGAAACATCAAGAACTGATCTTTCTCTCTCTGTTCTCATCTTCCTGCTTGCTGCCCACCCCCGAGATCTGCCCAAGTTCCCCTACATTTCCAACAGCCTTGGCTTCATAGGACCCTGCACTTACTGGTCTGTCATCTTCCTACACTGTGCATTGCATCTGGCTGTGTGACTCTCGAGAACTTATGGATTATTATGGAACTAATGAACTTGAGCTGAACTGAGATGGAATGCTTTCTTGATATAGAATTACTCCTTTAAATAAAACTCTTTCTTACATATATACATGACTGTCGTAGGACTTTTTCCCATGGTCAACCCATCCTAACACACTTATCCTGAATTATAATCTGTTAACTTACCTAAAAAACCCATTAAAAAATAAGGCCTATGGCTTCAGCATGGCCACTGCAATGAATTGGCAAAAAATTAGCTTTAGTCACTGTGACATGTGAGAATGTTGGGAAGGAGAAGGTATATTTGACCCTCCTCTTCAAGAGGCCAAAAGCTGGTTGTAATTCTCCTGCCCCCTTTTTAGGAAGTCAGAACAAGTTAGATGCCTCCCTCAAAACACTTTTACTCTACTTCCTTAAGTATTTATATAATATGCCAGATTCCAAAATGAACAGTTATAATCTTAAATCCAATAATAAACTTCCTTTGACAATTATGTTTCACTAATACATATAGCCAATTAAAAACAGAAAACAAAGCCACTGACTTCACATTGACTACTACTCAGAGATGCTACAAACCCCTTGCCATTAGGTTGAATTTGAGTATAGATAGATAGAAGATAGATAGATGATAGATTAGATGATGATGATGATGATAGATAAATAGATAGATAGATGATAGATGATAGATAGATAGATAGATGATAGATAGATAGATGATAGATAGATAGATAGATGATAGATAGATAGATAGATAGATAGATAGATAGATAGATAGATAGATAGATAGATAGGAAAGACCCTCTGGGGCTTCCTGGGCTATAAATTTTTACTGAAGCCAAATGGCTCCTCTTTCACCCACTGATTGGTGTGGGTTTGGATCATGGAACTTTCATTTTGCAACTCATCTCCTCACCTACTCTTCCATCTGGGCTCCTAGTGCTGCCACCGGGAAGAATAAAACTGGGCTGTATGTGTATTTTTTAAGTCAGTAAATATTTAAAGAGGTTGATGACCACATCTTCTTTTAAAAAGTTCTTCTACAGGGGCTGAGCCCTGGTGGCATAAGTGGTTGAGTGCGGGACTGGGGCCCGTGGGCTTGGCGGTTCAAATCCAGCAGCAGCTCTCAGGAGCAGCACTGGGTAGTGCCCACGACCACCAGAGGCAGTGATGCCCCATTCCCCCCCCCCTCCAAAAAAAAGAGATCTCTCATAAAGTCTTTCTACAAAGTACAAAGTTCAGTTAGAACCATCAACTTTTTGGATAGTAGCACTCAGCTACTCAGCTGAGTGCTTTAATCATTGTACCACCAGTGGCTTATCAACAGAGCAAATGCTATAATCCCAAAGCAAACCCACTGCCCTCAAGGCAGTTCTGATGCTTAAACCCCTATAGAACAGAATAGCAATAGCCCATTGGGTTTTCAAGGCTGTAACTCTTGGCAAAGGCAGAGAGCTTCTTCAAAGGAGAAGCTGGTAGGTTTGAACTTCTGATCTTGCAGTTCACATTTCAATACTAAAAAGAAAAAGATAGATATTAAAATGCTATTTCTTTTCATAATTCCAAGTTGTAAGTGCAGCTGTAATCCAAAACCTGAATGTATTGTTATCACATTAATTAGGTGGATTTATTTTTTAGGTAGTAAAATGTTAACAGGTTTAATATAATACACCAGAGTTTCCTGAAGATGTGAAATAGGGCAATACATATCAACTTTCAACACTTTCAATCAATTGCCCAAATAGATTTATTAAGTTTATATTTATATTTCTGGGTAAAAATGACAGATGAAAGTAAACTTTGTTTCTTTTTAATTTTTACACCAAAAACACTTCTTATAACATAGCATGTTGAAATGATTTGTGTGATAAGTTTGGATTTTCTTACCTAAGTAGGACTTTTAAATTATCCTTATGTGGCTATGAGACTGAAAAATTTCCCCAAATTCAGAATTTTTGTTCAAGTATATTACTTTCTAAGCACAATGAACCACAGAAAGTAAAGAACAGAAACTGAATACTTGAAATCTTTTATTTTTGTGAAAAACTCTTATCACTGAAATAGAGAAAGATGTGGTAGCTAATTAACCTTTGAAAGGGTTTTCAATCCATACCTTGTGGGAAATGCTTACAATATTCTGATTTATAATGTTTTCTCAGTCTTAGAAAAATGATGTAGAAAATCTTAGCTGTGATATTGGGTGAGGTTGTCTGTCTGACTTTTGTCCTGAGTTTGTGTTTTTTCTCTGATATTTCATCATATATTGGATGAAGCTTTTTGCCATAGTTCCTCTCAAGGCAACTCATATTGATTTCTAATTTCTGTGAGCTTGAGCGACTCCATTTCTGCTAAACAATAACAACAATAGGTACTTGTGTCTAGCCTCCTCATTTCTTTTCTTCTTCATCCATGTTTTTAAAAAGTAGATAGGTTGGGAGGTTTGTTTAGTTTGGGTTGGTTGGTTGACTTCTGGCTTTATTTTTTGATAACAAAAAAAATACTAAAAACACTGAATGGTACTGTTGAAGATTGTGTAAAATTCTTGTGAATTATAGAGCTTTGTTTGTATCTAATTTGCTTAGTATCATTCCACAAAATGTATAAAGTTAACATTTAGCACCAGTAGGTGTCTTGGACATGTTTCCTTAATATTCTATTTTTTTTTCTATAACAGAGTTTGCAACTTAAGATGTGAATGACTTGCACAAGGGTACCTATTAGTGGACAGAGTCTGGACCTCTTCATCAATATTCAAAGTATAATATTCACTTCACCTTGAGTTAATCATAGCACTGAATCTTAAAAGGTGACAAGGGTATGCTTTTGAACTCCTTCTCTCTCCTAAAGTAAACCATTTAACTGAATAATTACCCTCGACTTGGAAAATATACATCGACATATAAAATCTCCTGCCACGTTTTCTTCATAAGCATATAAAAATCTTCTCTCCACATAGAAGTAGATTGCATTTTCTATTTCCTTCCCTGTTTTAAAAATTTCGGTGCTATGATTATTACTATCTTACTGTTCTATAACATGGACTGTTCCACCTGACCGACTCCATTGTTGCATTTGTATGAACAGCATTTATTTTTAACTTTTCATTTTAATCTGGGAAGACAAAATAGTATTGTCCTCTTCTCAATCAGCTAATCAGAATGCCTACACACAAAAAGGTCTTTGAAGAGACTTTATTTCAACAGATTTTCCTTAACTTAATGTTAAATACAGTGAATAAAGGAAGATTTTTCTTTTCAGTAACAAACACATTTCTTTATATATTTTAAAAGCCATTTAGCTCCCCTTTTAGAAAAAAAAGAGGTTAGTATGTTCCAGCAGAATTATTGTCTTAACTGATTCATAATTATATCTAGTACTGAAAGAAAATTTTTTGTGATTTATCCATTTAGAAATTACCTTTTATTAATTAAGGTGGAAATACATTTACAACAATTACTGGTAAATTATGTGAAACAATATTTAACCCACTTTTGTGATTGTAACTTATTTGATTAATGTTTTCCCTGGCTTTCAAGTTGGTATTTAAAAACTATATAAATGAAGTGATAAGTGTATTGATTGATGGAGTGGGAAGTGTAGGGCCATGTTTCATTCTGTTATATGTAAGATCTCTTTGGGTCAGAACCACTTTATGGCACATAAAAACAACAATATATAGGAACTAGTCCTAAGACTAGTACCTCTCTCTTAAGTTCTCTAGAGCTGCTTCATTATTTCTTGAAATGGCAAATAAAAAGGCTGTCACTTTCCTGATATGGGGCAAAAGAATATTAGAGATCTTGACTTTCAACTTAAGCAATTACCATCAATTAACGGGCTCTTTATTATATCCAGCATTTATGTTGCCTTGTTTATATAAGTTGTATTGCTGACTTTTATTTTTTCTGCAAAAAAATTCATATTTGTCATATTGAAATAAAAATAACAGTCATTCTCCACCCCTGCCCTTAACAATTCCCTCCTCTATGGAAAGAGAATGAAGAACTTAGTGACTTTCAGGAGCATCTTGTGATGCAGTGAGACACTTAGAGAAATGTCAGAAGCCACCTATATGAATTTCTTTTCTTTAATAGTAACTAATATATTACTATAATCATTTAAGTGTGACAGCTACAATTTAAATGGTTCACAGTTTGTGTAAGGGAGATTATTATAGTCAATTATTTACATATCATTATTTGAAAAATTAGTTGAATAAAATGTTGACAACATCTATATTTTCTTAGGTTACTTTTTGCTGACTGTAATACTTAGATTTCTTCATCTGATCTAAAGGTTACAGATACAATAAAACTGATCAATACTGTTATTTTCAGAGCCAAAAGGAGCTCGTGGAGTACAATTCTGTGAGACTTTTTGAAAATACTAAATTATAGTCAGTAAGGAAAAGATCATATGTCTGCTCTGAAAAATTGATTTATCTCAATTTGGCTAAAACTGCTAGTTATATCTGTGTCAATATTATTTGAAAACTTAAATATGAGACAAAAAGTGAAAAAGAGTGATCCAGAGAAAGAGGTAAGCAAATTATTATGTTACACTGCTTTTAGCTCATTTTTCAAATAAGATTTTTGTATGCACTATCGGGCCCAAATAATTTCTTATAGATATACATTTTCAAAATATCACTCGAATAAACCATGTGCTATAAAATTCGAAGTGTTTCATAGTTTTCATTGTATTTATTATAGCTATGTCTAAATTTCTCAATTTTTTAGTCTTAAAAATAATGCTCCTATTAGGAAAATATTATTATTCTTAATAGTACTTTAAAATATCAATAAATACTTTCAGCAAGTCAAAGGTATACTTACTAGCAATATTAATTAAATTATTAAAATTATGTGACTATATAATAGTATCTGTATATCATAAGTGTGAAAATGCATAATATAAGTCTAATTTTTTGGCTTTGATATATATTACCCAATTAAATTCAGGGTAATTTCCCCATAGCAGGATCAACCTCTGTTTGGTAATAGCACAGGTAACTTTATTTTCCAGTTAACATGATTTTCCTTCATTTATAGATAAGTACAGTTTTTACTCACATAAGGAATTAATCCCTATCTTAATTAAGGAACATACTTCACAGCTTCTCTCCTCTCTCTGTCTGATTTTATTATTATTATTATTTTAGATATTGAAATCGACAACTATTTTCTTTTATTCCAGAGTGGTAGACTGGGTATTGTAAAATATTAAAATGAAATCAGGAACATGGTAAAGCATCATTCTATTCAAGCTACTGTCATAGGAAGAATATTCATGAAGCAAAAACATCAAAAATGAAAGGGGGTTGCATAAGTTACTTATTGACAATTTTAAAACTATGGATAAAGAGTCTGATGAATGACATCAGGAGGAAGGAAGTGGAGTTGCTTATTTTTTTGAAGCTATAATATAGTCTGTTATAAGCAGAAGTACTAAACCACAAAGAGACATACCTAACTTCTTGCCTTCCAGGAGCACAAGGCTCAGATAAATTTTAACTTCCTCAACATTTCACTCCTTCTAAATAATTACTATTTATTGGCAGTAAACATACATGTGTGGTAGTACATCTCTTCAATGAGGGATTGGATAGAATCTAGGAAGTTGTCTTTGGAGCATCTACATGGATACTATTCTTAGAGATCATAGCAACCACTTGTGGAGAAATAATAGCAAATACCAATTGTTTAGATTTTGTAGAACATGATTCTAAAGAACTGAATGCATAATCTAAAAATAAGTTAAAATGAATATAATGTGAAGAAACAGAATTAAATCCTGAAGGCAGCCAATAGCATAAACTCTTAAAAGTTGACAAAACAGAAGCCATTATTAGTAGTAATAGGCATAGTAGTACTCTTTAAACTTCATAAGCTTTTGAGCTAAGGTGATCATGATTTCAATGGTGTTCACAGATATAGATATTTCATATCTAGGCAAACATTACTAATGCAATTGGCATATTTTTTATTGTTATGAGCAACAACTTGTCCAGGAAAAGTTCTGATCCACATGTGTGCTATTGCAATAAAATATGTGAGGTTTATAGATCATCATCAAGCTTTGTCTCTAGTAAATCTGAATGACAACATAAAGATTCAGACTCATGTTCTTAAATCAGTATGTCAGAGGACTAGAAAAGAAAAATGAGAAGACCTGGTAATATGTTTACTTATAGCATGGGATCAGTTAATTCCCTTTGGAAAACTTCCTTTTTTGCTAAGATTGTTAATTGCTAGGATACACCATATACATATTGTGGTAGTTGCATATCTGTGTCAATTTGAGGGGATTACAAGTGAAGGCATGCAGTCCATTCTGTCAATCAGATCATAGCTAATAGGGCCTCTGTGTGGGCATGTCCTTCTCCTGAGAATTCTGGGCAATTGGAGTTTCCTCCTTAAGAGATATTTTAGATGACAAAACACATGGAACTTCATTCGTGCCCAGAGCTACAGAAGCTACATGGACCTACCCTGATTCATCCATACTTCTGAAGCTGGAGAAACCGCAGAAAGACCTCTGCCAGCCCTGAGATGCTTACAACCCCACTGAATCAAAAAACTTTCTACCCATTGTCCTGTGATTGTCCTGTATTCAGTGTCATTACATATGTTCTGTGAGTCTGAAGAGGACTTTATAGATTGACATCTGACATATGGACTAATATCAGACTTATGGTTTTGGACTAGCGTGGACTGGGACGTCTTCTCAATTGCTGCTGTATATTCAATTGCTGTTGTATATAAACCTCTCTCTTATATACATATGAGTGACTACAAATTTGCTTCTCTAGTTTATCTGGGCTAGCACAAATATTATAAAGGCTAATAAGCTTTGCTTGAGGACAACTTATACAATTAGCAATGAAAGTTTATTAGCAGCTGAGATAGTTAAAATTTATTGTGTCAACCTGGCCTACAAACCCAAGTGGGATTAATTGAAGAGTGGGGAGAAAAATGGATCAGTGAGCCTCACCTCTTGTCCCTCGCTCTCTTATGGTCAGACCAGAGTATGACTGCCTTACCTGACAAGAATCACTTCCTATGAGACATCTCTGAAGAGCAGCCACATGAACCTACCCTGATGCTGCCCTGCGTGCTGGAGAAGCTGCCTGGAGACCCATGCTAGCTCTGAGGTGCTTACACCACCACTGAATTCAAAGACTTTCTACCCACTGGCCTGTGATTCTCCTGTATTCGGTGTCACTCTGTGTGTTCCATGAGACTGAGAAGTACTTTGTAGATCAGTGTCATATAAATAGGTTAAGTCGGACTTAAGGGCTTAGACAGTACTGGGTTGGAATGCTTTCTTAAAGTATACTTACTCTTTATACAAAACTATCTCTTATACATATATGTTTCTGTGGATTTGTTTCTCTAGTCTACCCATACTAACACTTTTTTTTAGGGGGGCGGAGGGTAGGTATCAATGTCTTTGATGGTTGTGGGTGCTACCCAGTGCTGCTCCTGAGAGCTGCCGCTGGATTTGAACCGCCAAGCCCACGGGCTGCAGTCCCGTACTCAACCACTTACACCACTGGGGCTCAGTTCTCACTAACACATTTTGGTACTGGGAATATGGTACTGGAGAAATAAATCATAAAATGAAGAGTAGATGCGTGACCTCTCCCTCATGAAAGTTTTTCTTCTATGGCTAGCCAGAGGTCAGATAAAACTACACTGTCTACTCAATTGTTTTATGGAAAGAATATGAGAAAAGTTAGTTTTGATTATTTTGTTTGGCTCTAGTCTTTAGTCATTCCTGTCTATAATTGTGAAAGTGAATGTGATTAATGAATATTTTGAGGTCAGTGCGAGAAATCACCATTTGAATTTTTCAGAATCCAGGATGCTTAAATAAAATAGCTCACAGAAAGTGTGGATCTGGTTTAATGTTTTCAGAGACCCAATCCCATAATTTTGTATGAATAGAATAGTTTAGATAAGGACTTAGATAAGCTAAATAAAGATTCAACTTGACTGTTTTAAGAAGAGTTTAATATCTGATACTGCTCTGTTTATACTGACTTATTGTGCTTATTGTTGATATAATGATGTATAGAAATGATTTTGGGAGATATAAAATAAAGAGCTTGTAAGCCCACTTGCTTTTATCCATTAAGTTAATCTTTAGATGGATTTAAGACACACCTGGAAAGAAGGCACCAAAGAAATTAGCCCCACCATGTGCTTTGGAGGACCCAGGACATTAGATGGTTAAGAGACATACCTAGAAGCTGTTGACAGATTTAAGAAAAAAATTAACTCTTTGGATTTGAAATTTGAATTGCAGTGATCTTTGTTTAAATCTGGGGAAAAAATGTGAAAACATGAAGAAAGCTCCTCTTTAAGACTGAATGTTAAAGAGATCCTGTGAGCAGGATGAAAAACTTGCTAGGTGACCACCTGGATCTACCTTTTGAGTGGAAGAGAAATTCTGCAATAAAGAGATGGGTTGAGCTTGGCCAGACACCTGGATTGAGTTTGTTTATAGGAAAAACAGAAGAAGATGAGAGTGGGTTGACCAGCCTAAAGTTCAAGGGAGCTAAGCTTGTTGAGTATTTGTGAGAAGCCCTGTTGTAAAGGCAAGGCTCCCAATGAGCTCCCTGGAGAGGCTGAGTGAGGCAGTCCACAATCAGCTGACCAGAACTCAATCAGATGAAGAGGTTTTTGAACCTGTGAACTGCTGCATATTGTTGCTAAATTTATAGATGTACTATCCTGATTTGACTTTACTTATGGATTCCGACTTCACATGGTTCCAACTGGAATGAAGATTCTTCACACTGAAAAATGATTGTTTCCTTAGAGCACTGGATTGTTATAAGTGGGAATAACAGAAATTGGATGCCCCAAATTTATGGGATAACGGCATGAAGTGGTTGGTTTACAAACTTTTATAGGTGCAGGAATATATTCATAGTATTATAGGATTAAAGTCTAAGTATTAACAACTGTTAGGCTAAAGAACTATGCCAAGTTGGCAAAGACTGGATTGAGCTAGTTAAGATTTAATGTGTCAACCTGGCCGATAAACATATGTGAGATTGATTAAAAGACCAAAAGATAAATAGCTCAGTGAGTCTCATCTTTTTGGTTCTCTTATCTCTTGCTCTCTGATGGTCAGCTTAGGGTGTGGGTCCCTTAGCTCATGGCAAGGCTCATTTCCTATGAGACATCCCTGAGCAGAACCCATAAGGATTTACCCTGATGGAGCACTGGGTGCTAGAGAAGTCACATGAAGACCCTTGTCTTGCTGAGATAATTACGTCACCACGAGATTCAAAGACTTTCTACTCACTGGCTTGTGATCATCCTGCATTTAGCATCATTGTGTGTGCATTTTATGAGGTTGAGGAGGATTTTGTAGACCACTATCAGATATAGGGGTAAGTCATATTTATGGGCTCAGACAACATTGGAAACTGATGCTTATAGACTTACCCTTTTTATAAAACTCTG
Organism: Nesogale talazaci; assembly: GCA_004026705.1. Taxonomy (NCBI): domain Eukaryota; kingdom Metazoa; phylum Chordata; class Mammalia; order Afrosoricida; family Tenrecidae; genus Nesogale; species Nesogale talazaci. The sequence goes on along the minus strand of PVJH01001259.1, from coordinate 52,553 downwards.
TATTATACATGTGTAAGTCGTTGTTTCTCAAGTCTCCCCAGACCAACATGACAGTATTGACACCAGTGTGTAGTCAAATGATGTGGCACCATAGAGTATCCAGTGATTCTGATAAGACCCGGAATTGTCCCTCCTCCTTCATTGCTCAAGATACAGGCTACAACATATACTTATGTGTATATGTATTTCATACCTATGTGTGTATATAGGTATGTATATATTATCCCTATGAATATATACATATATTTACATGAATATATATATTTCATACTTATATGGTTCACACAATTTCCTGTCCAGTTCAAATATTTAGTTCCGAATGTCAAAGCTGCTTCAAAATATCCATTTGAATAGTTTTGTTTATTTGCAAATTATGTCTTTCTATTCATAATATGTATATTCTATCTTCTCCAAGATTGTAACTGCTTGTTTTACTAGCAGTGTTGCATACCCATGACTGCATAAGGAAGAAGGTCTCAGGTGTATAAGGTGCTTCCCACATCTCTGTTGTTTTTATTAGGTGCCATTGTTATTAGGAGCAGTTTCAACACATAGCATCTCTAAGCACAGAAGAAAAACAAACAACACTTAGTCCGGAGTATCTTCACAATACTTCTTATGCTTGAGGCCATTGTGGAACCCACTTTGTCAGTCCATCTGATTGAAGGCCACTTTTGTTGGCTTTTTTTTAACCAAGCATGATATCCATCTCCAGAAATTAGTCTTTCCTGACAATATCCCCAAAGTGTGTGAGATGATGTCTAGCCAAACTTATCTGTGAATAGTACCTTGGTTGCACTTCTTCCAAAACAGATTTGTTTTTTCTTTTGATATTCTTTGCCAGCACCACACTTCAAAGGAATCAATTTTTCCTAGCTTTTTCTTATTCAATATCAAACTTTTACATGCATATAAGGCAAATAAAACAAACTGTGGCTTGTGAGAGGTGCACCTTAGTTCTCAAAGAAATGTCCTTGCTTTTTGATATTCTAAAGAAGTCTTGAGCATCAGATGTACCCAATTATCAAATTGTTATTTGTTATCTGATTTCTTAACGGCTGCTTATATGAACATTGATTTTGGATCAACCAAGACAAAAATCCTTGACAATATCAATCCTTTCTCCACTTATCATGATGTTATCTAGTGTTCCGCTCGTGAGTAACATTTACATTGAGGCCCCATCCTTGATTGAAGGCTGCAATCCTTGATCTTCATCAGTAAGTGGTCACATTCTTCCCATGTTCAGCAGGCAGGATTGTGTCATCTGTATATTACAGGCAGTAAATAAGCCTTTCTCCAATTATATGCCACATTCTTCTTCATAGACTGAATAAATACAGTGATAACATATAATCTCGACACAAACCTTTTCTGATTTTTAAACCATGCGGCATTTCCTTGTTCTGTTTGCACAGTCTCTTGACCCACTTACATAGAAACTTTTTATATTGCACCTTAAGGGTTCAGTTTTATTAAGTTATGCTGAATGTGTTCTTGCCTTTTGGTTCTTACTCTAGGTTATTGCACATTTCATTATAAAGTTTTGTCTTTTTGAGTATCCCTTTGACATTTTTGCCTTTAGCTCTTTGATCTCATCTTTTTTTTTTCAATTTTCCTTAGCTACTCTTTGATTGATGCAAGTTTCAGAGTCTCTACTGACATCCATTTTGGTATTTTCTTTCTTTCTTGTCCTTTAAATCACCTTTTGCTTTTTTCATGACTCTTATTCTTGATATTCTTCAAAAGCTCACTTGGTTCTTTTGTCATTATTCTTTAAGGCAGAAAAGCTGTTCTAAAGATCTTCTCCAATTCAGGTGTTATAGACTCAAGATTGTATTTCAGCTTTAATGGAATTGTTATTGTTTTCTTTAGCTTGAACCTGAACTTACATATCAGCAATTGATCATCGGTTCCATGGTCAGCTCTAGGCCTGATTTTAGCTTCTGATATCCAGCTTCTCCATTGTGCCATCCCACAGATGTACTAAATTTGAATTTTGTGCATTCTGTCTAAAGAAGCATATGTGTATAGTCAACATTTGTGTTGTTGAAAAGAAGTATTTGCAATGAAGCAATGGTTGATCTTGTAAAACTCTATCACAAGTTCTCCATGCTAGTTTCCATCAGCAAGACCATACTTTTCAATTACTTTTCCTTCCTCTATGTTTCCTACTTTGGCATTCCTGTTGCCAATAATTATCAATGCATCTTGATTTCATGATTGGTCAGTTTATGACAGAAAACATTGATATTCTATTTTATTTCAGTAGCTTTTGGTACCCACATTTGGGTAATACTGATATTGATTGAATTTCCTTGACCTTAGATAGATGCATTCCTTTAATAAGCATTGAACCTCAAGATATATTTAGAAATGCCCATTTGGACAATTAATTAATGCCTTCCTCTTGATTGTGTAATTCCTGGCATAGTAAAATATATGATTTTCTTATTAAAAATGGCCCATACCAGTCTATTTCAGATCACTAATGTGAAGTATAAAGATTTTTATTTGTTCCATTTCATGTTTCAATTTTAGTTTTTCCAGGATTCTTACTTTGTATACTTTAAGTTTAAAAAATTAATCTATTTTTGTAGGATTTATCCTCCATCTGAGTTGCACCCAATCATCAAATGAAGATTCCGAAGAAGTCTTTACTTCCGCTGAATTTTCTCCATTCATATTTCTGTAGTTAACTATTTTGAGAAAGCAACTTGTCTTATGTCACATTTTGAGTGTCTTCAGACCAGAGGACCTATTGTCTGCACTGTCTTTGATAATGTCCTCTTGCCATTCATTAAGTCTTCAACATATGACAATGTTTCCAACCTATGCATTATCTTTTCAGTGACTATTTCCTCCAAAATTTGCATCTGATTTCCTTCTTAGTAGTCTGTTCTTAGATTGGAAGGTCGACTGAAGCTTGTTCACTTTGGGTAACCCTTCTGGCATCTGTAACACCAGTGAAAGAGCATCCAGCATCACAGCAACACACAAGCCACTACAGTACTAACAATGGGTATTTCTGGTGGTCTTTTACTTTTTCTTTTTTTTTTTTTAGCAGAGTAGAATGCCGATCTTCCTATACTGGTTGCTACCTTTTGTCCTTTGAATTGTTCACAATGTTTCAACTATTATCAAATTCCCCACTTCTTCTTTCAAATTCCCACACACCATCAGTCCAAAGTCATCAACCAGTTCGGAATTGGCATAGAAGCAGTCTAACCTCCTGTGGCTACTTTGTGGAAAAGAATCCCACTACTCATCTCTCCAATATGTCTTTATGAGTCAGAATGATTGCTATGACTCAGAAGTTATCCATCCTTCCACTTCCCTACTTCCTTTACCCTATTTTAATACAAGCTCTACTCCTCTGCTGGGTTTAATAACACATGATAATGGCCATATAGAATTAACAACCACAATCACTAGGATGGGGTTTAACAGGAATAAGAGGTTAAATCCCAAAAGTTAGCCTTTTCCTCAGTTTTACATGTGATAGCTTAAGAATCTGTAATCAAGATCCTCCCAATCTAATAAGAATGGTAGCCTGTGGGATCATGTCTGCGGGAGAATAATAAGCTGCCATAACAGGGTTACCCTCAGTAACCTTCAGTGTACACAGTGTTTTATCTTTAATATGTCCCACTCTTCTATTTTATCTTCCTTGGAGTGTGCACCCTTTCTTATTTCTGATAACCAGTAATTCCCTGTGTTAAGGTTCTTATTTCACCTTGAATTTGATCTTGTGTCTGGAGGGAGGTAAGAGTTTTTCATTCTTCTGCAGGCTCATACCCAGTTTCCCTAGCACCATTTGTTGAAAATGGCATCTGCTTTCCATTTCATATTTTTGGGACCTTTGTCAAAAATCATGGGTCTAGGGCTGAGATCCGGTGGCGTAGTGGTTGTGCATGGGACTGCGGCCCACTGGAATGGAGGTTCAATTCCAGCTCCACAGGACCAAAGGCTGGACCTCCTACTCCCACCACCAGAGGGTATTGATGTCCCCCCCCCCCAAAAAAAAAATCATGGGTCTATATATTACTTTTTTTATTTATGAATTTTCTGTTCTTAATCATTGGTCAGAGTATCTATCACTATACCAGGGCCATGCTCTTTGGACAACTGTAGCTGTATAAAAAGTTTTAAAGTCAGGTGATGCAAACTCTTCCACTTTGCTCTTCTTGAGAAGTGCATCATCCAAACTGGGCTTGTTTCCTTTTTATGTGATGTTTGTAATCACTTGTTTTACTTCATTGAAAATTAATGCTGGAATTTGTATCAGAATTTCATTGAATTTATATTGTGCCTTAGACAGGAAGGACATCTTTACAATATTGAGTCTTCTGATCCACGAGCATGACCCACCATGAAATAATATGCATCTCTAAAATATAGTGAGGAAACTACAGAACACCCTATCTCATTGAAAGAATTTAGGAATAGTATGACATGAGAAATTAGCCAAGCACAAAAGGTCAATTATAAGATGAATCCATTGAAGTAAGTTCAAATAGCAGAACTGGCATAAGGGAAAATGCACACAACACACAATTCTCAGGTTGAGCATCAGGTATTCTGGCATGAGCCAGACTAAACCCATTGATTCATGCATCATAGAAAACCTGTGAAAATATAGTGCCTGTGCTGAAAGGCATTTCTACCTCCTCCCCATATGCCTTTAAGGTCCGGGAAGGGGTGGGGAAAGACAAATGATGGAAATTGAGGGTCAGGGAAAGGGAGGGCATTATTTCTATCCCCACAAGGAAGGGAGAGTGAGAATAGACTTAATTCTAGTGTGCTAATCCTTCGGGGCAATGTTCATGTTCAAAGCAATTCCCAGAAATGATTTCAGGACTGACATCAGCTCAAGACATAATGCCCCCTACCTAGCCGAGAGTGCTACAGAGAACAGCCCTGAAGATACAGCTCAGGGAGAGTGGATGCTCTGACATTCCTAAATGGGAAGCAAATCAAGAGGAGAGAGCAAGAGAGCAGTGATGGGAGTGAAGTCACAAAGTCCCCGAGGAATATATATATATATATATATATATATATATACTGATATATATATATAAGCTGATGGTGACTGGCTATTAAAAGGTATTAAAAGGGTCTGGTGGTCTAAAAAGCATACAGCTAAATAAGCGGCCATCAAGTAGGGAAGCAACAAAGTCCACATGGAAGAAGCACACCAGCCTCCGTAATCACAAGTTGTTAATGAGATGAGGTAGTAGAAGTTCAAAAAAAAAAAAAGAAACAAAAGAAATGTGAAGGGGCCTGGATGTAATGGAGTCCCAAAACTCACCTGGGAGATAATTGGACAGTCCCCTCAAAAAGTTCACACAGAAGGGATGATAATCCCAGGGTATGGTATAGCACTTATGAAACCCATAACTATTCTCTAGTACTTTAGCATTTCTTCCATTTACTATCAGGTTTTTAATTGTTTTCCCTCATTGATTACATTAGATTTGCATATGTTCACTTGTGTATTTAAAATTGTTCAGTGCATGAAAGTCAAGATAGATAACCCATGAGAAACAATGACAGGAACAATGAATACATGAAGGTATGGGAAGAGATGGGGTGGAAGGAGTATGGGTTGATAGGCAGCTGATAGTGTTGATGACTATATAAACCTACTTGGTGGAATCAAGCTACAAAATTGTATGTGGATGGATATGCTGGATTGAGTAAAATATGTCTGAAGAGAAAAGAAAAGGAATAAGGTTTCCTGTGGAGGTGGGGTATGTACAGCAGAGGGCGCCAATGTTGGGAGGCTGAGTATTAAAAAATTAGATTCACTGTACTAGGTCTTGTTCAGACCTGGCCCTGGAAATTCACCCCACACAGTGATTTGCAAACTCACTGAATTTCTGACCTCATTGATTTGTTTCAAGTTCACCAAGTGTGTCTGCAGGTTCCACTAACTCCTTGATTCCAGATTCAGTGAAACAGTGTCTGGCACCACTACTTGTTTGCAAGACCTAAGACCCACCACATGCATTGCGTTCTTCAAGTTGCTGTCTAAAAGTTGTCATAATCCCAGGCTCACAGAGACCTTCCTAGAATAAACCACAAACCTCCCAACAGAGTTCCCTTCTCTGCTATCCTCCCTTCTGTTGCATTTTGTGGCTTTGCAGCACCCCACTCCAGTCAGGAATAGAGTGACTACATGGTCATATATTCCCCATCTCCAGCTCTGCGCCTGCCGTGATGGGTAAAGTAAGGTAATTAGACACACATTTGTGGCAACTGAAATGTCCTTAGAATATTTTACCTGACAGAATGGAGATCTTCAGAGCACAACCTGAAGACCTGTGCAGAAGAGGGTCTGGCATGAAACAAGAGTGTAGCTGCTAGAGGAGAATTCAGACCTAGTCAGCCCCAAACCCACTCAGCTAATCTGGGCTCCCTTCTCTGGAGGATGGCACAGCACAGCTTTGAGACCAGGGCACTCCACATGCCCATTATAAAAGGGAACAACAAATTAAACACTTTCAATTCTACGCTGTGATCCTTTGTATAACTTTGATATCCCCAGGAATCTGGCCATTCACATAGCATTAACATAATAGGATAGCCAGAACCGAAATCCCCAAATCACAGCCTAGGATTTTAACATAACAAAATAAGAAAAAGCTCACAGGATCATAGCCACAACCCAAGCCAAATCTGGCCCTATTTGTCTTGGGCTCAACAGAGAGTCTTTAAAAGACTATGAATTATAGCCGCACAGGTCAAACCAGGCCCAGGCCCATGCTGCAGATCTACCCCAATTTGATCCAGTGGTATATGGATACTTACCTTACTCAACCCATCCTCCTAAGCCCTCCAAGACTAGCAGTTCACTTAGTCACCGTCTATATAGCAGTCTGACACACCATCATAGCAGAGCACACATAGACCTCGAAACCACTCCTCCCAATGGCACAGACAAATAGCACAGGGCCCCTCAGTCTATCAGGAGTATGGAGCTGAGTTCTTCCAAAATGACACACAGACTGCAACATACTTCAACACCCTCACCAATAAAGCAAGAAAAACAAAGCAGTGGAGGTAGTTAGAAATCTAATGCCACTCATAGAAGACCAGGATATTGGTATGCCTCTAAAAGGAAACTTCATAATACTGCTTGGAATAATGTAGGATATGAAGGAAGCAATGCAAAACAGTTTATACAAAATATATGAGATGACAGCAATGTATCTACAGATGGTAGTAAGCGCTGCATGTCCACAACTTGAACTCATCCAATAAAAGACAAAGCTAAGCAGACTGGGTCAGAAAACCTCAACAGCCCCATAACAAAATAAGAAATAATTATGATTATCAAGAAACGACCAACAAAAAAAGCTCCCAGACCAGAAACCTTCATAGGAGAATTCTATCCAGCATTCAAGGAAGAGGTGACACTAATCTCCAAAAATTATTTAAGAGCATACAAGATGACAAACTCCCCAACTCATTCTACAAAGCCAGTATAGCTTTCATTCCAAAATAGGGACAAGAGTACCACAGGGTTAGGGAACAGACCAACATCTCTAATGAACTTATCTGCAAAATTCCTTAACAAATTATTGGCTAATGGAATGCAAAATATTATAAAACAGCATCCATCATGATCAGGTGGGATTCATTCCAGAGGTGCAGAGATGGTTCAACATCTGAAAGTTCATCAATATTATTTGCTCTATTGATAAGAAAAAGGATAATAATGCATGATATTATCAATAGATGCAAAAAAAGCATCTGTCAACATTTAGCATCCATTCTTAATTAACACATTCAAGAAATAGGCATAGGAGGAAAATTCCTCTCATTAGTATAGACATTCTAGGAAAAGCCAAGAATCGGCATTATAGTCAATGGAGAACAGACAAATAAAATCAATCCCACTGAAAAAAGTACCAGAAAAGGATGGTCTTTGTCCCTAATCCTATTTAGCATTGTACTTGAGGTCCTAGCTAACAACATAAGAAAACTGAAGGACATTAAAGGTATCTGGATGGGAAAGGAGAAGGTCAAACTATCACTATTTGCATATGACATGATTCCAAACACTGAAAATTCCAAAAGTTCAACAGGAGTATTGGCAGTAATAGAGAAATATGAAAGAGTGGCAGGACACAAGATCAACAGACAGAAGTCTATTAGTTTTCTCTATACATTGGACAAGACCAAAAGGCAATGCCCTTCACAATAGCCAAGAACAAATTGAAATATCAAGGGGTATATTAACCAAAAAAAACATGAGCCTTATACCAGGAATACTATCAGACCCTCCTACAGGAAACCAAAAGCGGGCTCCACAAATGGAAGAATATACCATGCTTGTGGATTGGAAGACTCAATATAGTAAAGGTCTCAGTCTTACCTAAGGCACTATGCAAGTTTAATGCTATCCTGATTCAAATACCAACAACCTTCTTCAAAAATTGGAAAAACTGACAGCCAATTTCATATGGCAGAGAAGCCCAGAATTAGCAGAGAACTCCTGAAGGAGAAGAACAAAGTCTGAAGACACACTTTACCTGACTTTATTACCTACTTTACAGGCATAGTGGTCAAAACAGTGTAGAATAATGACAGGTGCTCAGACCAATGGAAAAAGAACAGAAAACATAAAAATAGAACCATTATCATATAGGCAACTTATCTTTGTCAAGGGCCCAAAAAACATTAAGTCAGAAGTAGATGCCCTCTTTAAGTGTTTTTCTAAACAATGACTATCCACCTTTAGAAATATGAAACAAGACCCTTATATCACCCTATGTGCAAGAACAAACTCAAGAGGATTCACAGACCTAGAAGCAACACCCAAAACTATCAGGAATATCTCCAAAGGAATCTAAGTAAACCTAAGAACCTTAGCACAGAGAATACATAGGCTAACTGCAATAGGGAAGGTTACACATACAGATGAAGTTGAAAATGACAAGTGTGACATACTAAGGATAAGACATTATATGCATTGAAAAACTTCACCAAGAGAGTAACAAGAGAACCCAGAGACTGGGAAAAAGATTGTAGCAGTGACAAAGGACTTTTTACTAATATCAAAATTCCCTCCTAGTCTGCAAAACGAAGACAACAATAAGACCCTGAGGATGTAGGCAAAAGACCTGAACAGAAGTTTACTTAGGGAGGAGAGAGGAATGGCCAATAAATCTATGAGAAAATGCTCCTTATAATTAGTCATCGGAGAAATGCAAATTAAAACAACCATGAGGTACCACCTAACAACCTTGAAGATACCCCAAATCAGAGTAACAATTGTAGGAGGGTGTGTGGTGAAATAGGAACTCTCCTCCATGTTGGTGGCCATGTAGATACTTATATATATTATATAAATATGTATATACTTATAGATATTATAGCCTCTGTGGAAAGTTATCTGGTGATATTTAAAGAAAATGGCAACTGAAATACCTTATGACCCAGCAATTCCTCTACAGGGCTTTTACACAAAATATATAAGAAATAAGCCAAGAGCAGTCATCAGCACCCCAAAGTTTATTTGATGCAATCCTTAATCATAAATAATCGGAGAAAACCTTAACTCCCATCTTAGGGTGAGTGGATTAGAAAATCCTGCTCATACACACAATGGCACACCATGCATAGTTAAAAAGCATTGAGAATCAAATGAAACACATAGTCTCATGGGAAAAATTTAAGGAAATTATGCTAAGTGAAGTTAGCCAATCTTTTCACTCTTTTTTGTTTTTGTTATGTGTCTGTGTTAGTCCAGGTAAACTAGAGAAACAAATCCATGGACACACATATGGATATAAGGAAAGGATTTATATATAAAAGGAATGGAACACTGAGAAAGCATCCCAACACAGTCCACTTCAAAGTCATAAATCCGATATTAGCCCATATGCCCGATACCAGTCGATAATGTCTCCTTCTGACTCATGAGGTCACAGGTCAGTGGGTGCAGAATCCGGGCGCTGGCAGGAGTCTTCCCATGGCTCCTCAATTCCAGTGCTCAGGCTTCATCAACAGCATCCAGTGGTGGCAGAGGCAGCTCATCACTGACAGGGGTCTCCACGTGGCCTCTCCAGCTTCAGTGGTCTGGCTTCTCAGGACCAAGCCATGTGGCTTCTCCAGTTCCTCAGACACTGCCATCTTGTCTTGTCCGTGACTAATCATCTCTGAGACTAACTCACAATAAGTGGGAAAGATAGTTTCTCATCTTCACAAGGGAAATATCGCAAGATTTCCCAGATATATCAGGAGAAAGCCATGCCCACACAGAGGCCTCAATAGCTATGTCCAGATTAACAGGCTTGACTCCACCTCTACATCTCAATCATAAAATTAACATGAGCACATGACTGTCACAATGTCCATTATTGTTGTTTTGCCTTCTATATAGGATAGGAATGGGAAGCAAGTCTGAGGAGAATGAAATGGAAATGATTGTTCTTTAGTTACTTCGGGTGAGGTGGAGGAGGAGAGAGGTAGTGGTGAGCAAACGACACCATAGACATTGGAACAACTAGGGAAATAAAATCAACAACAAGGTGTTGGAGCAAGAACAATCTAGCCGAGAGAAATAACTAAGAAGCAAATGAAGGGCAGGCATGATAGAGGGACAGGGGAAAGGTAAAGGAAACAGTAAAAATCGAGAAAGCAAAGCTATGAATAAAGGTGTAAACATAGTTGTATACATAGGTAAATATATTAACTCATAAAAATAGAGGTATTGGCCTATACGCAAATATTTATATAACAATACATTGAGGCAGTGAAGAGACCTTAGAACTCTGCTCAATTCCTCCATCAAAGCAAGTGCATTTTGTTATAAAAGCCTAGCTTTTTGTGATGCTCACCCTCCCACCTGGTCACTGAAGACAAAATGGGTGCATAAGTAAATGTAGTGAAGAAAGCTGATGGTTCCTGACTATCAAACAACGTAGTGTTTGGAGTCTTAAAAGTTTGTAAGCAGCCACCTAGCAGAGAAGCAACAAACTCACCAGAAGAAGTGCATTTGTCTGTGTGACAATGAGATATGGACGGGATCAGGTAACAGGCATTGGAAGACCCAAATATTCTTAAAAAATATATTTTGGGGAATGAGGCAGGTTGGAGAATAAGCCCAAGAACAAAGTGGGTTGGAGCAGACACCCCCAAACCCATCTGTAAACAATAGGACATTCCTCATAGAAGGGTCACAAGGAAGGAATGAGTCACCAGGGTGCAGTACAGTATTAATGAAATAAACAACATTCTTCTGGTTCTTTAAGGCTTCCTTAGCCCCCATTCCCCCCGTTATCATGATCTCAATCTTGCCTTTCAGTTCTGACGAGACAGAAGCATGTACACTGGTACAGATAAGATCTCATGACACATGCCATGATAAATCCATGTCAGATAAACCCCTCAGGAATAGAAATAGGCATTGCAATAGCAGGTTGGGGGAGGTGGGAAGAAAAGGGCAATGATGGACACATGACACATGCACACACAAGGGACACAAACAGCAGAAATTGGTGGAGAGGAAACCACTATCAGGGCAAAATATGAAAATAATACTATTTTAAAATTTATCCAGGGGTCATGAGGATAAAAGAGAGTTAAAAAAGGATGAGCTGATATCAAGGTTCAAATAGAATGTAAACTTTCAAAAATGATGATGGCAGCATATGTACAACTATTCATGATACAAATGATGTATATTTTCTTATAAGACATGTAAGAGGCACCAATGAAATGATCTTTTAAAAAATAGTTGATTGTATTGAATTTAAATTATATAGATTATATATCATACCATATATAGTCAAGTATAAGCTGACCCAAAAATTTCAAATTAAAATTTTCAAAATTTTGTTATTGAAAATTCCAGATTGGCTCATACCTGAGAATGTACGGTAAGTAATTTTCAGGAGACAGAATAATTGAGACACTATTTTGACTTTTTTGTGTGTCTTTAAATATTTAATCTGGAGGCCAAATCCTTCAGTGAGCCTAGGAGAAATTTTGGCCAACTTCCATCAGTTTTCATATCACTTTCTTTTAATCCAATGTCCTTGCAACAAAATAGAGCTAGCTATATCTATTCAGTCTTCCTAAGTCCATTTCAATTCATAAGATCCCCACACAACAGAGTAGGCCTGCTCCCGAGGATTTCTGAGGAAAGAAAACTTGGTGAGAGTAGGCTACCTCATCTTTCTTGCACAGAGAGTACAGCAGTTTCAAACCACCTACCTTGACATTAGCAGTCCATTGGTTACCCTTCGATGCTACCCCAGCTCCTGTGAATATGTCCAAACCAGTCAAAGAGTTTTATGTCAAAATTTTTGTTCCTATTGTGAGACTTAATATGTCTAATGGTCTATTGTACTTGAAGGCTTTTGTCATCTCTATTTTCTTTCACATATTTTTTTTTCAGCTTGTCAACAACTGTTTCATATCCCTTTTGGATAAGGACTGGATCAGGTGAGAACCTTTCTGGGAAGTGAAGGAAGTTATACAAATCCAATTTGTCCAAATTTATATTGCTCTATGTCACACATTTTAAGTATGATATGTTTTTAAAAACTACTTGCATAATCAAATTGTTTGAGAATTTTGCTCTTGGTAGAAATAGCTTGTTTATAGATCCATTGTCTCATTTGTCTGAAAGCTTACTCTTGTCGTAGGCTCTGAAGGGCTAGAGGCAATGCTATTTAATTGTGCTGAAATTCACTTTTTCTTAAAGATGCACTCAGGCAAAAACTCAGAGAGCCCAACTAGTCCCTCTTGCATATGTGATTTACAAGTTATGCTAAAGAAAAAAATGAATCATGTCTTACAAAATTCTGAACATGTAAATTGCCCCTCTGTTTAATGTTGTTGGGCATGAATTAAACACCAGCCTTGAAAGGCACAATTTAACATATTTTCTGAATTGTGTCCGTAAGGATTCTCATTCTTGATAGTTTACATGAAAGCAAATCATACCTTACATAAAGATAGTTCTTTCAAATTTCACTTTAAAATGGACAACTCCTTCATTAGCTACGTACTTTAAAGCTTTGAGGTGAATGAGTGGGATTAAATATAGAAACATAGGGTCAAAACTACCTAATTTTGCATAATTTGTTGATGCCATGCCAGGGAAGTACATTTTGATTTGAAATTCAGTGAAGTATAACATTTGAGCAAAATATTGTTCTAAAAAGAGTAACAATATTCAAATGCTGTTTCATAAATTTTCTAGAAAGCCAGAATCTTGGCAGAGGTAAACTGAGTTCACATTTCAGGTTTACTACTTGCAGTAGGTACTCTGATCCCAAGTCTCAATTGTCTTAGCTAGAAAGTGGAAAATATAATCATATATGGCCACAGAATATTGGTAACAGCAAACAGTTGATGTATGTAAAGAATGAATGTAATAACCCCAAGCAAAAAGCATTGCTGCTGAGTTGATTCCAGCTTGCTCAAAATGATCCTGTAGAACAGGGCAGACCTGTGTTCCAACGTGTTGATCCTTACGAAGAAGAGTGCCACATGTTTCTCTCACAGGGAATCTTACGTGTTCAAGCATCCTGATGTTTTGCTCACCAACCAAACATTTCCTTAATTGCCAAGCCACCAGGACATCTTAGAATGAATATAAACATGCATACAATGCCCAGAGTATATCTCTATGATATTTTAACATACATATCATATTTTCTTTTCTCCTATCTATGAACACATGCCCAGATGAACGTATTTCCCAGACTTTTTAATGCTATTGTGGTAGTTATATCATTGTTTGTCATTTGAGGGGCTCATGAGTGAATGGGGTAGAGTCAAGCCTATCAATCACATCTTTGCCAATGAGGCATCTGCGTGGGCATGGCCTTCTCCTGAGCATTCTGGGAACTTTAAATTTAAGATATTCCTCCCTGGAGGCGAGAGACACTCTCTCTGCTCACTCCCTATGAGATGTCCTCATTGTCAAGGCGGACAAAGGCAGACTGATGGCAGCCAGAGCCTTGGAGTGGTGGAAGCCACGTGAAGACTCCTGTCAGTTCTGAGATGCTTACAACTCCACTGGATCCACAAGACTTCCCATGCACTGGTTTATGATCTGCTGCATTTGGCATCGTTGCATGCATTTTGTGAGTGTAAAGAAGACATTATAGATATGTATAGGTCATATGGGCTAATATCAGACTTATGGACTTCATATCTGGACTGGGTTAGGGTGTTTTCTCCATACTCAACTGTTCTTATATATAAAACTCTTTCTTATGCACATATGAGTGACTATGGATTTGTCGCTTTCATCTACAAAAACTAACAGACCTATCAACAAATATTTACATTTTAAATATTTTATGAGAACTTTGGTGAACTTAAATACCAGTGAAATGTCTGTATTACTAATTAAATGTTTATCAATTGTCTTCCTTAGCTATAGTTAAAAATTATTATTAAATTTTAGCCCAAAATTGACTTAATAAGACGAATATTTTTCCATTTAATTCATAAAAAATCTTAACATCTAGTATCAGTCTCTGAAAGCTGTCTGAATTGATCATAACAAACAGAGAAGAGCTTTAAAGAACAAATGTCTTTCCTAATCAGGTATTACACAGTGTTGGTGTAGGGTGATGACTTCCTGTTCTGTTCTATATCATAAGAAGGGGAAATTGCATGAATTAAAGAGGATCATGTAGCTTATTCCCCTTAGTGCCCCCTTAAGTTTTTACACTTAAATATGCTATAAGAGAAGGAGATGAATAAAAATCAAGTTAGACACATCATTGGAAGCATAGCATAATAAAAAAGGAGTTCCTTGTGATCAAAGCTGAGGAAATCTTTTGCAGACAAGAGTATAGAAATAAATTATGAAGTCATTTAGCAATGCTTCAAAGTTTATATTACCTAAGGCTGGATGAAGAAGAGAGTGTTAAGATTTCTTACTTTAACCAAAGAATAGAATAAAACTAATGTCTTACCTCTACAAGCCCTAAGCTTCATTTTAAATAACATTTTCTTAAAAATTAATTTTATTGGGGGCTTATAGTTATTGTAACAATCCATATTTCAATTAGCTCAACAATAATTTTACAAATGCTACCAAGGTGTCAGTCCAGGTGGACTAGAGGAACAAGTATCATAGACACACAAATAGACGTAGGGAAAAGTTTTATATACAAGTGGAACAGAACATTGAGGACAGTCCAATTCAAAGTCATAAGTCTGATATTAATCCATTTGCCCAAAACCAGTCTATAAAGTCTCCTTCTGACTCACGAAGTCACAGGTCAGTGGGTGCAGAATCCCAGCGCTGGCAGGGGTCTCCACATGGCTCCTCACTTCCAGGGCTCAGGGTGCATCAAAAGCAGAAGCAATTCATCGCTGGCAGAGGTCTCCATGTGGCTGTCCCAGCTTCAGCGGTCTGGCTCCATCAGGGCAAAGTCATGTGGTCTCTCTGCTGGCTCCTCCAGCTTCTCGGACGCTGCCATCTTGCCTTGTCCATGATTCATCGTCTCTGAGACTAACTCCCAACAACTGGGGAAGATAGCTTCTCATTTTCATGAGGGAAATATCAAAAGATTTCCCAGAAGTCTCAGGAGAAAGCCATGCCCACATAGAGGCCTCATGGCTATCTCCATATTAACAGGGTAGACTCTACCCCTACATTTCAATAATAAATTTAAGATAAGCACATGACTGCCACATACCACCATCAGTTTCAATACATTTTCTTTCTTTTTTTCCCCAATGATTTTATTTGGGGTTCATACCGCTGTTACAACATTCAATACATCATCTGTATCAAACATATTTGTACATATATTGCCATATTCATTTCCAAATATTTTCCACTTGAGCCCTTGGTATAAGTTCCTCTTTCCCCTCCCCTCCTTTTTTTAAGAATCATTTCATTGGAGGCTCATCCAACTCCCATCATGATCCATACATAAGTCAATTGTATGCAGGCCACATTTGCATACTTGTTGCCATCATCACTCTCAAAACATCCCTCCCTCCACTTAGGCCCCCAGTACCAGCTCCCCATGTTTCCCTTCCAACACCCCTCCCACTCCTGCATGAACCCTGAATAATTTCAAATTGTTATTACTTTTTCATATTGTACACTGCCCAATGTGTCCCTTCATCCAATTCCCTGTTGTCTGGGCCCCAGAGAAGAGGTTATATGCAGATCCCTGAAATTGGTTCCCTTTTCTATTCTACCATCTCTCTACCCTCCCAGTATCACCACTCCAACCATTAGTCCTGAGGGATCATCTAGCCTAATTTCCCCATGTTTCTGACTCCAGTGTACATACCCTGGTCCAGTTGGATTTGTCTGGTCAAATTGGGATCATGATAGTGGGTGGCAGGAAGCATTTGAGAACTAGAGGAAAGTTGCATATTTCATTGTTACTACACTGCACCTTAACTGGCTCATCTCCTCCCTGCAACCCCTCTGTAAGAGGATTTTCCTTCACCTATTCATGATCTTTGGGTCTCCAATCTGTACTCTTCCTCATTTATAATGATATAATTTTAGTTCTTTGATGCCTGGCACTGGTTCCCTTCAACACCTCATGGTCACACAGCCTGGTGTGCTTCTTCCATGTGGACTTTATTGCTTCTGAGCTAGATGATCATTTGTTTAATGAAGCCTTTAAGACCACAGACACTATATCTTTTGATAGCCAGGCACCATCAGCTTTCTTCTCCATATTTGCTTATGCACAAATTTGTCATCAGCAATCATATCATGAAAGTAAGAACACAGTATTATGCTTTTTATTTCTTGAACCTGAAAACTGATCCCTTTGACACCTCATGGTCCCACAAGCTGGTGTGCTTCGTGCATGTGGGCTTTGTTCCTCCTGACTGCTGTTTACTTTCAATTTTTTAAGATCCCAGATGCTACATCTTTTGATAGCTGGGCACCATCAGTTTTCTTCACCACATTTGTTTATGCACTCATTTATCTTCAGTGATAGTGTTGGGAAAGTGAGCATCATGGAATGCCAATTTTATAGAACAAAATATTCTTGCTCTGAGGAAGTACTTGAGAGGAAGTCCAATCCTCATCTGCTGTCATACTACTAACCCTATAAGTATATGCACATTGATATATTTCCTCATCACAAATATAAATATATTTACCTGTGTAAATGCCTGTATTTAGACCTCTATAAATGCCCTTTACGCACCCCCCCCCCCAGTTCTTTCCTCTATTTCCTTTTACTTTCCTCTTGTCCCACTATCACGCTCAACCTCCATTTGGGTTTCAGTATTTTCTCTCTGTTACATTAATCTTGAACAATCCCTATCAGACCTCTCACACCCACATCATCACCTCTACAAATCCTAAGCCCCATTTTAAATAACATTTTTGTCACTCAAAAATTTGTCCTCGTATAAAATGTGTCATGGCTGAAGCAAAATAGGCCAATTTAAGATCCACTATTCCAACAATTCTATTATTAATAATTTGTAGAGAAATTATCTGGTCTTTTTCTTTGTACTCCATTAATGCTGACCATTTTATTGACATTTGTTTTTGTTCATATAATCCTTAAAGTAGTAAAGAAGATATTGAACCACATTGATTCTGTTTACCCCAGTTCCCACCCTAACCTTCAGAGATCTTATGCTAACAGTCAAATTGAGGCCTTGGGTTCCAGGAGGTTTTATTGCAAGAGCAGAACCTTAAACATCTAAATCTGTGACCTATATATGCTTTGTTCCATCCAATGTGATGGACAAAGAAAACATCCTTATGAAGAGAAGGACAACCATCATTATTTTCTTTTATTTTGGAAAGTAAATTAATGTCTTTGGGTATGATAGTGAAGTGTCTTAGTGTTTCAATTTCAGTAATGTTTGTGTTTCCAACTTTAATTCAAGAATCAAAATTAAAAAAGATTATCAGAAAAAAATGTGCACAAACTTGAGCATATCCACTACATAGGTCTATGAATCTGCATTGACTAGAGGGCATTAAACTTTAATTTTTTTTCTTTGTAGTCTTACAGGTATCATCTGTTAAATGACCTTTAATTTTTTAAGTTTAATTTTGTTTAATATGGGTGCTTAGTTTTTTTCAAATGATTTTATTTGGAGCTCTTACTGTTCTTATAACATTCCATACATCATTTGTATCAAGCGTATTTGTACACATGTTGTAACCTTCATTTCGAAATATTTTCTACCTGAGACCTTGGTATAAGTTGCTCTTTCCCCCTCCTTTCTTTTTTTTAATAAATCATTTTATTGGAGGCTCATACAACTCCCATCACGATCAATATATGTCAATAGTATGCAGACCACATTTACACACTTGTACAAATCACCTTTGAAACATCCTCCTTCCACTTAGGCCCCCAGTATCAGCTCCCCATATTTCCTTTCCCTCCAAAAAGCCCTAATAATTTACAAATTGTTATTATCTTTTCATATTATACACTGTCCGATGTGTCCCTTCACTCACTTCCTTGTTTTCCATACCCCAAAGAGGAGGTTGTATGTAAATCCCTGAATTTGGTTCCTCTTTTCTACTCCTCCCTTCCAGTATCACCACTTCCACCACTACTGCTGATGGGATCATCTATCCTAAATTCCCCATGTTTTTCACTCCAGTGTACATCCCCTTGTCTAGCTGGATTTGTCAGGTAGAATAGGGATCATGATAGTGGGTGGGAGAAGGCGTTTAGGAAGTAGAGGAAAGCTACACATTTCATTGTTAGTACACTGTACCTTGACTAGCTCGTCTCCTCCCTGCAACTCTTCTGCAAGGGGATGTCACTTCACCTATGGATGGACTTTGGATCCCCAATCTGTACTCTCCCTCGTTTGCAATATAAATTTTAGTGCTTTGATGCCTGATACCAGATCCCTCTGACACTTTCTGGCCACACAGGCTGGTGTGCGTCTGCCATGTGAGCTTTGTTGCTTCTGAACTAGATGGCCACTTATTTACTTTCAATCTTTTAAGACCCCAGATGCTACATCTTTTGATATCTAGCTTATGTAGCTGATAAGCTTTCTTCACTACATTTGCTTGTGCACACATTTATCTTCAGTGTTTGTGTCAGGAATGTGAGCATCGTGGAATGCCAATTTAATAGAACAAAATTTTCTTGCACTGAGGAAGTACTTGAGTGGAGGTCCAATGCCTATCTGCTTCAAACCCTATTAGTATATGCACATTGATATAGTTCCTCATCATCAAATATAAATATATTTACCTGTGCAAATGCCTGTATTTAGACCTTTATAAATGTCCTTTACCCCCCAGTTCTTTCCTCCATTTCCTTTTACTTTCCTCTTGTTCCACCATCATGCTCAGTCTCCATTTGGGTTTCAGTATTTTCTTTCTGTTACATTACTCTTCATCAATCCCTCAATAGGGATCTCTCATATCCACCTTGTCACTGATTTTGAATCACTTGCTGTTCCCTTATCCCTGGGCCGGTCAATAGCATCTCATTTTTCCCACCTCCATATCTCCCATGTCTCCCCCGGAACCATCAGTCCCATCATTTTTGCCTTCAGACTGTTTATCCAGTGTATCTTATCTAGATAGACCTGCAGAGATAGCAATATATACAAAACACACAAAAAGACAGACACTCTAAGATGAAGCAATCAAATAAAATATAACAATAGCAAAAAAAAAACAATGTCCAATATACATAAATAAGCAAAATATATATTGCATGTATATATAAATAAGTGAAAAAATAAAAAATATAACAAAATGAAAATGTGCAAATAGTTCAAGTTCTGTTCATTGTCCTCCAGGAGTTTCCCCTGGTTGAATCGCATGGGGTGCCACAACCTGTCCCCAAAATTTATTCTTGATACTCCATCAGGAAGTCCATGCTCTATTGCACATCCTTACTGTTTTGTCATGGAGTGTTTGGGTCAGACAGGGTATAATCCTGACCCTGTTTATTCATTGTTTTTCCTGAAGGGTCCTGGATCAAGGAAGTCATATTTCATAGTGGAGCTGGCCATATGATCCTCTCTGTGCATCAGCTGTTCTGAGTGAGAATATTGTCCTGAAGGCTCATGGGTCAGTATGCACTCCATTCGCTCTTCCTCCCCATTTATTGGTTCGCATGTGTTCTGGTCAGGCATATCTCAATCCCTAAGATGCAGCTGCAGTGCTGACTTCCAAAGCAAACTCCCTAGGGGCAGAGGTGACTGACCCATAGTTGGGACTGGGGTTGTGGGCTCTGACCCCTCGACTGGTTACCCCCCCTCCATCCATGCCACCATGCTGCATTCACATCCTGGAACACCAGGTTTAACTTTGGTCCCTCTGTCCCTGGGGAGATATAAACAATACACTCCCCTTAGGTTGGTTAGTACCCCATTTCTTCTCTACACATCACCATCTGTACCCCCACCACCCCGTCGCCAAAACACAGTTGGCTACCATATGCAGCCCTGGATTTGGTCTGGCCCCTGCCATACTACCCAGGTCTCCCTCCAGGAATTTCTGTATGCAGTAGGCTTTTTCCCAATGCCCTTTTTGCATTTTTTTTAATTAAGCTTACCTCCGCAGACTCATGTTGTACATGGTCTTTTGCGCTTGGCTAACTTTACTTAGCATAATTTCCTCCAGTTCTTCCCATGAAGTGATGTGTTTCATGCATTCATCACTGCTTTTCAGCGATGCATAGTACTCCATTGTATGTCTGTACGACAACATTTTAATTCATTCATCAGTTAATGAAAATTTGGGCTACTTCCAACTCCTTGCAATAGTGAACTGTGCTACAAAAAACACTGGAGCACAGATGCCTGGTCGTGAATTGTTTTGTTTGCCTCTTCTGGGTATATGCCCAGTAGGGAAATTGCTGTTTATTGACCTCCAGGAGCTCAATTTCCATCTGTTTTATATATTGCCAGTTTGATTTCCATAGTGGCTATACATACCTACAGGACCACAAGCAGTGGATAAGAGTTCTTATCTTCCCACAGCCTCTCCAGCACTTGTTTCTTTCTGGTTTTTTGAATTGGGCTATCCTTGAGGGTGTTAGGCGGTATCTCATTGCTCTTGCATTTCTCCTATGGCTAATGATCGGCAACATTTTCTTATATGTTTATTGGCTACTCAGATTTCTGCTTCTGAAACTTCCGTTCAGGTCCTTTGCCCACATGCTCAATGGGCAATTACCTTTGCTCTTTTTGGAAGCTATCAGGGTATTGTAGATTTTAATAATAAGACTTTTATCCAATTTGTCATTGCTAAAGATGTTTTCCCAGTCTGTGGGCTCTCTTATGACTCTCTTGGTGAATTCTTTCGATGTACACAGGTATTTTGTCTTCAGTATATCCTACCTGTCTATTTGTGCCTCTTCTGTGTTTGTGCTCTTCCCTATTTCTGATCTAATCACAACCAAAGTTCTCATGTTGGTCCCAATTCCCTCATTGATGGCCCTAATAGTTTGGGGTTTTATTTCGAGGTCTGTGATCAATCCATTGATATTCAGGGTTATAATATCTATGTGTGTACTCTGTGTTGTCATTTTTTCACTGTTGTGTTGAGTGTTTTCCTATCTTCATAGGTTGTGTCTGTAGTCTATTTTTGTCTGTGGTCTTGAGATGTGTCTCCTGTGGGCAGCAGATTGATGTGTTGTGTTTCCTAACCCAGTCTACTAACTTCAGTGTTTTAATTCCTGGGTTCATACCATTGACATTGATAGTTCACACTACCTCCAACTGTGGAATATGATATGTCACCTTATCCCTTTGTTTTGGGCGTTTCCCTATTTCCCTTTCTTTTCAGTGTGTTGTGCACGTGTGCGGGAATGTTT
>PVJH01001259.1:0-30662 GCA_004026705.1 Nesogale talazaci | reverse complement strand
CTTCTTTGTTGTGTCTTCCTCTGGTTGACCAATAATTCTGATGTTATTACTCCTTATAGCACCAGGCATACCTGTTACATTTTCTTCAGTTTGTCTGATAATCTTATTAGAAGTTTGTTCGCATATGTTAAATTTCATCTGGCCATCCTCTAGGTCACTGATGCAGTTTACAGCTTCCTCCAGTCGATTCATGAAGTCCATGAGTCTGCTGTTATTTATTTTTATTTTTTTTACTCTCTTTCCCAAGCTCTTGTATTGTCCTTTGGTGTATGGACTTTATCTCATCTATCAATTCATCCTTTCTCTCTATTGTTATATCCTATATAACTCCAAGCATCATTATGAAAATTACTTTCTGCAGCACATTAATGTCTGCATCTTCTATGCATGTCGTTAGGTTCAGGGCATCTTCTGCCATTACCGTTGTTTCTCCTGTTTTTTTTTTTTTGTTTTGTTTTTCATTGAGGTTACTGAGACTGATTGCTGTTCGCTTTGCTTTGTTTTTGAGGAACCAAGTGCCATTTTTTAGGGACTGAAAGAACACTGTCTTTCTCTGGGAGACTTAACGGAATGTGTCTTCAAGCTTCCTGTGACTAATTTTGCTATGGAATTAGCCTAACACTTTGTCACTTTGTCCTTTTGTGACTTCACTCTTTCCAGGAGGGCAAATTGGATGGTCCTCTCATGGACTACTGATTGGACTGTTGTGGACCAATAAGAATGGTGCTGCACTGCACAATCTCACCAGCAGCTGGGCTAGTTCAGCCCACGACAGCCTGGAACACTGCAAGAGGGTGCATTGGGGTGCCCACTGCAAGGGGAGCGCCATGGAAGACTGGTGGACTAACTCCTCAGTAGAGCACATGAACTGTGGGCGGAACTGTCTGGATCTGGCAGATAGCCTTGGAGGCTGGCGGTTCCTGCAGCAGGGTCAAATTCTTGCCAGCACAGGCAGAACGGTGCAGGGCTGCAGGAGGCACAAGGCAGGTGGGAGGAAGATTCCTCAGACAGATTAGCCCCCAGAGGACATGTAAGAGCTCTTCCAAACACACAGGCTGGAATTCACCTGTATGAATTGGGTGGAAAATGCCTAGGTGGAGGGTGGGTGGCCTTCTCCAGCCTCAGGCTATTCTGCACAGGGTGGGGCTTTCCCAGCTGGTTGTAGCAGACTAAGGGGAGTGGCTAAGGGGAGTGGTTTGGCCTGTGAGCCAAACTGGAAAAGACCAGGAGTTAGCACCACAAAACCAGATTTGCCGAAATGGTGGGAGGTGGGGGCGGGGGTAATAGAGAGGTGCAAGTGAATCCAAAATAGCCACACAGCAGAGCACGAGCCCTGAGTGCGGGCTTGCAAGTGTTCAATCGCTGCGCTGCACCAACACTTCCACTAGACAATGATCTTGTGATGGCTCCCACTGTCCCAGCAGCGGCTCTGCTGAAGACAGCAGCAGACAGTGGCGGGGCTAGGGTCAAACCCCATTCAGGTTTGCTGTGGTAAGCCCAAAGCCCCCAGTCCCTCAAATTCCCGCGAATCTGTGCCTACTTATCTTTATGATGCTCCTCCAGCCGTCCGGCAGTGCTGAATTTCTCTTTCAGACACTTTCCCCAGGCCAATCTCCTGCCGATTCCCACTTGTGAGTATCATGCAGTCATTGTCTTCCTGGAAGTCCCCTTTAATTTTTAAAATAAATTCTTACTTTATTCTACCATAGGCTACTTTGTGGTGATCAAATAGTTAACTTCACTCTGTAGATGCTTATAGTTTCTTTAAATAAACTTCTACACTACATATATAATGCTTTATGGTTTACAGTGTTTTCTTCTTTGTTAGGGCAATATTCAAAATGAAAGGGATTAAATATATTGAGGTAAGTTGAAAGTGGTTGAATTTAGAAGTACACCATAAATCCACAAAGCATCTGGCCTCGAAATTTCATCTGGTAAATTACAGAAATTGAGGTCCAAGAGTGAATTAACTTCTTCACTGTAGTTCTTTGTGTTAGAAATGTCTGCCTTGTGAAAATCTGAAGTTGTTCCCATAGTGCAAGATCTTTTTCTCAGAGACTTATTATATAAGTTATGTAATTTAAAATTAAAAATAATATAATATTAAAATAAATATAATTTAATAAAATAATAAAATAAGTATAATTTTAAATTAGAATATATCATTTAAAAATTCTCTTGGCTGAATAATATTATATGCAAATATCTACACATTTCATTAATAATAATATATACAGGTAACAGCATGATTTTTAATAAAAGTATCTACATTTCCCTAAAGGAGAAGAAAAGTTCTTCAAACTGTATTGTTTTTGACAAGCATACCCACAGAATTAACAAAGTGAATTGTGTCATTCATTAATGTAGCCAATCTTTCATCCACTTTTTTAATGTATTCTAAAGTTTAGTGTTCCTTATTGATCCTGAGGAAAAGCAAAATTACTAAAGATAAAATTTGTTTCCTCAAGGAGTCTACAATCTGATATATCTAGGAAGAGCAGAAAAAAGTAGCTGAAAAAAAACAACAACGCTTAATGAAAATGAAAATGAAAAGTTATCTGCATCAAGTCAAGAACCACTGATCCCATAACTAACAGAGGGAAAGTTGTTATATGCCTTGGACTCAGTTCTGATTCACAATGTACAAAGGAAAAAAGGACTGCCAGGCCGCACAGTTTTCACAATTGTTTTCATGTTTGAACCCATTCTAGCCAGTATTTCAATCCATCTCCTTGCTGCAATGCCTGTTTATCACTGTCCTTCCACTTTACCAAACATGCTGTCCTTTTCCAGGAACTGTCCTTCAAAAGATATGAGACAAGTCTCTCTATCCTTGATTCTAAGGACCATTCTAGCAGTCCTTTCAAGGTGATTTTTTTAGCCCACGGTATTGTCAAAATTTTTTGTCTGCACAATAATTGAAATGCATAAATTCCATGGTCTTCCTACATCGTTGTTCAATCATTGTTCAATATACACCTCCTGTATATAAGGTGATTGAACATGACATTGCTTGGGTCAGTAATACCTTAATCTTTAAACAAATATTCTTGCTCTTGAATGATTTAAAGAGATCATATGAGACTGATTTTCCCAATGCATCTGGCCATTTGATGAATTTGGATTCAAACAAGAGGAAATCCTTAAAAACTTCAATATTTTCTCCATTTATCATGATGATGGTCCATTTGTGAACATAATGTTTTTCTTTACTTGAGTTTTGTTTGATACTGAAGGCCTTTTCAGAATGTAAAACTGACTGCTTATAATCCCAAATCAGCTTCATCATATATTTTATCTGACACACAATTATGTAAATCTCAAAAGGCTAAAGACTCATATTTATGAAAAATCTCAAGCAAGCATACTTCCTTAAACACATCATCAATGCTTCATAGGCATTCCACTTTATGAAGTGAATTAGCAGAGAAGACAATATGAAATAATATATTTAATAATTTAAAAGAAAATGTCATCAAATTATCTGGACTAAGAATTACTACTAAGCTAAAATATTAACCAGTAAAGAAAGTAACTCACAGCTGAGCCCCGGTGGCATAGTGGTTGTGCGCAGGACTGCGGCCCACTGGGATAGAGGTTCAATTCCAGCTCCAAGGAGCAAAGGCTGGGCCTCCAAGTCCCACCACCAGAGGACAGTGATGCCAAAAAAAAAAAAAAAAGAAAACAACTCTCATCTCATCCCACAATTCTATTTGTTTCTCAAACACCCCATATGGATAAGAGGGTGAATGGAGAACAAGAGTTCCACATTATTAGAGATGAATCTTATCAAATCAGTCTATATTATCTATCTATCATCGATCTATTTATCTATTCATTTATTTTCAACTAGATATATTTCTTAAGAATCTGAAATCATGATTGGTGAAATATATCACCCCAAAAGAGAAAGATCCTCACAAACATGATTTCAATAACATGCTCAAATGAAACAATTGTGGAGGATGATGCAGACCTGGGCAGTAATTTGTTCTGCTCTACTTGGGGTCGTTATATGTAGAACTGATTCCACATGATCAGCATTTCTTCATATTTTTTCTTTGTAGTGTGATCTTGATGAGTGAAAACATTTTCTAGATATACAAAAATAAACACAATATTTCCTAATCTAGCAACCCCAGAGTTATTTTGTCAACTCTAAACTTCAATGTTTCTGTCCCTGTCAGCAAACTAAAAATAAAATAAAAACTTTTGTACAATAAATGTTTCTATGGCAAACATGTTGGGTGTCTAACTTCAAAATTTGACAGTACCAATCACTCCAAGTGGAAACAGGGCATTATGAAGTGTTGTCTCCCCATAACTCCCAAGGACAGTTCTGTTCTGTCCTCTACTGTCAGTATGAGTTGAAATCCACTCGCTGAGAGTTTGAGTTACAGTAAAAAGTAGAACAGAATTTAAACTTACATCTGTTCTTTTGTTATGATTTTCCTTATACGATTTTAAAATTTTCAAATAATGTCATCTTTTTAAAGTTTCACAACACATGAATAAAACACATAATTTAATCAATAAATTTACATGCTGAATAATTTTTAATATTTTGCCAATTCACCTTTTTCTCAGTGTTTTTCTCCTTGTCTGTCACGATACTGACATTTTTTAAGATAGCATATGACTTTTTTGTGGAATGTTCCATAATTTAATTTGAAGCTTATCTAATATTTCACTATGACTATATTTAGATACTATGTTTTAATAGCAACACTAGTAATATTGTGTACTCTCTTTTCCTCTTTTACCATTCTTTTTTTTTAGATACTTAGAATTTAGTCAAGTCCTTGGAGTAGTCAAGTCCTTGAATTTTTCCCTATCATTTTTTTCTAAAAGCCACAAAATGTACACCATGGCCTTACACTGTTAAATGTAATAATCAATGGAATGATAAATAAGACCATAAATATCTTCAATATTTAATTTCTATAATAATTGTCCCTGTGTTCTTTAGAAATATTTTCTCCTGCTACACTTACCTTCTGGGGAAAGAAAACCCCAAAAGCTATTCATGAGTTTCCCAAAGTGAGGAATGGTTAAGAAAGAAAAGTCTTCATTATAGAAGCACCTCAACAAATGATTGTAGAGCAGCATTTCCCAACCTGTGTTTGGCGATCCCTTTGGGGGATTGAGTGACCCTTTCAAAGGGTTTATCTGATTACAACAGTAGCAAAATTACAGTTTTGAAGTAGCAAGTAAAATAATTTTATGATTTGGTGTCATAACAACATGAGAAACTGTATTAAAGGGTTGCAACAATAGGAAGTTTGAGAACCACTGAGAATGGAGTTAGAAGATCAGATTCTGTCTGTCACAGCAACAATTGATTCAGACAAGAATCAACAGTGGGTATTAAACCTACATCATGAAAATTTTTATTACTTTTTTAAAATGAATAACACCAATGGTGGTACACCTTAACATGATATGCTTTTAGAATATGTATACTAAGAACACAACATCACTTGTGATTTACTGACAAAATTTTCACTGAAAAAATATGCAATCTGATAATATTCTTGAGAAACATATGTAAACATTGCTTTGGGAAAGTACTAAATAATAAAATCAAAATATTTGCCTTCACTGTTATATACTTTGTAGTAACTGTTGATTCTATTTTGAATCAAATTTCCGTGTCAATGTGCACTGAGTACATAAAATTCAATATCAGGGTTTCTATATTACTTTAAATGTGCTCATAGTGCATTCCACTTTGTAATATTTTATGAAACTTTTAATTGATTGCAATTCAGTTTATTTTGATTCATCAAATAAATATAGCATATACTATGAATATTTAAATAATAATGGTATACAATATTCATTTTCTATAATTGTTCCAATAAGATTTTTTACTATGATTTTCCCCTGCTATGGTATTCCATGTAAGGTCACATGTTGTATTTAGTGATAATTTGCTGCATATAATTATCACACTGAATTATTTTTCTATAAATGTATTGCTTTTCATATCACATATATGAGAATATACTAATGGTAAAGTTTAACAAATGTGACAAGGAGGAATATGCGTGAGTGGTTACTTCTGGTCCAGATCTAAAATACAAATAATCATTTCTTAATTAAGAATACATCTATCCTTGTACCAAATGGATCCAAACTCACATTAACTCTTAATTCAGAATATTTCTTAATGAAACAACATAATACCTATTTAAAAATGTATATGGCTAATAAATAAAAATATAAAAGAGCCTAATAATTATATGAGGCAAATTGTTGATTAATATTCTCTTTAATAATACATTATTTGATAAAATTGTACTTTATTCCTTAACTAAAAAGAATAAATGCTGCATATTATAATATAAATAAAGCCTTTTATTAACTTTGGTTTATTTATATTGATAGAGTTGTTATTTCTAAGAATTTAAAGACAAGAATAGTTCCTGATGAAAATTATATATATATATATATATATATACACAATTAACTCAAAGGTAATAAAATATGTTATACTAAAAGTAGGAATAATAGTGTAAGACAACACAAGGAACTTATAGACTCTAAATTTGTGCACATAATCTAGGAACATCAACGATGATCAGTATCTATGTGTGTCTTTTATTCTAATCATTTTCTTAGCTTAGAGTGTTTGCTTATAGATCGTTTATTTACTATCTCATAACTATTAAGAGAATATACATCATCTACTGACAAAAAATGGTATTGATCTGGACAGAGGAAGGTCCTAAATCCTAGCTAGAACCTGCAGCCTTGAAGCAGTGCTGCTAAGGAATGAAGTCAATCTGAATTTTGCATCTGCTGGCCTTCTCGCATGTTGGCTCTGTCTGCCACTGCGTGAGGTGGCCATAGCCCGAATACTTTGTTGCACCCTTAGCAGCATATATTCAAGATGACAGGCCTGTATTTACCCTGCCAAAAGCTTCAGGTTCAATATCTGATTCACTTATTAGCTTCACATTAGTGCTAGCATGATAATATAGACAACACAGAATGATATACTGTTGAATAGTGATGTTTTTCTTTGGGGGGTTACCTTCAAACTATTATTTGTAAGAATGTATTCTGATTATGTCAAAAGAGGGATGTTGTTTTATAGATTAGTTTAAGGAAAATAAATTGATCTAATACATTTTTGAAGCAATTATTATTTGCAGATACTTTCTCATACTTAAGTTTAACAAAACTATTTCTGATGAACAAGAATATTTAGAGAGAACATAAAATGAAACAAGCAAACCCATAACAAAAGGAATTTTTCTATAAAATACATTCTTACAACAAAAGTAGGAAAAGTAAAACCCTTGGTTTCCTCCAACTCTGGGCTTGCTTTTCTAAGAGCTCTCTGGTTCATTTCTAGTGTTCCACAATTACATGTAAATTTCAGCACCCTCACAAAAACAGCATTTTTTGCCCCTAACCAGACCAGCCTGAAAAATGAGTAAGAACATGAATAAAGAAGTTAGTCATCTGAAGAATGATTTTCTTAATGGAGAAAAAAAATGCAACATTTACCCCAAAAAGAGCTCAGAAAACAGTAAAGGGCAATCAAAATATGAATGGACACAGGGAAATCCCAGAAGGAAGCAGGATGTTTCAGTGAGAGAAATGCAACAAATGTTACTGAATAAATTCGTGTAATTGTATCCATTCTGAATGAAAATGAATTTGCTTTAAAATTTTTATAGGAACAACTTTTACAAAAAAGAAAACTTAAGGAAACACTTTTTAAAATCCTAGTTTTCCTTCTTGTCTGAATCTTGGACTGAAAATATGAGCAAGATTTCAGAGGCATCTCAATGTATCACTGACTTATACTATGTCAGGGCTTAGCCCAAATGCCGAGAAGTGATTGTATCGTGTACTTGTAATTATTGTAGTCACAATATATTATTCTAATTTTATCATAATTTAAATATTTAAATTATTAAAATATTAGTTATTTGAAAGCATATCACATACATTATTTATTATAGAACATAGAAACTCTTATTTACCATTGTCTTCAACTTTTTGATTATGGTGTCAAATATGTCTAAAATAACCCATTTCCAGGGAAATTTCTAATACATTCATGACATCATTATTGATTTATAAAACATATTTTTAAGTTTTTCTAAGAGAAAAATTAAAACTCTCCAATTGAATTATCAGCACCCACCCATATGCTTCATCTAAGATATGACAAGCGAGGATAGTAAGGATTTTCATAGAGAAAGGTTCAAGAGAGTTCAAATGGAAGCTACCTACAGAACATTCAATTTTGTCCACAACAGATGGATTCTACATTCAAATTTGAATTTTTTGTGGTTAGCCTGAGTTTGATATGAAAAAAGCTATCACTGGAATTCTCTATTGAAACGCAATGCTTTTCACTTTTTGAAATACTTTAATTTGACACAATATTATATGGTTTCAGGACTACATGTTGTTCTTAGTTTTCCTTGTTATTGTTGGCATTTATATTTTTCTTATGAACAGTTTGTTATATTTTATTGGAATATAACATGTTTTATTAAACATACTGCTATAGCTTAAAGTCAATTATTAATACTCTTACTTTCTATGTCTATAATCCGAAACCAAGAGTCACTGGATTGTTACTGATTCATAGCTACCTTATATAGGGCTTCTGAGGCTGTAATTTTTATGGGAATGGGTATACCAAGCATTCTCCTGGTAAATCCTAACAAAATATCAAGATAGCATATTCTCAAAATAAACATAAAAGCAGTTTTATATCTGTTATATGTCATAAGAGCATATTAAGGTATAAGCACTTATTTCATCTTTATGATAATTTTATACAGTCATTCATCCATTTCAAATTTAATTTTTCATTGTAAAATATTTCCTGAATGATGTATTTGTTATGACTTTTTGTTTTGTTATATCTATGGACATAATGATTAGAGAAAATAAGAGAATCAGCACAGATTTCAATGCGTTTATATGAGTACCAAAAGTAGAAATCAAAACTCTTAAGGATAGATATTAGCTTATTATTTTACTTTATTAAACATATCAGATTGATATTTGAAGATTATGAGCTAAATTATTATGAATTATAGGTTAAAAAAATACCATGTTTTCTGTTCCAGGTTTGGATATAAATGGATGCATTTAATGTAATTAGGTGTGGATTCTCAAACAACAAAATAGCTGCTGTAATCCAAATAAAAAGAGTTTTCTTATAAAATCTAGAAAAATCAATAACATAAATGAGATTTAAGATGAGAAGTGATTTTTTTTAATTCCTAAGTTCATTTTTGTTCTTCCTTTATTCCTTGTTAGTGTTTCATTTTCCCTCATGATTCTTTCCTTTACAACACCCATTTTATGCAGGTATCATAAAATTGTCAGGTTTTACCAGGGCAATGGCAGGAAATGGTGTCATAAGTAGAAGACCCTAAAACAATGGTTCTCAACCTGTGTGTCACAACACCTTTGGGGGTTGAATGACCGTTTCATAGGGGTCACCCAATTCATAACAGTAACAAGATTACAGGTTTGAAGCAGCGATGAAAAAATGGTTGGGGGGCCCCCACGGTGTGAGGAACTGAATGAAACGGTCGCAGCATGAGGAACATTGAGAACCACTGCCCTAAGTCAAAAGGTAGTATTATGGTGTTTCTTTCTGTTCTTCACTTTCCAGTCATAATAAAATTAATGATCAGTAACACATTTTATAAATTCAGTACTCTAAGATTTGCTTGGTATTTCTTATTTCAAAGATTATTTTTTTAATGATGGGACTGAAATAGGAATGCAAGTATTATGTAGAACAGAGCTCCAAGATAGCAGCTATTGTGGGAAGCAGAGAATGTTGCTGTAGCCCTTGCTTTGTTAACTGAACTCGAGTTCCCTTTGCTTTATATTGTTGAGTGGACCTATTTATTTCCTATATTTATGCTGAATCTAAGACTATAAGTCTAGAACTAAAATATCTGACTTGCCTATTTCATTCATACACTATATTTAAACACTTGACAAGTGCTTAATAATTGTAGTAGCATAATCCTAAACACAGACATAGTAAGTCTGCTTTCTAAGACATTGCCTTCAGTAATGAAGGACAACAAATATGTAAACAAACAAAGATAACACTGAATTCTAAACATACAGTCATAAAATAAACAAATTAAGAGGAGAGAAATATTGATAGGAGTGAGGAGACACAAATTATTTTAAAAGATTAAAAATCAGGGAGATGGGTCTTGACCTTGAACCAGAGAAGTTATCAAAATGAGGGACAAAAATTCAAAGCAAAGACAAAAAGAGAGGGAGGCATTTTGAGTAAGAGAGAAGGCGAGGTCCAAACCCATGAACTTTGCATGTTTGATTAATGGCAGGAAGTCTAGGCATTGAAGACAAGTAGGCAGGGAATAAGCAGAAGATGATGAGCTCAGAGAGGTGCACTGGTTGGTGTCATCAGGAACAATCAATCATATTTAGAATTTGTTCATTGGACATTATTGAGTATGAAAAGCTGAATTGAAGGAGGAACTGATATTTTTAAATTTCTGCTTAGTTTAAACTTAAGATATCTATTATGTTTCCAATTAAAATAAAAGAGCTCAGTGAGAAAATGTCAGCCTCAATACTTTTATCAATATTCACATACACAGTCCAAACAATATTTTATTTGAGTTTTAAATTGAGTTTTGTTTGAGTTTTAAAAACACGCCAAGAGCATAATATTGAATTAGAACAGTGTGCTTCATAAATTCTAAGTAAGTTTATTTTGCTCGACTCTTAAATTACCCTAGAAGTCTTGGGGATTCTGACCAGTCACTGATTAATACTCTAATCACAAATAGGTTTCCAACATTGAGCTTTCATTTTTTTCAACATTATTGGCAAGTCTTTTACATATCATATTATTAAATAATTCATCCATTCAAACATATTTTGGAGAATTGTACAATCACCCTCACTTTAATTTTAGAACATACCCCCAGTGTGTAAATTACTTTTAAGATGATTGACACAATCACACTCTGTTCTAGTGCTCCCTCTCCTATATTCATTAGTTATACCTGAAAGATTTTTCTTCTTTAGGTTTAATTTCCTTATTCTCTTCCTCCAAAAATATCATGTAAACATTTTCACACACTTCTTTCTCTTTATTCCCAAATTAGACATCACTATGACACAATCACTCCAATTTTAAAAGAAAATCAGAAGAAAATAAAACTAGGTATCAGATGAACATATGCAGTTTTGATTCTTTTGATATGTTTGGCAAACTTTTTTTGCAGAAGGCTTAATGGGACATGTAGAGAAGAAAGGGTTTAATTATTTTGTTCTTCAATTTTTTTAAAGCAATTTAAAGTGTGTCATTTTCTTCTATAAATCCAGGTAAAATGATATGCTATTTATCAGACAAAGATCTGCTTAGAATAGTTTATTTTGCTTCTATGTGAATGCTAAACACGTCTTTCACATTCCACATTTATTAGTTATGAATTTGATGGCCTGTAATTCTACACAAAGAGAGGAAAATGGAAGATAGGTATTATTGCAAAAATAGATAGCCTTTCAGAAACAGTAACAGGAGTAATGGTTCCCTGAGACTATTGGAAGGTAGTGTGTGTGTGGGTGGGGGGGAGGTAGAGAGCTAATAGCTTTGATGACTGTATAATCCCACTTGATGGGATGAATAACAAAATCATAAGTGAAGGGATGAATTGGATTATAAGTAGATAGATAGATGATAGATGGATAGATGATAGATTAAATAAATAAATGAATAGATAGATGAATGAGTGAATGTTTCTGGGTACTAAGGTGGCTGATGGAGTGCATAAAGAGGAGTGGATATTAAGGAGTTCTAGAAGAAAGAAAATGTTTTGAAACTGACCGTAGAAGCAATTAGACAATATTGCTTGATGTGAATAAACTATGGAATGTTATTGTATCTGTAAGAACTCTCAATAAAATGAATAAAAATTAAAAAAAAATGAAATCTTTGAACTACATTAAAACCCTTATGAGTATTTCAGTACATTTTTCACTATTAAAGGCTAGGGAAACTTTCTTATAAAATTAAATAAATATGTGATATCTTCATTGATGATTGTATCAGTGAAGAGCTAGATTAATGCAGTGTGATATTGTATGGACAAAGAAAATTCTTTTTATATGAAACTTCTTCAATCACTGTAATTATGCATACGCCAACACAGAGTTTTTGCTGAACATATTTACTATTGAAAAAAACACTAAATATCATGCTCAAATTGATTGTTTTGACACTAAATGATTGTGGGGAAACCATTTAATGTTCTTAATACCGATGAGAACAATGAAATGATGAAGTATATAGATACCCCTTTTATTGTAATATACTCATAATTTAATAGCACAAATGAATAATATCCTAGGACAATATTGATGATATTTTGTGTGAATGGTGTGAAGATTCATTCAAGCTATTTCTGAGCATCTACAATGCACTAGTGCACAATCTGAATCTTTTATTCTATCAGTGAACAAATAATATACACAGTACAAATGTTCTTTGTAAAATCATCATCTCCAAGGCAGTTGATCATACTTTTAGAATGCTTTCAAACACCCTGCCACCTGTGGTAGTTGCATAATATGTTGTCAGTTTGAGACTGAAGAGCATAGGGGTGGACTTTAGTCTGTCAGGCCATAGGTTGATGACCTCATTTGGAGATAAATAGCTAAGCAGATAAATAGCTCGTTGGAGACAGGACATACAGATACTATCTGTGAGACATTCCTGATGACAAGCCACGTGGAACTACACTGATGCAGCCAGAACCCTGGGAGCTGTAGGAATCACATGGAGACCTCTGCCAGCATTGAGATGCTTCTACCACTACTAGACCCACAAGACTTTCGACCCACTGGCTTGTGGTTTTCCTGAATTCGGCATTATTGCATGGGTGCATGAGTCTAAAAACACATTTATGGACTAGCATTGGACATGTGCTAATATTGAATTTACGAACTTGAACTGTACTGAGTTGGGATGTTTTCTCAATGTGCAATTACTCTTTTTACCAAGTTCTTCTTTATACACATGAGTATCTATAAGTCTGTTTCTCTCATCTACCCCAATAATACACTACCTAAACAATGTCCAAAAATTGATGCTGGTTTCCAAAACAACCTTAAATTATATTATCAGTTTTTTTCATGTAGTAATAATAGTTTAAATTGAAATTTATTAGACTTCCTTACATATCTCTTATATTTTAATGTTGTTCTTTTTACTCCTGGTAGTCATGACTCTCTAATTTTCCATTTCATATTGTTTCTACTGCCTTTGTAATCCATTCAAGCCAATGGCATTATTCTCTGAATATGTATCAATTTATGGTTTTGCCTCTTTAAAGAAGCCTCTGTAAAGAATTTACAGAATTCTTTAAATAGTCTGTAGGCAAGGGGTGCTCACACTTTTTCAGCGTGTGAGTTCCTTATAATATGATCGAGTCAAAATTATCTATCAATTAGAAAAACGCAAAACATATTTTTATTATATTAATCATAAATACATCAAGAAGTCTTTATATAGACAATGTATATTTATGTACCTTGCATAACCACATGAGTCCATATTGCACAACACAACACAATTAACTATATACATTTTTTGTCATTACCTGAGTTTACTCTGATGTCTTGTGCTGAATGGAATGAGCCAGGGATGGATAGTCCAGACTGTAGCTGCTGACAGTCAGCCTCAGGCACACTTCCAAATGATCATCAGTCATGGTGGAATGGTACTTGGACTTAATGATCTTTGTGTGAGAAAAAGCTAACTCACATAAATAAGTAGAGCCAAATAATGCAGTCAGGGAGGTAGCACATTTTCTCATGTTTGGGTACTTTCCCTCTGCAAGTAAGTTCCAGAACTGTTCATGTGCTCTAGACTTCAGCTGAATGTGGATTTGTAGTGTCAAAATCTCCCATGCCGCATGAAAGTGAAACATTTTTGTCTTCTTACTTGGTCCAGCTCCTCCGCTCATTTTAATATCTTTCTTACATTTAAGAGGGAATAAAAACAACGTCTACAAATTGGGGATAACTTAGTTTTGCTGCAATTTATGCAGTTGTTTGCACATGTGTTTGATGCCTGATTGTATTTGATTGGCTGCACTGTATATCAATGAAGTTACCGGAGTGATGATTATGTCTGTCTTTTTTTTAATGCTATGTGATCTACCCACAGTGCATTTGCAATCGACTAGTAGATTGCAATTCACATACTGAACAGCCCTGCTGGAAACCAACACTATTTTCCTAAATACTCTACCTTTCAGGCGGGTTCAATATTTCATTGCAATAGTCACATGGAACTCTGGGGATTTATTAGGGAATGTAACAGCCAAGATGAGAAAACATTACCTATACAGTGGTGGTTCCTGCACTCTGGGTCATGGGCCAAGACAGTGGTCCATGGCTCTGCCTCACCATCTCATAGTCTTGGCATTGCCCCTCTGTTTTTTGTTCTCTTGCCTCAGCCTTGGATGCCTCTGGCCTCAGCCTCTGCCACCACTGCAGGCAGAGATCTTCAATGCACTGCACTGGAGGTTTTGCAATGATCCTGGTATTTCTTTCTCTGCTTCTGCTCCAAAGGCGGCTCATCCTAATTGGCAGAGAGGTGGTAACTAAAATTGACCAACCCCTTCCATTAGAAACTATTTGCATACTTCCATCAGTTATTTGGTGGGAGTTATTGACACATGGACAGAAGAACCATATTAAGAAATTTCAATCCAGCAAATATCATGTCATAGCTGTGAGAACAACTATACAAAACAGATGCTTTTTCTGGACCCATAATTGATACTGAATTTATTTTTATAAAACATTTTACTTTGCTACTTAGATTCAATGTTCCATTCTTTTTTTATATGGTTTAACTGTTGATTCTGTTATTAACTGTCTTCTATTATTTGTAGCCAACAATTGGCCTTATAAGTACAATATTTACATGAGATTAAACAAAAGTAAAAGGCCATTTTCGTGGAATTGATTCTGACTCCAGTAAACACCTTCCAGAACAGAACTACTTTCCACAGGACTTTTCTTGACTGTATTTGTTTAGAAGTGGAGCGATGGGTAAATTTGGGTAAATCAAAACCCCAACCTTTTAGGTAGAGATGGAGAGCTCAACCATTTGTCACTGAGGCTTCTTCCATGACATATGTTGTGGCTAATCTATAATGGACCTGATGCAAGATGATCTTATATATAGCAGAAATAAATGTCTTCTTTTCTGCCCTTTTGTGGGGTGAAGACAGAACTTTTCCACGATTATTATGCTTCAAATATTAAGCAGACTATTTACTAGCATTTTTCATGAAAGTTAAATTAGCTATTCTCCCTGATATATCCAATAACTTAAGGCCTTTGTGCAGTCTAACTATGAGCTGACTCCCCTGCTGTTAGGATGATGGCTCACTTCCCTGGAAGCCTGTGGGTAGGATTCAAGAGCCATTTTTAATAGGCCCTAGCCTGATAGAAATGTTTATCTGCCTCCCCAGGTTAAGGCCCTGGCCTTTTCACTCCCCTCTTCACATAGTCATGTAGATATTACTAAGACCACTCCCCTTATCAGCATATAGCTCTTAATTAAGACAGCCCTCTCCTGTGGCCTATGTCCTTGCCTGCAATTAGGGGCATGACTTAGCTCCAGAGGGTATATCGGGTTGGGACATAGGGTAGAGGGGAAGCCTGCTTTGCTCCAGTCTGCCTTTCTCCAGCCTCTCTCTACACATGG
Organism: Nesogale talazaci; assembly: GCA_004026705.1. NCBI lineage: Eukaryota > Metazoa > Chordata > Mammalia > Afrosoricida > Tenrecidae > Nesogale > Nesogale talazaci. Next base: position 14,896 of record PVJH01001259.1, on the reverse strand, counting down.
ATCAACGAGTGGGGCAGAGGTGAGCATTTACCATGAAGGGATATATATGTAACTTCTAATGTTCTTTTCTCTCTCATGGTCTCTATATCGGTGTTATAATAAATAATAATCATCGCTACACAACTGCCTGTTGAACCCTTACTGTGAGTATATCAGAGGACTGGCCACGCCCTGATACCCTTTCCCACAATTGTTAGCTTGTTTGAGCCCATAGCTGCAGGTTTGGGCCCATCCTTTGAATGGCGTGTGTCCCTCACGCTTGCTCATTCTAAGCATGTTGAAAGTTTCTAGTGTTTGCTCTTTCCTGCGGATATATCGAAAATAAGCAAGGCAGTGTTTAGCTATCCTGATTTGTATGGAACCATCTAGCTGTACTTCCTCAAATGTGAATTTATGATTTTGTTTTGTTTATTTTTAAGGTATTAATTATTCTTCAAGCTTCCATTTTATTGGCTGGCTCTCTCATGTATATGTGCAAAATACTGTGCATTGGGCCAAACATGCCGACCATTCTGATAGGCTTGAGATGACCTCTTTACAATCTTTATAGAAGACTCTTGAAGCAAATTTTCCAAATGGCTGGTTTTTGGATATCTTTACTACTGTTTCCATGGGTAGTCATGGATATATATATAATGAAATACTTATAACTTGAATTTCCTTTCTATTTACCATGATTTTGTTTATTAGACCAGTCTGTGTCTTTCCTTATGTTAGAGTATAGTTTTGGTTAAACTTTTTGAGTTTCACTAGCAAGCATTTAAACTCATTTTTCCCTTTCACCATGAGAGGCTTTATCGTTTGCAGTGTTCCCTGTAGTGTTATCCTTAATATGTTTCCACTTCTAAGATTCTTTGCTCATCCTACACACCAAATAAGTAAGTGAAAAAGATATAATTCTGGCACACCCAATTTTCTGATTTGTATACTATATAGTATAAGTAGCCACAACTCAATGAATGACACTTTCAAAGACAATTCCTTGAGTTCAATCATTTTAAGTTTAAATTATCTCAGGTTTTATACTACTTCTTGTCTAGAACTCAGAACTTCTACTTAATAGGATAAAAATTCAAAAAGAGGTATAGTTCCTCTTCTGTAGCAATGCATTTTGCTGAATCATTCAATATGTCACTAAAGCCTCTTTAACTGAATTATAAAACATAGGAAGAGAAAAAAAGCAGAATAATGCTGTGGAGTATATGAATAATACAATAAAAATTTGCTGGAACTCTAGAACTATATATTAATCTAATTTCAGCTATGTTTTGGGTCAAAGAGGTTTTTATATATTTTTTGAGAGATGAAACACTAATTGATGCATTTTTAAAGATTAAAGTTTATGTTCACCTTAACATAACTTTAAGATTGGAATCTTTCCAATTAGGCATAATGTCGTAAATATTTTCATTTGCTTCACTGCCAGTGATTCAATTCTACCTCATAACAACCCTAGAAGATTGTTCCTGTGAATTTCCAAAATTGTAATTCTCTAGGGAACAGAAAGCCTTGTCTTTCTCCATCAGAAGTGTGTGTGGTTTTGAATTTCCAGCCTTCTATTTGGCAACCAAATGTGTAAACACAAGGCAACCAGGGCTCTTATACGAAATATGGTGTGGTGTATTTATGTGTCACTACTTGTATTTAATTACAAAATGAGAGCAATAGAAGTTTTTACCCTTTCTATAGAGACAAGGGTTAACAAGAAACCCTGGTGGCGTAGTGGTTTTGGAGGCACTGGGCTGTGAACTGCAAGTTCAGCAGTTGGAAGTCACAAGCCAGCTCCACAGAAGAAACATGGGCTGTCCACTCCCACACATGGTTACAGTGTCCAAAATCAACAGGGACAGTTCTACTCAGGTCTATGGGGTCCATGGGTCACCATCAACTCCAAGGCAGTAAGAAGGGTTTGGAACATATGGAAAATTCCTGCTTGCCTTTTAAATTTATGCAGATTATCCCTTACTTTGAAATGATTCCTACCAACAGTCAACTTATCAGACAAAGCAGAACTATCCCTATGGGTTTCAGAGACTATAAGTTATTACGGGAATGGAAGATCCATCTTTTTCCCATGAAACAGCTGGTGTTTTTTTTAAGCTGTGGCCCATTCAGTTAGTTGCCCACAGCATAGCTAGACCGTGACCCATAAAGATTTGGGGTACAACTCAGATGACGGTGTATTTGATTTCGAAGTTTGAAAGGATTAAAGGAACATCTACTCACAACAAATCATTTAGACCCACCTTCACTTGCCACTTACACAGCATTTAGATCATTGAAAAGCCTGCTCCCTCCCCTACCTGCCACCCTCAGCCAGTCCATTTCATAGTAACCATCCAGCATGGAGTAGAGATGTTCCATTAGGTTTCAGCAGCCGTAAATCATGATGGACAATGTTCACACCAGCTAGCATCAAAAAGAAACAGTTCTTGTCATCTCTCTCTCTCTCTCTCTCTCTCTTTCTCTCTCTCTCTCTCTCTCTCTCTGACTGCCCTGACGTGAAAGCCAACTCAGAGTGACTTTATCGGACGAGATAGAATTGCCCATGAGTCTCTGAGACTGAAAGTGTGTATGGGGGTAGAAATCTCTGTCTCCTGCAGAGGGGCAGATAGTTTGCAGCATCCTAATTATTACATGACCAGAGTTCATGGCCATCACGTTAGCAGTTAGTTACTGTAATGTTTGACCAGGATGGCCTGAGAATCGCATGGTAAATATCCAAAGGACTTTTGGCACAACACAGTTCCCCGCCCCCCTGCATTATCATGGAAACCATACCACATTGTTCTGTAAACTACTAGCTTTGCTGAGTACGAATCAGGAGCAACCAGACCCTCGAGAGAGCCATCATCGTTGTTAAAGTGGCGGGGCAAGGAGAAAGAGGAAGGCCTAATGGACTGGCTCCCTGGATGCAACAATGGGCTCAAACATAAGAAAAATTGTTAAGAACATTACGGGATCAGACAATGTTTTGCTCTGTTGTATTAAGATGGGACTTCTATGAGCCAAAATCGACAGAAGAGCTCCTAACAATAACCACCTGCCATCTGTGTGTGGGCAGTTAGGTGGCTTAGCCCTTGTGCTGCTAAGATTCTCCTCATACTAAACTGAGAAACACCTATTTCTGCTCGGGCTTACCTCTATCTTCTTGAAGGAAGTGCTAGAGATGCGTTTCTTTCATATCAGATAGTGCCTGTGTGTTGCTTCTTTATATCTGTATTATTTACTTGATTTTGTAGTCCTCTTTCTCTCTTTTACTTTTATAGCTGTTTCTGTTTTACTATTTTATGTTCCTATTCTCTGTAGTGTTTGTATTTTCCTAAAAAACAAACAAACAAAAAGAGTTGGATTTTCTTTGCATTAACAGTCACTTGGTTATTCACTGTAACCGTGTACGAGAACGTGATTCTTTGTTCACCACACATTAAAAAGCAAACAAGAATCTACATCTGTGATTTATAATTAAGCATCATTTGATTTAAAAAAAAAAAAACTTTAAAAAAGTATTCTGATCTACCAGAACTGCAAGACACTCTCTCCGGTGCCATCCATTTTGGTACCCGAGGGCAAGTCGCTGTGTTAAAATGACCTTCTAGTACATTTGCACAAAGAGCAGGAAGAAGTTCCTGCTCTTTCTGGACATTGTGCTTCCATACACTTTTCAGCATAGAGGAAAAAGAAAGAAAAAATGAATTGACTGCTACTGAAGCTATACTCTGTTAAATTGAGCGCTTCCTTTCTGTGGAACGATTTCTCTTTCAGATCCCCTGCTTCCTTTTCTGGGGAAGCTCATTCTCTGATCTTCACTTGAATATGTGGTGACCTTGAGGTCTCCTAGGTAGATCTACCTCTATTCGCTGTTAGTTTTCTTCTGGTGTGATGTTGCTTTTATCACATTTTCAGAAAAAGGCCAATTTTTCATCTTCCTTTTCTCTGCGGAATGTGTCAGATCCTAGAAATATTTCCCCGAAGCGGTGTCCCTGAGACCTCCAGTGCCACCATCTCATCCTGACTGACCACAGAAAGGAAATGTTTCTTTTTGTCTACACGAGATGAATTAAGTTATTTTAAAAGCAACATATGAAGGTGTCGAAAAATATGTCAACTGAGGTATGCATTAAACAGAGAGAGCATGTCACAATCACTTGTGGTCAGGGAGATAGCATGTAGTCGTATTGCTTTGGAGAAACAGCCAGAAATAGAATCTTCAAGACATTTATCAGACACAGCTTCTACTAAGGGTGAGCAGCAAGGTCACCTCAGATTAGAGAGATCCCAAGAGTCTCAAGACGCCAAGCAAGTGAACCATCTCTCGTTTTGTTTTTCCCCCAGAAATCATTTGGAAATAGCCATTAGCCACTTGTTATATTAAACAAAATATCCCATTTTAATGCTAGATCAAACATTTGTACCCCCTAATGATGTGAGAACAAACAAAAGATAAAACTTGGTCAAAAATAAACAATAAAAATGCACACAAGCAGAAACAAGCTTTATTGATATTTTTCCCCTAAGTCCTCATTTTGTTCTTTTAAAAGGCCTTCTCTGATGAATCTTTTTGCCTGATGTCTTCTTGCAGTCATAAGAATTATTTGTTTTTCTCTTTAAAATATAACTCTTCCTTCTTCGCAGCCATTTTCCTTGCAAAAGGACAAAGAAGCTGAAAGGGTCACAAAGAAATTGCATTTAAGTAAATGAAGACATTATCAGAAAAGTCATACAGAAGAGTGACATGATATGAGATTCATAAGAATATACTTTCAAAGTGACAAATAGAATAAAAGAGATATTTGCCAAAAGTTTTTATCTTGGAGAGTTAGGTTACTAAATGATAAAAAAGATTTGCTATACTGAAACAATTTTCAGTTGGTCATATTCTTTAAAAAAGGAAGTAAAGCTAGCCAATGGGAAAAGAAGGGATTGCTATTCTAAAGGTATTTTTTCAGTCCCAATGGATATTAATTTGTGGCATTGGTGATAAGTGATATTTTGCCATTACCTTCTGAATGGACTTGGAGAAGAGCAAACACACCTTTGCACTCAGTTGATAGCATTAATCCTGCCATTATTTTTATCGTTCTACTGAGCAGTACTAGTCACATCCTGGGTGCAATTCTTTACTGAGACATTTTCTTTTCCCAACACAGCAACATTTGAATGAATTTCTCAATGGTTTCATTCTCTATTTTTTTTTTTCATTTATGTTCTTTGCTACCAATGGTGCTTCATTTCTAGGGGTTGTCATGTTGTACTACTTGCTGTTTTATAGATAAATGACGTGTTCTTCCACTGCCATCATGTCGATGGGGACTCACAGTGACGGCCCCATCCTTCTCCCCGAGAAGCACCTGCAGTCCCCTTGACCCGTCCCCCCTCCCCCTGCAGTGACCAGGACAACCCTGTCCTGACAGTGATATCTTAAGTACTTACAGAATCCCATACTAATTTCCCAGATGTTATTCGAGGTTCGTATACACAATCATTAAAAAATGAATAATTTTCTGAACAAGTGTGAAGCTTTAACATATAGATTTTTATGTGTCTTTGTATCTTGCAATCCATTTTATAGACTGCAATTTGAATATTTCTGCCAAATTTAATATATTTTAAATAGATGTGTTAGAAGTACCCCCAAATCACCCACAGTTTCAATTATTCAGTAGAAGGGCTCACAAACCTCAGGAAACTGTTAGATATGTGTGGATTATTTATTAAAGCAAATGGATACAGATTAATGCCACCTAGGCAAAAAAATCTTTCAACAGGCTTTAGGAGAGTCCAGGAAGCAAGTGTCTAGTCCTCTCCCCCAGTGGAACTGGAGGGGATACACTTCTCGGTGTAAGGCTGCGTGATGATGTACTGAGTATTTCCAATCAGGGAGCCCGTCCAAGTCTCGGTGACTATAGTCAGAGTGAAGATCGATTGCATGGGCTTGCGGCTCCCATGCCTGTGAAGTAGTTGTTTGCTGCGAAGTCAGTGGATCTCTGCAGACTCTCCCCCAAACCCGAGAGTCCCACATCTCTTTAGGGATGTTCCTGGGTCCACGGTTTGGCGGCAGGCTGACTGGACCGGCCCACACACCTGCTACCTTGGGCACTTGTAACTTAGACACCTAATGCTCTTGCCCAGGACTTTTGTACCAAGAGGCCTGTGGGCTCAGTGAAGCAAGTGTTTCCGAGCTAACATCAGCAGGGTCTGGGCAGGGTTCAGAGGTGGCTTCCAGAGGTTCAGCAGGCACACAAGAGGTCCGAGTTGCCCGGCTTTGGCAGTGTGGCTAAGGCCCAGGGGAGTAGTCAGTGTTCCCTGGTGCCTGGGGAAGTAGCCATCAGAGCTGTGTCTGAACTGCGACTTGGGGATTAGTCTGTCTCTGACCTTTTCATCTACTTCCTTGTGGTCAGGTGGACACTCCTTTTTTCACTCTACACTCGTCTTAGGCCCATTCCACTCTTGTCAAGCATGACATGCTACAGAGTCTGTCACTCAGGGTAGGCTAGAGGAACAAATTTCAAAGACATGCATATCGATATAAGGAAAAGGTTTATATACAAGAGGAACAGGACATTGAGCCCAGTCCAGTTCAAAGTCATAAGTCCGATATTAACCCATATGCCCAAAATCAGTCTATAAAGTTTCCTTCCGATTCACAAAGTCACAGGTCAGTGGGTGCAGAATCCCAGCGTTGGCAGGGGTCTTCACATAACTCCTCGCTTCCAGGACTCAGGGTCCATCAACAGCAGAAGCAACTCATTGCTGTCAGAGGTCTCCATGTGGCCGTCCCAACCTCAGAGGTCTGACTCCATCAGGGCAAAGCCGTGTGTTCTTTCCACTGGCTCCTCCAGCTTCTCAAACACTGCCATCTTGTCTTTTCTGTGATTCATCGTCTCTAACACCAACTCCCAACATCTGGGGAAGATAGCTTCTCACCTTCATGTGGGAAATATCACGAGATTTCCCAGAAGTCTCAGGAGAAAGCCATGCCCACATAGACACCTCATTGGCTACTCAATGGCTATCTCTAGATTAACAGGTTAGACTCCACCCCTACATTTCAATCATAAAATTCAAATAAGCACATGACTGCCACAGGGTCACAGTCCCACAAAGCACCCCCACCCCCATCTTCTTAAGGCTGGTTGCTGGGCTGCAGTGGACATATCTCTCACGGAATGGGCACCCAGTGCGGAAAGCACTTGACCCAGTGTGAACTCCTGATGTGGCAGATAGTCCACTCAGCGCCAGTGCAGCTGACAACCTCTTAAGAACTGCTTACTAACAGGTTTTGGAAGGTCAATCTATTGTTAACTAAACATTAATTAAATGCTTATTTTATCTTTAAAGGATAGCTGGAGCGGTCAGTGTGGAATGTGTTTGATTCAGAATTCAAGAACAGTGGCGCCCCAACTTGGTGGATATGATCATTCATATAGGTACCGGGTTTGGAGTAAATTCACTGCCATCAAGGTTATGCTTGTTTATATTCACTGTATATCGGTTTACTGAGGTTGTAAATCTTCTTGGGAACCAATAGCCTTCACTTTCTCCTACTAGGGGGCCAAGGTGGGGTGAGAATGGACTTGGTTTAAATCACCTGCTTTGTCATTACTAATTAGGTGTTTACCTGACAAGATGGCTCGTTTTTGGATTAGGATTTATTTTCTCACTCTCTCTCTCAAAGATGTGATCTTTGGTTAAGGCTTGGGATGAGAATACCCTCCTTTCTTGATCTGCATGATTTTAAGTCTCTATGTCTGTTTCATGGAAAATAAGTCAAAGACCAGTGACAGGTCTGAGCACATCCTAGAGGTAAGGAAGGAGAAACCACACAGATTCCTCAGGAAGGCTGAAGCACTGTGCAGTCAGCAAACATTCTTATGGTACTATGTGAATAGTCAGTATTGCTTCACATTCAAGCATACTCTGCATGTATTTGAAGCCAGATCTTCTTGTTTCATTTTTTTCTCTGGAAATGACTAGGAGATGGTCTTAAAGGAAATAAAATAGGAAAAATATTTAATATTAAATTGTGACATGTCAAAATACATTAAGGAGATTCACTCTACTCTGTAACAAACATAGACTGCTGGTTTTGGGTGGAATATTAATTCGGACAACCCACAAGAAGCTCACATGCCCAATGTGAACATAATCACCACAGGCAAAATGAGATAGTCTACTCCTCCCTTCATGCAATCCTAATCATGACCTGCCGTCTTTGGAGGTTTATGATGCACGTGGAATAGCTTCTTACCAGTTCCTGGCAGTATGTGATGTTACAAAGTTATTAAAATCATAGCAGAGGCTCAAAAGCAGAAATAATATAAGGAGAGTTTTAAACTCATAATTAAAAATTGGGAATATTGCTATATCTTGATAAATAAATGTTCAGCTTTATGTGTCTAAAGTTGATAGAAGAAATTATTAGGCAGTATTACATTTTATTAATACTTATAATTGAAGTTTCTGTCCCCCCCAGTTTAATTTTATGTTCCCAGATCAGGAATGCAATTTTAAGTATAAAATTGGAAACGATGGCAGAGCTATGAGGTAGAAAAAAAATCCCACCTTTCAGAGTCAATTTATAGCCTCTAATTTGAAATATGCTATTTTTCAAATATAACACATAGAAAAATAATATTTTCTAGGAATGAGTCTTAATGATGCTGTGGGCTAAGCAACTGGCTGCTAACTACAAGGTCATTAGTTCAAAACCATCATCTGCTCTTCAATCATGCATGAGTCTGTGTAATCCCACGAACATTTGCAGTGTCAGAAAACCTTTGTTGGTTACTTGGAGTTGTAATGGCTACTGTTCAGGGTTAAGTGTTCCCACACCACTTCCTGCCTTTCACGTGAGTCTCTACTGTTGCAAGCAAAATTTTTTCATGGGACTGCATTATGTAATTAAAATCATTACATCCACTGAAAATGTCCATTGTTAAGAATTTAAATTTCAAAACACTGAAACTACCTCTGCTCAAACAACCCTGATATATATATATATATATATATATATATATATATATGACATATATATAATCATTCTGAATTCCATAAAAGTCTGTATTAAAAATTCATGGATACCTAATTGAACACTAAAGTATTATGAACTAAGAGTGTACAGATTCAATGAAACATAAATTCTAAGTAAAACATTATTAGGTCAGAAAAGCAAGTCATGATATATTTTACATTGTATGTGTGTATGCACGTGAACTTATATATTTTCTTAAGTTTACTTTCACAATTGAATCCCATTATTTTGCAAGCACATTGTTGATGTTAGCAAGAATGTCTGCCTATAATATTGTTGATTAGCTTGGCAGTTTTTTTGTTTTTGTCAGAATGAGAGAGAGAAAGAGAGAGGAGACAATCCATAGAAAATACATTACATTCTGGATTTCGCATTTCTCTTTGAGATCTAATTTTTGTTGTTGTTGAAAGTTCTGAATTTAGGAAATAAAGCCCCAAAATACACAATTCACAAAAGAATTATACTTGAGATTATTGAGAAATATTTCTAAGTAATACCCCAAAGTCATTTAATTCAGAAATAAGAAAATCAAGTTAAAATTGCTGAGGGATTGCAAATAAATAATTAGTAGAAATTTCAAATAGATAATAAATCAAAATAATGAAAAATTGAGAATTGTAAATATTTCATTCCCTGTTATAATTATTTTTAAAATAAGAATTTCTTTTAAACAATAATGTAATATGATACATATAAGTTACACATAGAATGATACATTTGTGGGGAAAATCCATTCATATGCATCAGAAGAAAGCAACCAACATTTTAGATTTTAAATTACATCTGTCTATTTTACTATCATACTGCTCTTTCATTCTATCTCTGCTGAACACATTTGTCCCATTATTTTTCCTTTGAACTTCTCCAATTTCATTCTGATAGCTTATTTCACTTGCATAATCTCCACTTAACCTTTAATATTGCACATCCCAAATGAAATCAACATCAGTCAATTTGTCCAAGAGAACAAAGGGAAGGCAGAGCAGAGAACATACTGATGAAATGTGTGGTAGGAATATGATAATTGAACAGATGTTAAACTACATCAGAAAAGATTAAAATGTATTAATAAATCAACCAAACAGAAGTTAGCTAGCTGGAAAGTAAAAGGGTGTTGTTTCAACTAGGTAAACAATATATATATATTAAACAATATATATACATACAGTTAAACATATGCCATTACTAAAGATGCTCTATACATTTAAAAATCATTTATGTGCTACATATATGCATATCCATCCTGATATGTAAATGCTCAGACATAAGAAGAGAGGGCACAGGTCCAGGCAATGTCTCACTCTGTTGCATAAAGGGTCACAGGCATTGGAACCAACTCAATGGCAGCTGACAGCAGCAACAAGATAACCAAAGTATTAATCAATTAATAAAATGTTTCATGCTTGCAGGCTTTTTGTTCCAGTTATGGAATATGATGTCAATCATTAAAATATTCAAATAATTACATGCCAATATAATAACATGATATTGGCCACATTGGCAATTAAAAGGGCCTGGTGGTGATGGTCACTGTGATGACTGAGGGGGTGCAGGTGAAGGTGTGTGTTATGCTCCTCCAACGCTTTTTAGGAGTTCAGCTTCAGTTACATGCCACCCAGTCAGCTACTGAAAGGCAAGCGGCCCAATGTACATGAGAATAATACACTGTCTGGTCATGCGCCATTGTCAACATTGTTTTGCATGTGCCCATTGCTGCAGCAATCTTATCATGTGATATACCAATGACTTATAAGAGATCTAAGGTGGAATGAATCACCCTTAACCCTGTCAAGTCTATGATCCTGTGAGTCAATTCTGACTCATACTGATCGTGTAGACAGCATTTCGGAGATGGTGAACCTGTGCGGGAGTGAATGGTCTCAACTCTCTCTACTGGAACAAGTAGTGTGCTTGACATGCTGCTCCTGTGGTTTTCAGTCCCACATTTCCCCAACAGCACTACCAGGACCTTAACCTTTTATCTTCTCATAAGAGGAACAACCCCATCATTTCTAGAGGTCATAACCCTGAAGAAAACATGTCTTGAGTTGTGTTATTAAAGGGTTCTATTTGGAGGGGTAGGTGGGGTGCGATGAACAAAACACAATGTATCAAGAGGAGATGTAAGATTGGTGATCAATGATTGGAGGTAACACATTATCCAGAACAGATATAAAGAACGATGATGGCTAAGCAACACTGACCATTCGTGATATTTCAGCACAAATGTAAACTAGACATGTTCATCATCTGTGCAAAGATGTTTTATAGGCAGCCATCTCACCAAGTGTCTTAAATATTTGTTCCCATTACAAAAAAGAAGACCCAACAGAATGTGCAATCCTCAAAAAATCCTCACACAATAAAAAATAGCAAGTGATAATTAACAAACAGTTACAGCAGTATAATAAGAAACTGCCAAATTTAGAAGAGGGCAAGAAATGAAGGTTATAATTGCTCCTTTTCATAGATTTGGGGGAATAAAAGAATACCAAAAGAATGTTTACTTCTGCTTTATTGATTAGGCAAAGGTAGTCAACTATAATATAGATTATATTGCATAGTTTCCCATTTTGTGAAGAAAGTGCCAGAATGCTTCACTGTGCTCATGGGGATCCTATGCATAATTCAAGAGGTTTAAAGAAACAAGGGATACTGTGTGGCTTAAAATAAGGAAGTGTATATCAGGGTTCTAGTCTTTCAATATCATAATTCAATGTGTATCCTGAGCAAATAATTTGAAGAGTTAGACTGTATGAAAAAGTATGAAACATCAGAATTAGAGGAAATTGCATTTATAATCTGCAATTGGTACAGCTGTAAAGTGGTACAGCCTTAACAGCTGAAAGTGAAGGAAATACAAAGCACATATTGATGAAACCAAAGACTACAGGCTTCTTTGTGAATTACCCATCAATATAAGGACAATGCTCCTCAGAATTTAACCAAGAAACAATATTGTGATCAATGGAGAAAATATTGAAATTAGCAGGGATTTTATTTTACTTGGATACAATCACAACACCAAGGTAGGAGCAGTCAAGAAATAAAATAATGCATTGCTAGGGGCTGAGTCCCGGAGGCATAGTGCTTGAGTGTGGGACTGTGGCCCACTGGCTTGGCAGTTCAAATCCAGCAGCAGCTCTCCAGGAGCAAGGCTGGGCCTCCCACTCCCACCAGAGGACAGTGATGCTCCCCCCCAAAAAAATGCATTGCTTTAGAAAAACATGCTAAAACAATTGATTTCAAGTGTTCTTGTTTTAATTAATAAATCATTTTATTCAGGGATCTTACAGCTCTTATAACAATCCATATACATCAATGGTATTGAGAATATTTGTACATATGTTGCCATCATCATTTCCAAAATATTTCTTTCTACATGAGTTCTTGGAATCAGCTTCTTTTTTCTCCCCTCCCTCCCCAACTCTCCCAGCTGCATGAAGCATTGATAAACTATTTTTATTCTCCTATTTTACACGTCCACTGTCTCCCTTCACTCACCTTTCTGTTGTTCATACCCTGGGCTGGAGGATGTGTGTTGATCCTTGTTCTTGGTTTCTGCTTCCTCCCTCTCTCCCCTCCCTTCCCCCTGTCCTCATGGTATTACTATTCCCATTCTTGGTCCTCAGGGGCTTATCGATCCTGCATTCTGTGCTTTCATTTTTGGTCCCGAAGGGTTTTTCGAATGCCTGAAGGGTATTCTATGTTTTGAGAACGCTTATTTATACCAGTGCACATATGCTCATCTAGGCATATTTTTAAGATAGGAGTAAGATGGGGTCATGATAGTGGGGAGGGCTGTATGGGGGGGGGGTGTCTATTAAAGGAATAGAAAAATATCGTGTATGTCCTCAGTGCTGTACTGCATCCCAGTTGGCTCATTCCCTCCTTTAAAATGTTGAAGAGCAAAAATATCACTTTGGGAACTAAAGTTCACTTGGCACAATTTATTTTCAATTGCTTTGTGGGCATGCAAAGGCTGAACAATGAATAAAGAAAACTGAAGAAGAATTGATGAATTTAAAATATAATGTTTGCAAATGATATGAAATATACATACTATGGACTGCATGAAGGCCAAACAAGTTTGTCTTGGAATAAGTACAGAATGTTCCTTAGTCAGGAGGATGGTGAGGTAATCATATGTGTTTTATATATGTTACCATGTAGGTACTGTCTATGGTGTAGGGCATTAGGCTTGCCAAACTACTATCTGTGGCCCACTGCCTTGGGTATCTTCTATTGTTTATATAGTCTCTATCAATTGGGATCAATTAAAAGGTACTTAAACATAATTGCTAAGTTTTCGAGGGTGTTTTGTCTAATATTGAAAACACTAGATATATATGCCAATGTAAATTTAAACCAAATCAAGTTAAATAAGGTTAAAGTTTAGTTCATCAATCACATTTGCTGCTTTGAACATCTTCAATAGTACTAGTGGATAATGGTTACTGTATCAAGCAGGGAAAAATAGCCATCATTGTGGAAATTTCCATTGGACAGTTCTGATCGTTAGACTAACTTGAACATTTATTTATTGATTCTCTAGTTCACCCAGAAAACATAGCTGGGATAAGGAAGTCAGGCTCTGGCATAGTACTGATGAAATTCATAAGTATTCTGTTGCTTTAATACTTCATCTCCTAAAGACTTATGTTTCACTGCAACAACACTGTTAGGCCTCCCTATGCCCAGGCATATGAATAAGATCACTTGGTGTAGAAAATCCAGGATGGGTGACCCTACAGAAACAGCGATGGAGTATGCTTCCCTGAGGATATAGGAAGATAGGGATTCAGGGTATAGGGGGGATGCTGAGAGCAATGATGAATGACAGAGCTCTAATCAAGAGGGGCGAGTAACATAATTCCACATGACAATATATATATACATATAATTATAGAAACAGAATGTTGATGATACTATACATGAATGCCAACAATAGTTCCTGCGGGGAAGGATGTGGAGGGAGGGGACAGAGAGGGGTTGATATCAAATAGTTTAAGAAGAAAGAAAATGTTTTTAAACAAGTAGCAACTGTACAATTATGCTTTAACTATTTGAATTATGGAATGCTATGACATCTGTAATAGATAAAAAAATGATGAATTAATAACACACACACACACACCCCCGGAAGAAAAAGAGCCATTGGTAGATAGGATTACTATGTCAAGGAGACATTTTGTGTGATACCTTCATTATAAAAATGAAGAAAAATTGACTTTCAGAACTTATTTTTTGTTATAGGAATATGTCTATAAAATATCATGTGTTTTTTTATCAAATAGCCTATAAAATTACACTTTTGTGAGATTAGCACAGATCTATCACTGTGGGTAAAAATAAGGCCTCTAGAGCCCCCAAAGTTGAATTTTCACCATGAAGATCATGATATCTTCACTTAAGTGCTACTAGCCTACGAGAAATTTTGAATACAAATAAAAAACAGAAAAAAATGTTGTTTAGTTATCTCCCCCAGATGAGTCAATTAAAGTCATTTGGTTCAATCAGACTGAACAATTTTAAAGCTAAGTTAGAGAGAAATGTAGCTTCATAGATATTTGTTTATTTTACTGCCAGAACTTTGCTTTCCAGCTATGATTTATAATGATATAATTTTTAGTTCTTTGATGCTTGATACCAGATCCTTTTGACACCTTGTGGTCATACAGGCTGATGTGCTTCTTCCACGTGCACTAACTTCTGAGCTGGATGGCCACTTGTTTACTTTCAAGTCTTTAAGACCCCAGATGCTACATCTTCTGATAGCCTGCCACCATCAGCTTTCTTCACCACATTTGCTTATGCACATATTTGTTGTCAGCAAGCATATTTGGAAAGTGAGCATATAAT
>PVJH01001258.1:133286-221363 GCA_004026705.1 Nesogale talazaci | reverse complement strand
ATGTAGAAATAAATTCCATATAAATAAATTATTCATGATATAAAAGAAGTCCTCAATTATGAAAGTATAATCTATCCATCTTTTCTTTATTCTTAGATTGGGACACTTTTTAAAGCTCAGGAGTATTTGAAAAGCCAAAGGAAAATTAAGGTTGAGATCCAAAAAGGAAAAAAAATTACTCATCAACCCCCCACCCCCACAATGAAATCAATTGCTATTTCCAAGCTCTCTCCTATCTCAGTTACGTCTCTTGCTTCATATATTTTGGGTTTTCATGGCCTCAAGACCTTCATCTCTTCTGTCTCTTCTTGAGAGAGCCCTTTCTCACTGTGCTTCTTTTTCTCATTTCCTTCAGTTATCTCTTCTTCATACACTGCTTCTCTGATTACCTTATTTAAAATTTGCATTAGTATTTGACACTAACAAGATTTAGTGATAATGCATTTAGATTCACTCACATTATTTCTGATCGGTTCTATTAATTTTCATAGCTGTATAATGTTCGTTAGGGAGAATGTGCCACCACTTATTTTTTCATACCATACTTGTTGAACATTGATGTTATTTCTCGATTTTGCTCTTATAAATTGTCTTGGTGTTAACATTTGCCTTGAGACATGTGCTCAAGAGTTCTTCTAGGATATCATAGAAGTAGAATTACTGATTATGGGATATCCAAATACTTAACCTCATAAATAATAATTTTTTTCAAAGAAGTATCAATTTATACTTTTAGTCCTTATGATATCCAAACTTTGATGTGGTTCAAATTCTTAATTTTTGCTACTCTAGCTTTGGTGGTATAATGATTATATGTTGGACTACTAACCTTAAGGTCAACAGTTCAAAACCACCAGTTGTTTTATGGGAGAGAGATGAGGTGTGCTATTTCAGTAAAGATTTACAGTCTCAGAAATCTAGAGGTGCTAAATCTGCTCTGTCTTACATTTAAAATCATCTCAGTGACCCTGATTTTTTGTTTGTTTTGTTTTGAATAAGTGAAAAATGGCAGCTCATTGTGGTCTTAATTTCCCATGAAATGGTTACTATTGAGATTAAAGAGTTAGTCTTATTTTCTACACACACAGTCATAAAGGTTTGGTTCTTCTTTTTTCAATTCTTAGGCCTTTACTATATTTCTGTATTGTGATTTTATTACTGTGCTGCCTCTAATTTCCAATACAATATTGAATAAATACACCAATAGTGGGCATCCTGTTTTCCTATTTTAAATAGAAAGCTTCTTGTGTCTTCCGATGAAGAATAATGCTTATAGTAGTTTTGATATGCACTTTTTACATAGGGTCAAAGACACCTAAAAACTTTATTAGATTATAAGAATCATAGGTTACTAGCTTGGAACAATGTTGGGTTATATCAAATACGTTTTTTTTTTAAATTAATTTTTTTGGGGGGGCATCACTGCTCTCCGGTGGTGGGAGTAGGAGGCCCAGCCCCACTGCTGGAATTGAACCTCCGTCCCAGTGGGCTGCAGTCCCGTGCACAACCACTACGCCACCAGGGCTCGGCCCTCAAATACGTTTTATTATTTAACTTTATACCACGGTAAATGAGGTTTATATAATTTTCTAACATTTGAAACACACGTGCACTTCTGGCCTAAATCAGACTTGGTCCAAACAGTCATATTTTCTTATTCACTCTAAGACTTGGTCTAATAATCCTTTGTTAAGGAGTTTGAGAGCTATCTCTATTCAGGAACTAGGTTAGGTTTGTTTAAATTTGATATCACATTTATATTGGCCTAGTGAGTAGAGTCCTATCGAGAAGTCTTTTTTCTTTTCTTTCTTTTTATTCACCAGGAGGGGGCACTGGTGGTGTAATGGATGATGCATTGGGTTGCTGGTTGCAAGACCAACAGTTCCAGACCACCAGGCCCATCCCCAGGAGAAAGATGAGACTCACAGCTCATGGAAATAGTTAACAGTCTGGAAACCCATAGGGGAAGTGAGTTCTGCACTGTCCTATAAGGTCACTGTGTAAGACTGGGTTTTCTCGAAAAGCAATCCAGTGACGTTCATATATGTATCAGAGAGATCTTTCTATCAAATAATAAGTCTTGAATCCAGAAGTTATCCCAGCCCGGTTCAACTCAAGCCCCTGGGCCCAGTTCTAACCAGGAACTTTGTCAACTTTGTAGCTGCAGGTCCATGACCCAGAAAGGTGAAATAGGAAGTAGGGAGATCACAAGCTTGCGGGTACAGAGTCCTGGGAATCCAACATGGGTGGGAAAATGGCATCGACAGCTCTCTAGGTCTTCCGCTTTCACTGTGCTACTCCTGCAGGCAGGCACAATGTCCCAGCAAGGAGGAAACTGAAGGGAAAATGGAAGGAGAAATCCCCTGTGTTTCTCCTATCAAAAGGTCACACCTCTAAAAGAGGCATAATTAGGCTGTGACCTTATTGACAGGTTGGATTTCACCCCTTAACTTTTATGTTGACAGGTTCATGTTGATATAAAACTTAGCCACCGCAGTTGCTGTGACTTGGGACTCAACTTGATAGCAATGAGTTAAGATTGGGATCATCATTTTCCTGAAAGTTTGCTAGAATCACTTCAAAAGCCATTTGATTTGGGTTTTCTTTTGAAGAAAATTTTAGCTTATGTTGTAGGTTTTTTTAATTGTAAAATATTCTTAAGGTTTTGTATTTATACTTGAGTTCTTTTAACCAAAATGCTTTCAGGATGTATCCACTTGTCCAAGTTTTAAAATTTTAGCATTATTTAAAAAATGATATCTGAAATGATGTTTCTTTGTTCATGGCGAGTATTATTTTCTTGGGCTTCCTGTGTGTTTCCCTATTAATTTATCCAGAGATCTGTTCAATTACTCATTTTGAAGAGCCAATAACTTGAGCTGTGTTGATGGTCATTGGGTTCCTGGGTCTGAGGAGGGAGCAAGCAACTTTGAGAGTACAGTGAATTAAGTCAGACCAAAGTCAGCAAGTGAGGTATTAGCAGGATTAAGTGTCCTAAAGAAGTGTCTTGATGCAGGAAGCAGGGAGACTCCAAGTCAATGGGCCAAGAGTCACATGGATCCAAGGTTGGTGAGAATATGCCCAGGTATTGACAGTTTCCAGGGTTGGTGACCCACATGGGGCTGACCCTGGAGGCAAATACAAAACCCAAGTTATCAAGAAGGCAAGGACAAGAGAGAGAGAGAGAGAGAGTAAGAGAGATAGATAGATAGAGACTGACCTGATTGGTATGTTAAACTTCAGTTTCATACAGATACAAATTGACATAAAAACTAACCACCGCAGTCTACTCTTTGTCAATTTGATACATGTACAAGACTCTTTTTTTTGTACGACTCTTTAACCATATATAATCTTCAAAAACATTAATAAAATCATGTTTATGCATAACAATGCATGACTAAATTCATACAATAAAAAGCGCACCAAACTTATTCAGTGAGTGGAAGAGTCCTGGAGGTGTAGTAGTTAAACATTAGGCTGCTAACTGCAAGGTGAGCTGTTCAAAATGAGGAACCACTCATTGGGAGAAAGATGGAACTTTCTATTTGTGAAAAGGGTACAGTCTTGGGAATTAACGGGAGCATTCTACCTTGACCTATAGCATCAACTTGATGGCAGTATGAGTGAGCATCAATTTGATGGCAGCATGAGCATTCAATAAATGCACAAAACACCATGTTGTGACTAATTGAGTGATAGATCAAATAGAGATGAAATTTTAAAACGCTTTGAAATAAATAAGAGCGTGGCATACCAAAGCATTTGGCACACAGCTAAAGCAGTTATCAGAGGGCAACTTATAGTAACAACACACATATGAAAAAAGAAAATAACCCCAACCCAAATCAATGTCTCAGCACAGTGTCTTCAACAATTAAAGAAAATGAGCAACAAAATAAATCACGCAATTGGAGAAAAGAAATCATTAAGATTAAAACAGAAATAAATGAGCTGTAAAAGAGTAAAACAATGAGAAAATCAACAGGATGAGAAATTGGTTCTCTGAAAGGATTAACAAAATTGACAGTCCATTGGCAAATGTAACAAAGAAGACAGAGAAGATACAAATATGTAGAAGTAGAGATGAGAAAGGTGAAATCATCACAAAGCCAAATGAAATAAAATACAAATCAGAACAGCGATGAGATATCACCTTTTACCTATAAAAATAGCTCAATTAAAAACAAAACTGAAAACATGCTGGTGAACCTGCAAACATGTGAAAAGTGAGATGGGGCTACCTGAAACAATGGGGAATAGAATTTCCACACAATCCAGATACCTCAAAGAAGAAACATAGCAGGAGGAGACGCATGCACTCCCATGTCCAAGACAGCCTTGTTCACAATAGCAAGACATAGGCAATAGCCTGAATGCCCATCAATAAATGAATGGTTAATGAAACTTTGGTGCATATGCACAATGTAAACCTATGCACAGTTTAAAAATCATGGATGAAACTTCTAAGCACCTATAACATGGATGGACCTGGAAAACATTACGCTGAGCAAAATTTGTCAATCACAAAATGACAAATGTTGTATGAGACTATAACTCAGAACCGACAGGCACTGTTCTCAAGTCATGTAATCTTTTCATCTAGTCTAAACATTGTTGTGGTATGTCTGTCTAATGCTTAAGATCCACTTATTACTTCTTATATCTACATCTTAATAACAATGTCCCCTCTCCCCCCAGAAGCCTAAAATCAACTGGGATCAGGTCTTTATGTAGGAGGGACAGGGACAGGACCAAATTTTTCTTGCCATAAAGGATTGTCCTATGGTCACCCTGAATTAAAGGACACTCCTATAGCAATGATCAATGAAGTTCAAAGGGAATTCATAACTAGAAGATGAAAAGATATGTCTGTCACTAAGAAGGTGATTTAATTCCTGCTGTTGAGGAAAGCAATAAAGGGTAGCCTGCCTTTGGAGAGGAGGCTTAACATTGCTTATATATACTCCCAATGAGAGGACCTGCCCAGTAATGCCTTACATATCATTTTGACTCAGTTTCTTTTCAGCCCTCGATGACCTTGACTTCCTGCTATAAACTACGTGGACTTTAGATTTTGACTTTTTTGTTTATCATAACTCCAAATGTACTACCATGAATCAATTCTAATTTACAGCTACCCCCCTGTAGGTTTTCCAGGCTGTAACTGTTTACTGTAACTGTTTCTACAATGGAGCTGCTGGAGGTTTTGAACTTCCCACCATGAAGATCAAAGCCTAATGCATATAGAACATATCAGAATTATGTCATTTGAAAATGCTGCTAAGGAAATTGGATTTTCCTTACACACATTTTGTGGATTAAAAGAACCAAAATATTCCTATGAGCAGAAAAAAATTGCTATGTCGAAGTCATGGATTTCAAAGACAGTGGACTTTGGTTCAAATCTCTTGGCTTTGAAGTTGCCCAATAATTGGCAATTTAAGAGTAACACATGCTTGCTATTTTTATAATTCTTTGCTTTTTGTGACCTGGTTTGTCCTGAAGACATATGTAGTTTTACTTTAGTTAGTGAGTGTTGATGATTTTTTTTTATCCTTTGCCTTCCAAGTGTCCAGTCATAGTTTTTAACCTGTATAAGTGAGCATCCTATGTATTTCAGTATAAAGAGTTTTCCTATACATGTATATTTCCCCATTTCTCAATAGTATTTTAAAATATATACCATTGGTTATATTAATGGTATAGTCTTGTCATTCTTACCTCCAAGGAAAACTCTGGCTGTATTTCCTCAAAGACAGATCAGTTTGTCCTTTTAGCAGTCCGTGGTACCTTCAATATTTTTCTGCAGGATCACAATTCAAATACATGGATTCTTCTTCAGTCTTCCGTATTCAGTGTCTAACTTTTACATGCATGTGAGGCACTTGAAAATACCATGGCTTGAGTCAGTTCTCAAAGCACCATCCTTGCTTTTCAGAATCCTAACAAGGTATTGTGCAGCAGATTCACCTGATGCAGTGCTTTTATTGATTTCTTGACCACTACTTCCAAGAGCATTGGATATTTTAAACTGTTCTCTGTTTATCAGGGTTCTGGTCTTCTTTACATTGAATTGCCATCCATATTGAAGGTTGCAACCATTGATCTTTATCAGCAAGTGCTTCCTGTCCTCCTCACTTTCAGTAAACAAGGTTGTATCAACTGCATATCACAGGATATTAATAAGTCCTCTTCCTATCCTAAAACCACATTCTTCTTCATATAGGCTAGCTTTTCTGATGATTTTCTCAGCATACCAATTGAATCATAGGGTGAGATGTTGCAACCTTCTCATACACCTTTCCAGATATTAAACCTTGCAGCATTCCCTCGTTCAGTTTCACACAGCTACCTCTTGGTCCATGAACACATTCCGCAAGATCGCATTAAATACGAGATTCCCATTCTTCTCCTGGTTATCTGGAGTTTGTTATGATCCACACAGCTGATTGACTTGACAAAATCAATAAAACACAAGTAAACATCTCTCTGGAATTCTCGGATTTGAGCCAAGATTCAGCTGACAACGATATCCCGTGTTCTGTATCCTCTTCAGAATCCAGCCTGAACCATTGGCAGCGGCTTGTTTATATATACTGCTGCAACCAATATTCGAAGCTCTTGGGCAAAATGTAACAGAAGGAGCAATAGGAAACAAAAATAAAAACGTTTCCTGATTGCATCTAGTACACCCTCCTTGTTCAATGTACCATCGCTTGAGATGCCATCGAATCAGAATAAAGGAAAAAGAAGTTTCACTTTGAAGAAGATAATGCTGTGAGAAAGTAAATGTAAGGGATGTGTTCATTTCAAGGTGTCACCATGGGGAAATATGAACTAGTCATTTAGAATTTATAGTGACTAATATATGAAATGAGAGAAAGATGAGACTTTCTGCTCCCATAAAGATTTACAACCTTGGAAATCCAAAATAGCAGTTCTACTCTCTCCTGTTGATCACTATGAATGAGGACCAACTCCATGGTCATGAGTTGGATGATAAGTTAAAAATGTACAATTAGAAGATTAAGGGGGTGTTTGAGGGTGCTGAGGAAAATGTAGCTGATCTTTTGAGGTCCACACTGAGGATGTGTCCATTATAAAAATATTCTATCAACATTGATAATGCTTTATTACTCCTAAAGAGTTGGGGAGTCACGAAAATTTCATCTGATAGTGGACTATCTCATTCAAGGAGTAATATAACTGATACGTTTTTAAAAAAAAGGATCGAGAAGAAACATAATTTTACAGCTTGTAACTAATGAACTGCTTAGAGCCCAATTCTATTTTCAAAATCGATGTCTTTAGTTTACTCTCTAAGTTAGGAAGTTTTGAAACATTCAAATTCAAAGGGGGGAAGGAGCTCAAGAGAAGCTTTCTCTTTAACAATATCTTCAAGTTATTGTACAGATTGGATTTTAATAAATTGTAATATTTTTAAAAAGATTCTCCCATATCTTGTGATATTAATTTAAGACTAATTTCCAGAAAGTAAGCTAGATAGCATGTATCTAAATTCTTTTTCCCCCTCTTGGAAACTCAGATTCTGGGACAAGGTATGTTAGATGCTACATTGGGCATGTGATTTCCTTATTGAGCAATTCTCTGTCCTTGGTAACTTTCACAATAGCAACATTTAGACAGATGCACATACCCGTGCACACACACAGGGACACACACAGATACCACATCATTGTAATATTAAAAGTGCTCAATGTTTGATTACATGCTTCAATGACTTAATGTGTTTTAGATAGCCAGTTTCCTTCTTTTTGTCTTTTGAAATTATAAAGTAGTCTTTATGTCTATATTTGCTTAAGACATTCTCAAGGTAGTTTTCGTAATTATTAAGCATGGTTACTTAACCCTGGGTGATATTGTTAAATCTTTTTCATCAGAAAAAAATGTTAACTGATGTTATAAAGCTAACGAAACAGGCTTCTCTCTCTGGTAAATAACTATCGATCAATAAATTATGGGAAGAATGATAAAGCAGTGCTCCTTTAAATATCAATATGATAATTGACTTGATTCTCAAGCTTTGGTTTTGTACTCCTTTCATTAATTTTATTTTCTCATTTCATTGAATGAAGCAACAGAAGCAACCATGATGTTGCTTATTACATTCTATTTTAAGTAGTGACACCTGCAATCATTCATGTAGTTTTAAAATATACTCATTCCCCTCTTCCCCCCCATCTGGACCAATGAGAAGCAACATGATAAATGGAGAAAAAAATTAAAATTAGGGGTGCCAAGAATTTTATTCTCCTTGTGAAAACATGGAAGAAGCAGTCAAGAAATCAAATGAAATTTTATCCTGTGCCAGTCTGCTGCAAAAAAGTTTCCATAATGTTCTGAAAGACAAATATGTCATTTGGAAAATAAGCTATGCTTGACCCAATCCTGGTCTTTTTAACTGCTTCAGATGCATGCAAAAGTTAGAAGACTGAAAGAGAAGGATGCACTTCAATTGTGGTGCTAGTGAGGCATTTTGAAGGCACCATGAACCAAGCAATCTTGAAGAAATTTAACTGGAATATTCACAGAAGAAAGGATGAGGAGACTGTATCTTGCTAATTTGGGTGACATCATGAGAATAGATCAATCATCAAAAAGGCTATCATACAATAATGAGTTGATGCCCAAAAGGAAAATCTTTCACGAAATGGATCGATTTACCAGTTGTGACAGTGAGTTCAAACATTGAAAGATGATGGCGACACCGTTATCACCCAGTAATGTTTCCTTTGGTTGAAAGACGACGTAAGGGCACTATCACTTGGAGCAGACGAGAAGAAACTACTGGTGGCAGCAGCAGCAGCAACCGTTTACCAGGTCTTCGACTACTATTGAGGAGCCCTGGTGGGGGCTTTCTGTCAAGTACACATCAGGCTAACTGAAAGTCAAAGGTTCAAACCTACCAAACACTCCGTGGGAGAGATACGAGGCATTCTGCCCTCAAAAAGATGAGCAGCCTTGGAAGCTGTATACAGAGTAGTTTTGAGTCGCAGTTGACTCTGTGGCAGTGGGTTGGTAGTTTAGAAGATTGCATCCCTAGGAGAGATGTGGGTTAGGCATCGGGATGCTAATACAAGGTCAGTGGTTCAAACCACCAACAGCAACACGGGTCAGAATGGACTTTCTGCTCTTGCCAAGACTCCTAAGATTGCTATGAGTTCTGAACCCAGTTGACGACAGCGGCTGTATTTTGCTTGTATATTGTTGGTGCTATGAGGTCTGGGGGGGCCTGTGGGTTAAACATTGGGTTACGAACTCCAGGTCAAGGATTCAAATCCACTAGCCACTCTAAAGAAGAAAGGTGAGGCTGTTTACTCTCGTACAGATTTATTGTTCTATGCAATGAATGCAGAGCCCTGGTGGCATAGTGATTTCGAATCGGATTGCTGAGAGGTCAGCAGTTCAAAACCACAGGCTGCTTTGAGGAGGAAGACAGGGGTTTTCTACTTCCTAGAACAGTTAGTCTCTGAAGCTCAGAAGGACAGTTCTACCATGTCGTTTAGGGTTGCTGTGCATCAGCATCGACGTGATTTGACACGTGAGAGGAAGTTGGAACACCTTGGCCTGGACTGGGTTGGGGTGGGTTGAGTTTGTGTTACTTCTTCGTGGGTCACCTAACGTCTTGGAATGCTGGTCTGGCAATTTCTATTTACGGACCTCAGTGTGGATACTTAGCTTCTTTATTTCTTTAGGCTCTGAAGAAGCACAGGCAATAGACTGGAGAAAATAGGAATGTGGTCAGTACATTCGATTCAAGAGGCAATGGGAAAACTCAGACAATCTCTACAGATTGTTTAAATAACAACACAGCACCAAGAACCGGACATATGCAGCCAACGATTTGTGCAGAACTCTCTTTTAGAAGACAGCACAGATAATTTAAAGAAATCTGATTTGTGCGTGTGCATGAGAAAGTGAAGAGCAAAGCTTCTTCATATGATTTTTAGCATATGGGGCCTTTGGTGCTGGAAGTGGAATGAAATGGAGACAGATGTACTTCTTAAGTCTCCTTTGAAATAAAAGTGCCACTTCTACCACCCCAAAGCATCTATTATCCTCAGGAGTACACTAATATGTGGCCAGTTCACCTAGTGAATTTTCACCGGGTTCCTCTTACCACCAGGGAGGATTACTGCATCATAGCTTATTACTCTCGGCACTTAGTATTCCATGGGTCACATGTACTTCCAGAATAGAAATATATTTATCCTGTAGGGACACAGACGTTTCTGTTTCTACAATTACAAAATAGCATATATTTTGGAAAGTAAGCTGTGCTGAGATTTTTGTTTTCCCTCATTATTTTTGTATTTGCAAATTAATTTTAGGTGTAGAAGTTTAAATATACCTTAAGGAGTGTCCAGTTACCTCAGTAACAGCATTTGATTGAGAAAATCTGATTTGTGCTAAAGAGAGTTAATACAAATTAACATGCTGCAAGAATTCAGTGTTGATATTAGGATCTTAATGTATTCTCTCAAAATAAAGCCATTGTTAGCTCTGTGAATAACTTCCAACTTTAATTGCAAATTGCATTTGTTTATAGTAGCACTTAAAGATTTAAGGTGATGAAAAACAATTGTTCTGGTTTTTAAATTTTTAATCTCTTCAAATAACAAAGGAAATGAGGAGTTTATGTTTGATAAAAATTCCTTTCTGTAGCCATGCACCAGGTGGCGCCATGTAGGTTCTGAAAACATAGTCCTTTTAAAAATGAATTTGATAATTAGGGTTGCTGGTATTCTAGACTCTTTGGAATTTGTTTAATGTCTCAGAAGTATCCCTTCTCATTTATGATAGCCATGGAAAAGATTTTTCCTTTCAAATCTTGACATAAAGTAATTTGGGAGACAGCAGCATTATGCATCAGCTTGTCCTAGGCAACATGTTGATGCCTTCTCTGTCTTCTCATTTTTCTGTTTTGCTTTTCATTTCAGTCCATAGAAAATAATCGAATAACTCTAATGTACAATAAAATGCTAGTGTTTTATTTCACTTAGAGAAACAGCTGCAAAGTACAGTGTTTAATACAAAGGTTGGCTGGCTAATGGGTTTTCCCTTTTTGATGGCAAACGAATGCAGCACACATTTCAGATTTGCATTTACTTTAATTCTAACCTGACCAATCTTCTTTAGAACTGGATAGGTAATAAAGACATGTCATTTACTATATGATACATATTTTGAGCCAGTAACCAGTCTTCATCACATCAACTCTAACTCATTGTAACCCAGATGTGTTAAAGCACCACAGGGCCCCTTAAAGTTTCTAATGGCCAACATTTTAGGAGATCCATCACCAGGATTTCCTTTGAGAAGTCTTTAGATGGATTCCACCAACACACACACACACACACACAAACACTCACAACCTTTTAGTTAAAAGTTGAGCACATTAATCATTGGTACCACCCAGGGATAAATATCTTTTACTCAAGACAAATGTGGCCTTCCTTATTTTTTTTACAAGACTCTTTAAGCATGGCTGCTAAGACTTAACAATTAACAATAATTTTTTGGAGTGTGTGCTTTGATTCGAAAACTGAGAGGAACAGTGCAAAAGAAAATTGAACAGGAAAAGACCTCTCTATCACTTAGAATGCTATAATTGATGCATCTGAATCGTAAAATACTATTTATCATTGTAGCTAATGCAGAATAATATATACTGTCAGTGCTTCAAACGAACAGGGTGAATTCCAGTGCTGAAATTACAGCCTGTATTGTGCATTCTTTCAGGTTATCCTTTATTTTTATAAAAATATTCCTCCTGCTCAACATATATTTTGAGATTAAAGAGTGTCTCCCTGCCCCTCCAGAATAATTTCACTTTTGAGTTCTTAAACAGTTGCATATTTGGGAAGATGATTCTGTAACCGTGCCTACGATGTAACGTCAATGAGATACAGTTAGAAGCTGTAATTAATTTTATTCCTTTAAATAAAGATTGCTAACAGAGTGAGTACCTACATGTGTCAAGCACTGCAAACATCGGAGATGTGGCAGTTAATGATAAATACATAGGAAGAGACTAGTTTCTTCATGCCATGTTGAATTGCTGAAATCTGGAAACTCCACACTCTGCCATGAGTTGATCTGAACTCATAGTTACTCACTAGGGCAGAGTGGGATGACCCCCGTGGGTTTCTAAGAGCGTGATTCTTTACAGAAGAAGAAATTCTCGTCTTTCCCCCACAGAGGACCTGGTGCTTTCAAACTGCTGATGCTGCTGTTAGCAGCCCAATGCATAAACCAGGGGCAGATTCAGGACCTATTTTGGAAGAAAAAGTATGTAGGATGGGATGATCGTTTTAAAATGGGGATGAGACCTGGAGGAGAGTATATGATAGTGACATGCTTTCAAATTCTAGAGAGCAAGATTCTTCAGGGGTCTATGAGGACTGGCCTTTGGGGAGCTATACTAGTCCTGTATTGTTTTCAACCTCAAAGTTCTGCACCATGGCTATAGGGAAATATTCCTGGGCTTCCCTGCGCCACATCTCATCTCGCTGTTAGTTAAGGGTGGAATTATTAATAATTTTAATATAGCAGGCAGCCACCAGGATTGATAGCAAGAAAAGCCGACTCAGACAAAATGGTGACAAATATCCATGATGGGAAGACTATGTCAATGTGCTTATATATTACTTACGCTCATAGAGAAGCCATGTCTTTAGCAAGGCAAATCTTTAAGGTATCGATATCTGTTTTTTCTCCCTCCTAATTAGATTATAGACCTCCTTTTTTATGCTATGTAAAGAAAAATAAACCCTTTATTATGTTACTTGGCATTTATTGATTCAATCATTCAGTCAGCATTTCAGACATATCTTCTATGAGCCCTGGGGCACGGTGGTTAAGCATTGGGCTGCTGATGGCAAGGTCATTGGTTCATTTCCACCAGCCTCTCTGAAGGAGAAAGAGGAGGCTCTCTGCTTCTCTCAATATTTTCAATATCAGAGACCCTATTTACAGTGACAGTCATGGGCTTTGGCTTTGTGTACCCAGCTAGACCCTTAACTGCACCACACACTCCCGTCCTTTCAGAATCTTGCTGTCTTGTGCTGCCTACTACCTTGATAATCTTGGATATCCTTAACCTCTTTGTTTTCATCTGTGAAGGTCAAATACGTAAAGAAGTTAGAAACCGTTCTCGGCCCATAGTAGGGACTTAATATCAGTTTCCTTTACTCATAATCGTGTAATGGGGTAGTTAGTGGGACAGAAGACAAACAGGGTTAAAAGAGTTGGTACTGAAGACCAACTGGCTGTAGTGAGAATAGCTCTCAGAAAAGGAACCCCAAGTTAGGTTTCAGTTTCTTTTTCTGCTTGATCCTTTTTTCTTAGACCTTTCAGGCCACAGGTATTGCTTTGTAAAGCATCTTGACAGTGAGATCCAAATTGTTTGTCCTTGCTTTACAGGAGGGGAAGTGATGAGTGAGTCTCAAAGAGGGTTGTCTTTTTGTCAGTTAAGTGCAGAGGGAAAGGACAGAAGAAAGACATGGCCCCGTGCTGCAAAGGAGGAATTTGTTCATCTTTGGTGTCTGCGTTCGTGGTTGTTTGATCCTTTTCAGTTTGCCAGGGGACTCACAGAGCAGCATGGTCACATGTCAGTAATTCCTCAGTCGTCTCAGAAACCTTGCTCTGTCATTAATCACAGAGTTCAAGCGTTAACAATGCCTCTCAAAGAAATAACGTCAGAAAATGGAGTCCAAGTTCATATACATGATGATGAGAGCTTAAGGTAGGAAAAAATCCGATTATGGCATTAGATTCAGGTACTTGTAAATATGGCTTATATGTCCACCGCCATGTAGACAACACTCCAGAATAGAATAAACCGAACAGACATGGTGACTCCTCAGCGAGCCTTCCTTTCTTTTCCAGAAAGCAAGAGTAAAGCAACACCGCACAAAGCAGTACGCACGCAAAAATGCTAACATGAATGATACAAATAGTAAGGAATTCCAAGATGGAAATGAGAAGTGACATTCGGAGTAGCTGGACGGATATGGTGGATGAAGTGGGGAATGGAACAGGACTGAGAGTGGTGTTACCTTCCCTTGCATGAATGGATTGGGCAAGCCCTGGGGTGATCATTTCCTGAGTATCCATCTTTAGAGTTATGGAATGAGTTATGAAATGACTTTCACATTGGGTCCAATTAGTGATGTTGGATGAGAGGCTTTTCTTTCGGCTGGGTGCTGCCGAAGCACCCAGCCAGGCCTTCAATGGAAGATTGCTGCAATCCAGCACAGGTTTGCATCCATCTGTAATTGGCATTTAACGGTGATAACATAAGCAGGCTATGATAACACAGCATTTCCCAAACTCTTTGGCAGTTTGGGGGGGGTCATTATTTTCATAGCAATAACAATCCAGTCATTTGGGCTTTTTGTTTTCATGAAGGGGTCCATTGAATCTATAGTTTAGGAGTAAACCCCAGGATATGGAAATCCGTTAGAGAGAAAGCTGAACATGGTGCAGCTCTCCCCTATCTGAGTAAGCATCTATATTAGATGACTCATAACAAAAGTGTGTTGTCTTTATCAGAGAATGACTCATCCTTAATAGTAACTCTGTATAGTCATTTACTATGCAAAGAGTAAGTAGAACCGACTGACAGAGTATCACTGTTTTGGTAATTCTTCTATTCTACCACCAATTTTGTCTTACTTTCCCCACCCTCTTGTCATTTCAAGAATTCCAATCATTCCAGGCAGGAAAACCCACTTTAATTCCGAAGCTATGAACAACAGAGAGCGATAAAATGCTACTCTTGGAACTTAAAAAAAAAAAAAAACAGGGAAGAAGTACTCCATGGGATGCCCTTCGTTTTCTCCTCTGGGTACAAAGAATTTCATTTTAAGGATTAATTTACAGTACTTTGGGCATTAATATATTCTATGTCTTTGTTTTATCCATTGAGCATTTGGTTTTTTAACCATTTATGTGTCATAACAAAATTCCTCTACACGATGCTGTAGAATTTGTTTTTGTTGGGGATTGAGTGCATATAATGAGTCTCTTTGTAAAAAGAGCTTAGATAATACCACACAGTGTAGTAGCTTTTGTCTCACAGAGCCTGTAGGAATAATAAAATGTAGTCACTACTAAATTATGTCTTGGACTGAAGGAGAATTTTACCATTAATTGGATCGAGGCCCTCTGACCTTTTCGCAGGAAGCAAACTAAAGGTATAATAATTTTTATAAAGATGAGCTTCCTCGACTTCCAGTAATTTTTTAAAAACACTGATAATTTCTGGACACTGAAAGAACGCTGATTTCCCTGTTCTTGAGCTCGGAGTCCTGATTTTCAAGGTTGTTGCCTTCTTCTATTCCTCTTCCTTACATCATCTCACCTCAGGTGAGGATATTAAAGGTAATGAACTAAGAGATACCCCACATTCAAGAACACAGACATAATTGGATCAAATTTATATATCTGCTGGTAATGAATTAAAATAACCTTACTCACTTTTTTCCCCCTAAACATCAAGACGAATTGAAGCAAATTACAGCCAGGCAATTAGTATACTAAATGTATATATCTAGTGGGATTTAAAAAATGACTTTTAGGCTAAACAGGTTATATAGTGCTATAAATCTCTGAAAGCACACTATTGGAAGGAGACTAAAGAATAACGCCCCCCACCACCCCTCCAAAGTAAGCTCAGTGTTATCGAGTCAATGCCAACACTTAGCAAGCTGATAGGGCAGAGTAGAATTGCCTCTGTGAGTTTCAGAATAAATCTTTACAGGAGCAGAAATGTTCTATCTTTCTACCAACGCAAGGCTGGTGTTTCAGAACTGCCAACCTTGTGGATCAAAACCCCAAACACGACTACACATCACCAGGACTTCTACGAGCTCTGATTAATCTAGGTATGAGGAAAGCCTGCACAGATCGTATCTTTTTTAGTTAAACTTTCGGTTTCCCTTGGCATTTTGGTTCTAAGCACAGTCTTTGCTTCAATATGGGTGTGTCAGTCCGGGTAGACTAGAGGAACAAATTTTATTGACAAGCATATAGATATAAGGAAAAGGTTCATATACAAGAGGAACAGGACATTGAGCCCAGCCCAGTACAAAGTCATAAGTCTGATATTAGCCCATATGCCCAAAATCAATCTCCTTCTCACTCATGAAGTCACAGGCCAGTGGGTGCAGAATCCCGGTGCTAGCAGGGGTCTCTCCATGGCTCCTGGCTTCCAGGGCTCAGGGTCCATCAACAGCAGAAGTAACTCATCGCTGGCAGAGGTCTCCATGTGGCCGCCCCAGCTTCAGTGCTCTGGCTCCATCAGGGCAAAGCCGTGTGGTCTCTCTGCCGGCTCCTCTAGCTTCTTGGATGCTGCCATCTTTTCTTGTCCATCATTCATCATCTCTAAGACTAACTCCCAACAACTGGGAGATAGCTTCTCCTCTTCATGAGGGAAATATCGCGAGATTTCCCAGGAGTCTCAGGAGAAAGCCATGCCCACACAGAGGCCTCATTGGCTACTCAATGGCTATCTCCAGATGAACAGGCTAGACTCCACCCCTACCTTTCAATCATAAAATTAACATAAGCACCTGACTGCCACAATGGGCTAAGACAGATACTATTGCTCTTACCATGATTGCTGTTGTCTGGTGCCACCAAGCCAGTTCTGACGTAGGGACCCTGCGCTCAGCAGAAGGAAACCCCACGCAACCCTGCGCCGCCCACACAATTGCTACATTTGAGCCCTTTATTGCAGCCACAGTACCAACCCGTCTTGCCCTCTGGTGGGAGTGGGAGGCCCAGCCCTGCTCCTAGAGAGCTGCTGCTGGATTTGAACTGCCAAGCCCGTGGGCCCCAGTCCGCACTCAAGCACTTACACCACCAGGGCTCAGCCCTATGGTGCTTTTAGTATTGTTTGTCTGCACCATAATTCAAAGGCATTACATCATCCTTCTCTGGTCTTCCTTCTTTACGGTCCAACTTCCCCATGCATAGGAGGTGCTTGAAAGAACCCGGACTTGAGTCATGCAGGTAGCTTGTCAGGGAAACAACAAGGCAGATTGTTCTTAATAGCTGTGTCAAAACACATGAGTTGATTCATGGTCTTTGACATGTTCTCGAGGATGTTCCTATGCCAGTTGATAGATCTGAGCAAATATGTATATGAGATTGATTCATGTTATAATTAGCATGATAGAAATATATCAGATTTTCTGAGATTAATAATTTGGTGACCTGATTAGATTCTAGGTATTTAAGATGTGTTCAAGACATGTTTGGTGATGTATGACACAAATTTAGAATAGATAAGGGTGGAAGCCTTCAAGGTACTATAAGGCACAACCTACATAAGTATGATGAGAGGAAGATTCTAGATTCAATTTGAACAGCTTGGTAGACCATTGTTCAGTAATCTGTTTCAAAAAAGCAATCAAATCATTTGGCCTCTGCATGTGAAATTTTTGCCTTGAGATTATAACACAGGTTCTCATTTGGGATTATTGTCTGAAATGTTACTAATCATTTTTGTTTGGCCATTAGATCGAATGCCTGAAAGTATGTCTTCCTATTCATACACTTATATAGATGCATTTCAATGGAATAATTTCAAAGACAAGAGTATATCTTCTTATATGCCTTGTTTGTACAGCAGAAGAGAGATAATTAACAACACATATAAATGATTTTGATAGGTGTTAAGTAAAGATAGGTGATAAGCAATTAATTACTCATGCTTCTACATAACTTTCAAAGGTTGTTTGTGAGGTCAGCAAGATGTTGACTGCATGGTTGAGTGCTTTATTTGAAGGAAAGCCGTGTGATTTCCAAATGAAGTTATTAATGATGTGACAAAAATCTTGAAAGATATTCATTTCAGTGAGAAACTACAGTCAAAGATTTATACTAACAAGTCAGCTACTAAAACACAGCTTTTGGGAACACATGCTTGTGGCTATTTGTTGAAAAATAAAAATTAGGAAAAGCACTAAATCTCAATCTCACTAAAAGCCTATTTTACTATGACAATGTAGTCTTAGTACCTATATATGTAGTGTTTTTCCTAATTAAATTGCAGCTTTCATATAGCTTTGCATTTAGTGTTGCATTATAGTGTTGAATGATAAAAAGATGTTTTTTTTTTAAATATGAAATCTTTTTTCAACTACTCCAGTAAAGTAGATAACTTGCTGGAGAGTACTGTCATGAGAGGGAGTTGCTGATGGGAGAAGCAGTTTGAACGTACACATCCCTTTATTCTCCAAGGTCAAGATCATGGCTGACTTAATCTACGTCCCTAAATTATGAAGCATAGTATGCAGATGATACAGTAATTTCTTCAATAAATGCCAAGTAGGATGGCTTCTTCCAAAAGAAATTTAGCGTAAGCTAAAAGTAAAGAGTAACCCCTTTAAATAAATGGATGGTCTCTTCCTAGAAGGTATTGAAAAAATATTTAAGGAACAAGTTCCTAGGTGCCGTCTGCGTACATTATTGGTCATGAGCTCAGGGGGAGATTGTTCGGGGAGGGGTGGTTATGCTTTAATCCTCTTGGCTAAAAGGGACGAGAGCCAAGACTCCTCCTTTTATCCTTCAGTGTGTTTTTTAGACAAAGCTAGATGGACTGTGGAGCCAAATGAGAAGGGTTGCTTTTATGATTGCCCATAATTACATTATACAGGTAACAGGAGCTTTTATCTTTTTAAAAATAACTTGAAATTAATGATTTTAGTACAAGACTGGAACAAACGGTTCTCTTATTTCTTCTGGCTTACTGTAAAGGCGCCATTTCATAGGAATCTCGATTGCTCACTGTTATGTATGGGTAGTGACCTTCCTCTGTGTTCACTCAGTTTCCAAACTTATGTTGGCCATTTGTTTACCTCAGTAGTTACTAGTGCTGCTCAGAATTAACACAAGTTAACTAATGCTGAATGGTAACGGAACAAGCTGGAAAGAACCACACTCTCATTTTCATTTTTCTTGTCAGCTACTTTTGCAATAAAATTTCTCACTTTTGTTTGCTGCAGTGGACTTCTCTAGTCTTCAAAAAAGCTGAACTGGAGAGCTACATATTTCAAGCTCTGCACATGTTTGAAAATGGCTTTTGAAAATGCCGATAATACTCAAACAAATAGCTGGATGTTTTGGAAGAGAATAGCATTCTTTCCTTCCCAGCGTTTTCTCTTAAACTTCAGCTGTCAACACTGGCTAAGATCCCATCTATCAGATACCATGGCAGCACCTAACTTCCCCTCACCCACCAGCCACTTAAAATACTTTGCTTCCTTTTAATCAGAATAAACTCTGATTATCTCCCTTTAAACCAAGATTGTTGTTTTTATGACGTTAACAGTCTGAAACAGAGCATAACTAATAACCCAAGGCTGTTTCGATAGTTTCGTGGTCTTGGAAATGCTGCTCTATCTTTATAGGTTATATGAAACATATACCTTAAACACAGGATGCATAGCTACAGCTATCATCTCAATAGGAGGGAGTGCAAATTGCAGACTCAGGGAACACTGTGTGTTGTAAAGAACATACAAGGTGATCACTTCTGGATATTTATGTTAAAGAAGTAGTGGGATACAGTAAACTTTGGTTTATTCACACATTGCTGTAAATTGATGATGAATAAGACACCAGCTTTCTAATTTTAACACACACAAAAATGCAATTGCTTATGAATTTGGTATATGATAACTATCCAGGAGGGATTGTATTGTTTAAAAAGTCACTCCTTGATTACTTATATATGCTTTTCTGAGCTTTATACACATATATACCAAATGAATTTCCTTAATAACATTGCTTTCACATAAAAGGGAAAAAAATCATACATTGAAAAGATGTATTGTTTTCCCCAAAGTTGATATTTTAAAGAAAGATTCTTTTTCTCCTCACATAAATAAGTTCAATATATTCATTTATCCATTTTCGTTCACTCAATGGATAGGAAGTAGTTTCTGATGCTTTATTTTGTGCCAGACGCTGTTCTAGATGGTTGGGTTATACTAAACACAGACATCGAACATCCACGCATTAGTCAAGTTTACCTTCTCATTTGAGGAGACAGACATACGAAGGAAGTGAAATACATGACCTATGGTGAAAAGGGCTGTGATGGAAAATGAAATAAAATAAAAAAGCAGGAAAGGGCAGTGTCAATCAGGGTAGGGTGGAGAGATGGTAGGATGGTGAAATTTAAAGTTATTTGGGGATATCACCAAGCAGAAAACCCAGGCAGGGGAGGCAGCAGGTGCTACATGTATCTGAGGAAGAGTGTCCCAATTGCAGGAACGTGCAAAGTAAGTTCTAGCAGAGCCCAGGAAGTACCTTCTAGAACAACAGCAAGAAGAGAGTGCGACTGGAACAGAATATACAACTGGAATGTGGCCTTCTCAAGAGAGCTGACATAGGCATGATTGGAGTATAAAAGTTGTAAGACTTTGGGCTTTTAATTCGGAATGATATGGAAAGCCCTGGGATGTTTTTATGTCAAGGGAAGACATGGCTCTGGTCTTAGTTTGCTAGGGCTGTCACAACAAAGTACCACAAACCAGAGGGCCTTATCATGGCAGAAATATATTGACTTATATTTTTGGAGACTAGAAGTCATAAACCAAGTTGTAAATCAGACGCCTTCAGAGGACTTTGAGGGAATCCTTCTCGCTTCCAGTGCTGGGCAGAGGGTTCTGACATTCTTTATTTGTCCTTGTAGAGGTGTCACTTCACATCTCTGTCTCCATCGTCAAGAACTGCCGTCTCCAAATCTCTGACTCTGCATGCTTTCTCCTTTATAAGGAACCACTCATATCCAATTATCACCCTCCCTTCTCCAGTATGACTTCATGCACACCTAACTGATGGCTTCTTCAAAGATGCTATTCCCAAACAATGCTGCACTCTTCAGTATTAGGAGTGAGGGCTTCAGCATAGCTTTTGGGGGATGAGGAGATACAATTCAGTCCATTATAATCATGATCTTATTTATATTTCAAAGTCACCCTGTCTTCTCTTTCGAGAAAAGACTGCAGAGCCAAGGACAGAAGCAGAAACACAGGTGAGGGACTCCAGGGCCGTGGCTGAGGAGGCACTGAGAAATAACTGTACTCAGGAAACCTTCTGAAGGTAAAGCTAATGGTTTTACTGATGTTGAATTTAAGAGAGAAGGCAGCATTATGGAAGAGAATGAATGTTTTGTCCCAAATAGCTAAAGGGAAGTTGTTTCCTTTTAGTGAGATGGGAGGTGGGGGTGGGGTGAGCTGGGCAGATGAAGGACAGAAAGGCTGAAGGACTTTAGTTTGGACATAGTATGTTGGAAATTCTCATATATGTCCAGGTGGAGTAGGTAAATGGATATATGAGAATGTGGTTCACAAGAAAGTTTCATGTTGGAATATAAATACCCTATAAAATATCTTTGAATACCCAACTAGGAAGGGTATTCAAAGCTGATGTATCTCTGATGAAAATCTGACCCACATAACAGGCCAATGGCATGCAGGATGTACCTGACAGAATACAACGTAGGCATTCTAGATTTGTTCCTCTTCAGCTATGCTCTGAAAGAGCTCTCACTTTAAACATTGTGGTCTTTGTTTCCTGCCTCCTCCACTATCCCTTGCCCTCCTTTGAAAATTCCAAGAAATACTGGAATGCTAACCCCCACTTGTCATGTCCTAGAAACTTCCCATTCTCTCATTTATAGTGATTTTCCTTTCATCATGGAACCTGGAAACCTTTCCATCTTATGTTTTTAAGGTCCAACCAGTAGTATTTTGCTTGTTTTAAGCTAAGGACACAATGGACGTTCATATAAAAGCTTCCTCGTCTTGGAAAAAAATGAAAGGATAATAAAATTTGTGCACAAAGTTTTTGAAATCCCCTTTGAATGTCACCTCTTCCACATATGAAGTTTCTTTCTGATAATTATCAGTAAAAGGAGAATAACAAGCACACAACCAACTAGGTCTGTAATGCAATGATGCAAAGGGACCAGTAACTTTGTTATTCCATGACAAGAAATGTCCCCAAAGAAAAGGAACTCAGATCTGCTTTCTAGTCCTTGCTGGGACAGATAGTCTAGTTCATATTGTATCATGATAAAAATCGCTTTTCAATGCTTCCCACCTGTTTGTCTTCCTCCTCCATGCAAATTCTTTCCAGGTATCAAGGAGCATTCCAAGACCTGCCTCCTCTGTAAAGTCTTTTCTTATCTTTACAACCTGCATTAATTTTCCCCTTCTCCGAAATCTCATAAAATTTAGTGCCTATTTCAAGTCATCAGGGTATAAAATCTTATTATTTAATATTAATGTCTTGCACTCCAGCTTCGAGAGTTAGAGTGCTGAAGGACAGGGCCAGGTATATTATTTTTTCTGTATCCCTCTCACTTCCTAGCTCTGAGGTGGGTGGAATAGATCCTGTTCAAGAAATTCTTGGTGAAAGGTTGAGTAATTTCCACTTTTCACACATGTGGTACATTAAATGCCCTATCTAAGCCTATTGCCTGTCCAGGTCAAATTGACTCAGACTCGTCTCAACCTTATAGGACACAGTGGAACTGTTCCTGAGGGCAACTGAAGACGTTCATGTTTACAGGAACAGACACACTTCCCTTTATTCCTCAGAGTGGCAGCTGGGTTTGAACTGCTGACCTTGTGGTAAGCAGCCGAGCATATAACTCACTAGGCCACCATGATGCAATAGGGAATTTCAATTTTTCTTTTGTATAGAAACTTAAATAATACAAGGAGCAAGGTCACAAGGTTTCTTGTTGAAGCTCTCATCTATCCGTCTGTCATCAAAGACAAAGTACTCTGTCAGGTTTGTGACACATTCATTTGAAAACGTAGCTATGAACTAGAGAGAACAATGTCCTGGCATGACAAGGTTGGTGTTATATGTAGGATACAGCAGGTTAGGTCCCTGCCCTACTCTTGAATTCTTACAAGAATTACATATATTTGAAGACACAGGACATTGGTTTGTTAGAGAGAGATATGACTTTGGTTGGCCTACACATTGAGTAGCATGGTCTCAGAAAGTCACATTTACACTTCACACATTTACCTGAAGGCCAACCCTATGTGTGGTTATAAGAACAGAGAAGGGAATCTCATTAATGCTCCACTGAATATGCCTGATGGCTGTGGATCTTGTTGTGGGCACTGTGATTTGACACACAAACCCCTCTTCAAGAAGAAAGAATTGATGGCTTCATCTCAAAGGGGTTCTGCCAGCTCACAGTTCTTAGCTACTACCCCTCTTTAGGGCTGTGGCAGTTGAAGAGACTGCCTTGTTTAAGTGTTCCCTTCCAGAGAGACGCAGAGCCATTGATGGACAAAAGTGAGAGCATAAGAAAGACTCGACCTCTTGTGCCAAGTAGAGATAACCCTGAATGGTCATCTAGCTTCAGAACTCTCTGTTTGGATCAACTGAGTGAGGCCTTTCTTTAGAGGGACTGCAATCCGACTTCCTTTCTTTCACTTTGACCTGTTTGGGACCAAACACACTTGGAGTTAACTTCTGTTTCTCAGTTGGCTTCTTTTGGAATCCAAACAAGGACAGCCAGCCCCAAAGTGATTGGATAAATGAATGTCTATTGATGATGTCTTAGCATTTGTCTTTACATATTTGGTAGTTCATGTTTCTCTCTCCCACCCCCAAGAATAAATATAGAAGCATACAACTTGAATTTTCGTGTAGACTATTCTGGCTGCTACTTGTAGCCTGTATTGAGTGGAGTACGCATAAAAATGTGGCAAAACAGA
The DNA here is from genome assembly GCA_004026705.1 of Nesogale talazaci. NCBI lineage: Eukaryota > Metazoa > Chordata > Mammalia > Afrosoricida > Tenrecidae > Nesogale > Nesogale talazaci. Next base: position 197,574 of record PVJH01001258.1, on the reverse strand, counting down.
TGCCTGGACTGCATGTATATGTTATCATTAGTCCTTTGAATTTAAGATGGACACTGAGTGTTTTTTATACAGTGCGCTTTCCACATTATAGACAGTATCACCCAAGTCCCATCCTCCAGACACATTGATCATGTTATGCTTTTTACACTTTAAGACTGACTCCAATTCCACTATACTTATCCCCAAAGTTCTAGGTCAGAGCTCTTGACTTTTCTTAATTTGCCTGATAGTGCACAATCAGATAAAGAAAAAAGATTGAGTTGAAGAACAGCATGCTAGTAGTTTCATAGTAGTCTAAGTTCCTTGAAGGAAGAAATATAGTTTACATGACACTGTATGTCTTTCAGCAACCAATACTGCCTTATTCCCAATAAGCCCTGAAACATGTTTATTGAAAGAGTTAAGAAATAATATTCACATTGAACTATCCCAAAATTCTGAACTTTGAGCTTGTCAGGTAGAAATGTCTTTTGTGTTTACGAAAGGAAAAAGCTAAAACAAACTAAGTACCATCAAGTCAGTTCTGATTCATGGTGACCCTATTGGATGGAGTAGAAACAGGCCCTGTGGGTCTATTTCTATTCTTTTCAGGAGTAGAAAGTTTCATCTCTCTCCTGTGTGTACTAAAGTAGGTTGATATTCAGTAAAAACTTATTTAGAATGTCTTCTAGTCTGGAAATTCTAGACAGGAAGAGTCACCTGCCAGGGATCAGATTGCAAGCCAAGTCACCTATGAGGTGAACAGAATTCCCAGAGTTTTATTTAGTAACCTCCATTTACAAAGCTTCTTTTTCTCTCTGTGAGAAACAAAATCAGACTTCTCGCTCACAGTCAAACCTAAGCAAACGGCGACAGACACAATGGCTATGGCAGCTGTAACTTGAGATAGGCCCAACCCCGAGCAAATGGTGAAGTCAGTACATTGCCTTTGATGCCCTCTCCCTCTGTTGGCATCCGCCACACAGTGATCCCCGCTGCCTTGCCGGCATCTCCCTGCACTTCATCTCCCTGCACTTCAAAGCCAGGACGCTACCTACACTCCGCTCCACCCAGACCCTGGGATGCAGGTGGAGCTTCATAAGGAGCCCAAATTAGGAACTCATCGACTCCACATTCATTTGTTCGTGCAGTTTGTTGACTTTGAACTCAGTATACCTCCATGTTCCCTCTGTGCCCTTGCCTTTGAACTTCAATTCTTCATTGCCCGAATTATCTTTTTATAACATGGCCCTGACACCTGCCAGTAGGCCTTGCCAATTCCAGTCACTCACCTGCCTGGACTGACCCTGGTATCTACTGCTGGAATCTTTACTTGTCCCAGTCGAAGAGAAATGCCTTGGATCTTGGGTTTGCTTGTAACTCTTGTTAACCATCTTTAGACCTCGTGCATCCTTTCTTACCCGAAGCCATCTTTTGGCTTCAGATGTAAGGCTAGGAAAAATGGAACTATTCAGAGCAGGGAGAGCCAGAACCTTCCTGCTGACTGTGCTGGATCACGGCCTTTTGAATCATCCACCAAAGAAGAATTTCCAACTGTCTTCCTTTCCAGAATCCACAGACCTTTCCTGCTCCCTTTCTTGTTTGGGTTTTTGTTTTTGGTTTCCCCAGCAGCCTCTTGTTGTGTGTTCAACAAATCGGTGTCAATGGTTAATGACCAATAATCACTTTCTTCACTGAAAATACTACCTACAAGGGTAAACCCATTTGAAGATGTGGTCCTTTTATCCTTCTAGAAATTGCTTACACGGGGGTTTCAGGACTGCTGGAAGACTAGAACAGGCGCTCATTTTGGAGGCGTTTAGTTCTTTTTAAATTACAGACCCAAATGAGAATCCAATGGATGTGAATGAGAGTTTAAAGGCATGTACTTAGAAAGCTTTGATTGCTAAAGTCAGAACATACACCCAGTCGTCATTTGAAAACGAAGTCAAAATAATCCGAGTTTTGCCTGCTAGCCCAAGTCTTGGTTAATTGACAGTCAAGAGGAGCATCATAGAATCTGTGCATGTCATTTAGTAATACCTCTAATTTTAAGGGCAAAGGAAGTGAGATGCTGAAAGGTTAAATGTCCATGGACAGAGTTTATAGCAATGAGTTCCTGAAGGCCTGGTACAGATCTCCCTGGCTGTATCTCCAGTGCTCTCCAGTGAACAAGGCTGTGGTTCAGCCTCAGATGGGAGTTCTCAGGCCATCATTCATCTTCCTTCTGTTTTTCTAATCTTTTCCCCCCATCACTGCGCTGGTGGGAGTAGGAAGCCCAGCCTTGCTCCTGGAGAGTGGCTGCTAGATTTGAACCATCATCTCTGTGGGCCGCAGTCCCACACACAACACTGGGGCTCAGCTCTGTTTCTCTAAATTTTATGGTGTCTCTCTGTATTACTTAAAATATATTGGGTTTATTTTTCGGACCATATTATAAAGACCCAGAGAAATTTCCTATAGATTAAGGCCCTTGTTAGTATCTGTCTGCCAATGACCATTGTCACTCGAGAGGTAACTATGTGGGCTTCATTGGGAGCCCCAGTCCAGACTCAGGAGGAAGTGCTTGGTACTGGCCTAAGAGAAGAGAGACGGATGCCCAGTGGGGGCAATTGTCAAAGGGCAGATGAAACATCATGCTGTGGTGGAATGGGAGCAGACAGGGAGAAATCATCTAGCTCCAGAAAGGAAGGTGGGGCACTGTTTTAAGGCCCTGACTCATGGTTGGAGGCAGGCAGATGGCCTCAGCTTCTTTTTGTTTGTTTTTGGGCATCCTCTGGTGGTCGTGGGAGCTACCCAGCGCTGCTCCTTCGAGCCGCCGCTGGATTTGAACCGCCAAGCCCACGGGCCGCAGTCCAGCACTCAACCACGTACGCCACCGGGGCTCAGCCCTGGTCACAGCTTCTTCCTGACTGCTGTTGCTGTTCGGTGGCATTGAATCAGTTCCGACTCATTGCCGCCCATGAACAACAGAAGAAAACGCTGTCTGGGCATGCACCTTTCTCACAATCGCCCTTTAGACCCCAGGAAGCAATGTATGACGCAAAGAGCGGGCACGAGGACAAAGATAAAGCCAGCCCCTGGGCTGCAAGGAAACAGGCCGGGCAGAACTGATGGAAAACGCTTCCAGTGATCAGGCAGTCATTTAAAGACCCCGATGGCCCAGTGAGTTACGTGTTAGACTGCGAACCACCAGACCGGCAGTTTGAAACGACCAGCCAATCCTGGGAGAGCAAGGAGGCTTTACTCCTGTAAAGATTTGCAGTCTCAGAAACCCACAGGGATAGTTCTACTCTGTCCAAAGGATCCTTCTGGGTTAGCGTTGACTCCACGGGCACAGTTTTCTCTTATTTTTTTTTTAGTTAATGATGAGGGGAAAGATCCGTACGAGGTCTGGATGTTAGCAGTATATATTCTGAATTGTGGGACAGTGAGATGTGCAGGCGACAAGCTAGCCAAGTCATTATATTAATCATTTTCCAATTCTGTTTCTAAATATTATAATTCCAATTCTAATGACCTTAGCAGCAGTCTCTTTCCCACTAATTAAACGCTCTTGAAAATCATGAGCCCTCAGATAAAAATCTTAAACCAACACGGACATTTTCTCTGTAGTGTCATCTCTTCATCATCTTTGTTTCCATACCCATCAAACAAAATCCTAATTGGATGATTAGCAACTATACAGGCCTAGAGCCCTTAGAAACAGCGGCTATGTCTTTGGACTATTTATAGCTCCAGTCTCAAGGCTATTACTCCAGAAAAGAGACACGCACAGGTGAAAACACATGAATCGTCTACGTTCCTGTGCTTGCTGAAGAAACTGAGTTCTTACCATATTGAGTGTCATCCGCGTACTCGGCTACTTCTTGACCGTTCTTACTGACATATTTGTGTAGCCTCACTCCACGTTTCTTGTTCCAGGTTATTGTACGTTCTTTCTGCATAGATCCTTCACAATCGTGCAGTTACCTCCTGGCCCACATCACGTTCCGTGAGTGCCTCTCTACTCTCCATCATCAAAAGCCTCTCTTCTGATCTGAATCATCATTATTATTTAAAGATTGGTTAATATCACTTTTTTAAAGGAAAAAAAATTCAATACACGGATAAAACCCTTTAGTAACTCCTACTATTCTTATGATGACATTCAGGTGTCTTCGTAGGTTACGTGTTGGGCTGCTGCTAACCACAAGGTTGGTGGTTCAAATCCACAAAGGAGGAACTATGAGACTTTCTGCTCCCATTGAGATTTATAGCCTTGAACAGATGATCCCTTCAGGGCCAGTGATGAGAGTGGTGATACCAGGAGAGTGGAGGAAACGTGGAGTTGAAAGGGGGAACCAATTGCAGGGATCTACATATAACCTTCTCCCTGTGGTACAGACAATAGGGAAGTAGGTGAAGGGACTCACCAGACAGTATACAATATGACAAAATAATGATAATTTGTAAATTATTAATGGTTCATGAGACAGAGGGATTGGGGAGAGAGGGGAAATATGAGGAGCTGATACCAAGGGCTAAGTAGAAGGAGGATGTTTCAAGAATGATGATGACAACAAATGTACAAATGTGATTTGCATACAAAGGATGTACGTATTGATCATGATAAAAGTTGAATGAGCCCCCAATAAAATGATTAAAAAAAACAGAAAGAATGATAGCAAAAAATATATATATATATATATTTACAGCCTTAGAAGCCCAGGAGTAGTTCTGTCCTACCGGGCTGCCATGGGTCAAATTTGACTCGATACTGGTGGGAGATGGTTGATTTCCTTATGGTCAATCCCACACATTATCCTTAACATCTTCAAATAAAATATCTGCATCTTGAAGATGGGTCAGTAGCTTCTTTTTCCTCTTTAGAATATATATCCAGCTAGCACAATTGCCTGATTCACAGAGTGATTTTCCTACAATAAAAACTGGATTGGCTCTGTTAGTGCAGGTTTGTAACTCACCACAGAATTTGCTTCTGCAGCAGAAGATAGACATCTCAAAGATAGCTTATCTTTATGATCCCTTACCTCTTTTTGTCATGACATTCTATGTGCCCAGCACGACCCCCCCTTGCAATCTTGTACCAATCACAGAATCTCAAGATTAAAGAAACTTCTCTTTAGGTTCAGTGCTGGAAAACTTTGTGGTTCATTTTCATTGTCTGTTAACTCCTTGGCTTCTTGTCTAACTCTCCATTTCGTGTGTGGCTTTGGCCTTTTAGCCTTTACTGCCAGTTGCAATGTGATTTTGTGACAGGGAACTCCATATTCATTAAAAATTGAGTTGAGAGCATTAGGCTATTGAAGATAATCATACATTGCACTTAAGGGTCTCGCAATCCATCCATACACTTGTGAGGCTTTCATAGTCATGCACTGGAAATTGAAAGCAGGACTATGTCATAGTGCCTTTGACTAGAGGGGCATAAAGTTCTAAGCCTCCAAATGTGAAAATGAGTAGGTAAGAAAATGAAGTTGTTTACATGAACACATCCCAGTCTGCAATAATATCCACACACTGTGTTCTTTGCACTTCAAAGTCATTTCTCATTTATGATTTCATTCTTAATACACCACTGTGAACTGGAGAGGGAAACTCTGATTAATCGGATTTTAGGAGTTTAAAATACGCAAGGCTGAGAAGATGAAATTTTCTCAAGAAAGTTTACTAGAGGTCACAGGCAAAGGGTTGAATTTTTAATGTTGTCTTTCCACTTCCTGCATGATGTTGCATATGTATAATAACAAACACCAACACCATGCAGCACAACTGGATTCATACTTTCCTCCTGTTTATCCGCTCAAGATGATAAAATATTCACCACGGGGCTGTGTTATTATTGCCTCCTCTTCACCCTGTTTTTAAGGAAGTGATTCCCATCCTTGGATTATGAGGACAACTCACCACACAACACTTGGCACTGGGCAAGTGGACTTGACTGGAGTTTATTAACCAAATGTACAGCACAGGGTGAGGAGGACATCGCACCCCGCTCTTGACTGTTTAAGAGTTGTAGTTGGAAAGAGAACGAGTTGCCTAGGACAGTGGGAATTTTCTAGTATCAATAGGAAGGGGTATCCCCTGGTTCCGCTGGGTCAATCTGATTGGTTTGTTTTTAAGAATTCTGTAGGCAATGAGGGGGTGACAGCAGAAACAGAGCCTGATCACAGTGCGAAGGAGGCTTTGTTTGGCTGGGGGCCTAATGGAGTTGGAAGGGCAACTTGTAGTTAGGTCTCTTTGAGATCCTTGCTGTTTGACCAGATGTCGACTGTATGTAATAATGGCCCTTGAATTAAAAAAGAAAAGAACTTAATATGCCTTGAATATAAGCATGTGCAGCCTATACATGCACATGGATGATCCTACCCAAATCAAACTGTATTTGGAAGTAACAAAGTCCTGGTGTGGTGTCCATGACCTGGATGAACTTCTGTACCTGTTTATAATGGGATCACAAAATTTTATAAACTGTAATTACTTTTGGTAATTAACCATTCTGTTTTATGTCAGCTTTGTCCAAGCAATATTCCCAGACAATTTAGTTTCACCAAATGGATTTAAAAATATTTAGCTAAATGTTTATGTCAGCGAAGGAACATGTGCACCATATGCAGTGCCCTGAATTGCAGAGTATTTTAAGGTGACCCGAAGTACATGAGATCAAAAGCATGGGGCTACCCCCCCTTCGTGCTTATTTGATAATTGTAGGTCATTAAAAAATGGATTTATTTTAAACCTATGAACTCATAAACATTTTCATCAGCCATAGCACACGGTTGGTCACTGAAATAATCGCACTGACTAGCAATTTGAAGTGTGCAGATTCACAGACCATGTTCAATAGAATAAGGCATACTTTTGCTTTCCAGGTCGAATTTCCTTTATCCAACTAATTCAATAATAGCCTAGATCTAGAAGCTCAGCGATTTGGGAGCTTATTCGAATTCCTGCATTAGCTTGCTTGTTGCCTTTGGGGAAGTTGCTTAACCTCACTGAGCCTCAATATCTTCACCTGTAAAATGGTAATAATGGCTCTGACACTGCCTGGGAGATTTGTGAGAACCAAGGATGATAATAAATATAATTGCATTTGAGAAAACATAAAGCCTTCAACAAATAGGAGGATTACAGTGACGTTATATCCTATGTGCATTTAATTTATGTAAATCCCAATATATTGCTGCATGTGTGTGAGAGAGAAGCAATTGAATGGTGCAAGTGGTTCTGTCTGTCATTCTGCTTCCTGGCTTTGAGGCTGGGACTGACGTTGTGATTGAAGATGTCAATCAGCAAGTTCTCGGAGGGTCTCATTCCCTTCAGCCTATTGTGAGGGAGGATCTTGCCTTGTCTTGTGTGCTGACAGTTGGAAGGTGTTGTTTCTCTGCCCCTCCCAAGAGCCCCCCAAATGAAAGGCAGTTCTTCTGCTGTCCAGTTAATCATTATGGAGGGCCCTATAAGTAATTAATGGGATTGTGTAGGGTAATGGTAGTTATTTATTTCTTCTTCCTATCTGCAGACATTTGACAGTAGCTCCTGAGAAGGTGTGCTCCCAGACCCATCAGTCCTGGATTTCTGAGGGTGTACTGCAGAATTTCTGGGATGATTTCCAGAGTTGAGCCAATAAGGAGTTCTGAAGATCCTTCTTGAATCAATAAGGAGTATTGCCAGCCTGAGCGTGATTCAAATAAAGGTAGGGTAGGAAACCAGTTCTCCCTTGCTCTCTCACTTAAGTTTGTCCAAAAGAAATACAACTTTTTCTTCAGCACAAATTATCACAGAGGGGAATCGGGCACTAGCAAAGCAGAAGTGTCAACACAGTGAGAGAAACATGATTTTGCAAAGAATTTGGGGGGCTCATTGAAGTAATCACCATGAGAAAACTCAAGGTCTTCTTTTTTACTCCTCTTGTAGAATATTTTAACTTGAATTAATGGTAGGAGGAGAGTCACCTTTTGGAGAGTGTGAGGCCTCTGGAGATTACAGGTGATCCTTAATTTATGCCATAATTGACATGAAGTCTAAGTGACATTGCCTACAGATATAGCACACAGAAGATAGGTTTTTATGAATGCCAGGATAAAGATAACTATTACAGTTTTTCTTCTCAAAATGGTATAAGCGGTTAGAAAGCAGAAGTTTTTAAAAAAGAGTGCCAATAATATAAAAACAGAAATGGTGCAGAAAAAGAATACAAGACATATCAAAGAAACTGTGGCCCGCCTTGACCTTTTCCTTATGCGTACTTTTATTGCTAGCTTTTCAAACGGGAAGATGGCATTGTGCATATACATAAGTGGTGTAACAAAGAACAGATAAGTGGTAAATGTGGGACATGTTCACTGCATGTAAGTGGAGAATATGATTTCTAGAATCACTTCTCTGTACAAGAACTTGTACAACAACAACAACGACAGCACCAAAAATCAGAACACTGGCCCTAGTTTTGAGCTCATTTTCACTTTTAAAAATATTCCATGATGCTCACCCGCCTGATACCCTCACGGAAGACAAATGAATATATGGGCAAATATGGTGAAGAAAGCTGATGACACCCAGCTATCAAAAGATATAGTGTCTGAGGTCTTAAAGGCTTGGAGACAAACAAACAGCCATCCAGCTGGGAAGTAACCAAGCCCACACAGCAGAGGCACACCAGCTAGGGTGATCATGAGGTGTTGAAGGGATCAATTTCAGACATCAAACAGGACTAAAACATATCACTGTGTGCTCATTCACCTTTCCAATATGATCACTGAGGATCACTGGGGGGCATTAGCAAAAGTGGTGAAGAAAGCTGATGGTGCCTGGCTACCAAAAGATAAAGTGTCTGTGGTCTGAATGACTTGAAGGTAAGCAAGTGGTCACCTAGCACAGAGGCAGCGAAGCCCACATGGAAGAAGCATACCAGGCTGTGTGATCACAAGGGGTAAAAGGAAGCAGATATCAAGCATCAAGGAACAAGAATCCCCTCATTTTGAAGGAGGGAGAGTGCAGAGTGGGGACTAAAAGTCCATTTGAGGGCAATTGGATATCCCCTTACAGAAGGGTTGTGGGGAGGAGATGATCCAGTCAGGGTGCAGTAAAGCAACGATGAAATACACAATTTTTCTCTAGTTCTTAAAGACTTCCTTCCCTCAACTATCATGATCCCAATTCTACCATCAGTGACCAAAGGATTGCCAAGCTTATAATCTGAAGTCAAAGGAGCCATAATATCAAAGCGTAGGTTGTGAGATTCTGGTTTTCAGAAGACTATGGAATGATACTGGGAGTACAAGATACATTTGTGAGATCTTTACAGGAAATAAACCTCTGGTGATTTCCCTCTACTCATAATGGAAGGCAGTGAATAAACTGGTTACAGAGAATATTGGAGAGATGGCTATATGAAATTGAAATGATAAACCTGAATTTAAGTTAAAACCTTGTCAGTTGGTCTTTACTTTGAGGCATGTTTGCCTGGTCTGTTTTTCAACATTTTCTGTTTTTCGTTTTTTTTTTTTTTTGGTTTCATTCTCTACATGTTAGGGTTTAGCTTTGATGTATTTTGCTATTGGGAACAGTCCTCTTGAATTCCTGTTACATGTTTGTTTGTTTGTTTTGGTACATGAAGCCCAAGATCAATGAACCTATAGAACAGCGGTCTAAACCTGTAGGTCAGGACCCCTTTGGGGGTCAAACGACCCTTTCACAGGGGTCACCTGACTCATAAAAGTAGCAATATTGCAGTTATGAAGTATCAGTGAAAATAATTTTATGGTTGGGGGATCACCACAACATGAGGAATTACGTGACCCAAGGATATCTTCTCCTTTCAGAGAATGAATGGAAACAAGGCTTTGCTTTAAGGGTCCCTCAGCAGCAGGATTTCATATACAATTGGATGAGGCCTTAATGTCAGCCCCATTGTTGCTTTGCTTCTCCTTCTTTCTAATCCTGCCTGATCGTGCCCTTCTGGGTTGATGTCCCCTAAAGCATTCCATATTGATATTCCCCCAAAGCATTCCATGTTGATGTCCTCCAAAGTATTCCTCAATAAACGTCAGGCACACAGTGTACCACCTCAGAATCTGGTTTCAGCAGGCCCCATCTTATACATGGTTTAGGGTGACAAGAATGTTGGTGTCATGTGTGAGGCACCAATGCACCCCCCCCTTAGTCTGCCAAGAGGCTCAGAGGGCACAGGCACAAAATGATTATTGAGTAACATATTGATGAGGAATGAACTAGAATCTTTGTGAAACTTGGCTGTCTTCAGTATGCCATGGGTGCTAGAGGGGATTATGCCTTTAAAATGGTCTTCCTGCTTTTAATGGGGATTTGGACTCAGGGTGACAAATTCTAAGTGGCAGCATTTACCTTCCAGAGGCAGGATAGTTACAGCAATCTTAATGGGTAGCAGAATTGGAGTAATGATCAAAATATATAGAATTTCAGGAGACTTTAGCAATAGCTAATTGTTAATGATGTCTTCAGGAATGAAATTGGATAGAGAGTCAATAATAAATTAGTTGATCAATCATAACAATAGTGAAAATAATCATGATACCCCTCTATGTCTGGTGAGAAGTGGAGAGGTGTGACATCTTATGCAATCACCCAGCCTTCAAGTCTTTTCATTGATGGAGAGACCATGTTCTTGTGAAGAAGGACTCTATAGTCTTGGCTTCAGTATCAGTTAAAAATTTTCATGCCATCGTTCCTTAAATGACCTGGAGATATTTGCCAGGGTACACAGTGTACTTGAAAAATGGAAGAATATAAGTAAACTTTGGGTGATACTAGAAGGTCCAAATAACCTCTGGGGACTGAACAATAGCACTGTAATTCACTGATCCAACACAAAGCGAAAAATAAATTCACTACCACCAAGTCATGGGGACTCATGGCGACCTGGTAGGAATGTAGAGAACTGCCCCCTTTGAGTTTCCAAGACTCTAGAGTAGAAAATCTTGCTTTCTCTTTCAGAGTGGCTGGTAGTTTTGAGTTGCTGACCTTACAGTTAGCAGTCCAATGCGTAATTACTATACCCCCAGGTCTCAGGGGCTAATATATTCAGATGATAGATGGAGTTTGGACCCGGTCTTACAGTGGGCAAAATATCCAGCTATCTCATGCTCTGGTAATTTTCCTCGTTTCTGAATGAGTAATTGGGGTAGATCTACTTGGAAGCCAATGGCATGTCAACGTTCCAGGAACAGCAGCAGTGAGTAGCTTGGAGATCCAGCTCCCAGAGCTAGCTGTGCCCTTTGGTGGTTCTGGCCACCACAGTTGTAGGACATTGGTAGCATTTGCTGGCTGAACTTTCAAGAAAAATGGGAATCAGAGGCATTGGATGGCTATAGGCAGCTGTAGGCTCCAGAGTTTGGGGCAGCTTCTACCATAGCACATGTTTAAATACCAGCCTCCATCTCCAGCAATGCTGGTGGATTTTCTGTCCCTTATTTTTGAAACCATAAGTATGATGATGCCAATTCTGTGTAGCAAGGAATCTCTGGGTTACCTCCTTCTCCTTTTGATTCTTTAGCCCTTCCTTCACTTTCATATCCAAGTCTTAATTTAATCTCATTCATTGGGTCCACTCAGTAAAGTTCCATTTTTCCAGATGATCCAATGCACAAGGTTGGCTATCACTTCCACTACTAATACTATAAATGCAAATCTGAAAATTGTCTATACATCAGATTGGCAAAAAAATAGAAAAATGTTACCATATATTGTCAAAGATGTGCAGAGTATGAGAACTCTTTTGCACTGTTGGAGGAGGATATGTGGAGCAGCCATTCTAGAAAGCAATCTGGAATTATGTAATAAAATCAAATTGATTTTACACACACACAAATAAAATGCAATATGTATAATTATGTTCAATTTAATTTGCTTATATCACTCTAATACATTTATAAAATTAAATAGGTATTTAAATATAATGAAATTCTTTAGTAAAATTAAATAAATTCTATTATGTATGTATGCCTACTAATTTATGTGTCTATATGTATGTGCTCACATGTAACATAATATGTTTAATTATATTCAAATTATGTCCAATTATATTTGATTAGAATATAGATATAGTATAGTTTTATAATATTTAGTTTATGGAAATTCTTTAGTAAAGTTATTATATTGTATTTTATGTATATACATATAGCTGTTATTTAATTTTTTTTAGTTAAGTTTAGTTTTAATATACATATAGCATGTTTTAAAATATTTGAATATAAAAATACAATGTATTTGTATTAGAAATAATATTTAAAGATAGTTTGTATTTATTTAAATATGATAAACATATTTAAATACCATAAACAAGTATTATAAATACATTTAAAAGTATATTTAAATATTATATGTACATTATATATATAATTTTACCAAAGGAGTCCAGATTGCCTTCTAGAATGTTACCACACCTGTTCTTTTCCAATAGTGCATAAGAATTCCCATACAGTCACATCTTTGACAATACTTGATAACCTTTTTCTGTTTTTTGTTAATTTAATGTTTGCACAGTTTTCAGATTTGCATTCACCAGATGTGCATATTTATAAAATGATGCAGCAATTCCCCACCAGAGCATGCCTCTAGAGAAACTCAAGCATAGGTACATAAATTTCCAAGTTTGAGGTGTTTGTCCTAGCTTTGAATGTGGTGTTCGGTAGGTCAGGGAGTTTGTCACTTGAGAAATATGTAAGTAAAATGTGACAAGGAATTATTTTGAAAACTGTGCAACAGTAATAAGACCTAGACTTACCTTGCATAGTATTGTTATTGCTAATGGTCAAGTCAGCTCCAATTCATGCTGAGGTTCTGTATAATGAGGAACCGTTGTCCAGTCCTCCATTTTCATCATCTCTCTGATGTTTGAGCCCCTTGTAGCAATTAGGTCAACTCATCTCACTGAATCTCAATGAGAGTTTTCCCCACTTTTGCTGATCTTGTGGGGAAACAGATGACCCTCTCTGCTCCTGTAGAGATTTATAGCCTTGGAACCCCATGAAGGCACAGGGGTTTCCCACAGGGGCACTGTGACTGGAGTTAGCTGGTGTTAGTGAGTTTGGTTAGGGGTTACTTTTCCAAGTGGCATCTATGCTTTGTAAAATGTTAAAGAGGTATTTTTCAGTGTATCTTTTCAACGCCATGCATTGCTTGGTTTGATTGCTGCTTCCATGGAAATGGATTGCTGATTCAAGTAGAATGAAATCATTGCCAACTTCTATTTCCTTTTCTATCATGATATTGTTTATTGGTCAGGTGGTAAGGATTTTAATTTTCTTCACGCTCAAGTGTAAGCCCTGTTGAAGACTTAGGTGCTTCCCACAACAGTGTGTCATACTGTGGTGGCGTGTGTGTTATTTTGATGCTGGGAGCTGTGCCACTGATATTTCCAATGCCAGCAGGGTCACCCAAAATGAACACATTTCAATGGAGCTTCAGACTAAGGAGAGAGAATGAAGAAGGACTAGACTCCCCACTTCAGAGAAGAAAGCCTTTGAATGCCTTATGAATAATTTTCAAATACGAAAACCTAACCAAAGAAAGCAGAACATTATTGGAAATACTGCCATCAGATGAGCCCCTCAGGTCCAAGGCCACTCCAGATGTCACTGGAGAGGAGTTACTTTCTTGAAAGGGAGTCTAAGAACCATGGAGATGTCATGTGGATAGTCTGTGGAGTGGCGCCTTCAGGATCTTCATTTGTTGATGGGGCATGACTCATTACAAATCTGCTAATGATTGGAACTTGAAATGTGTGAAGAATGAACTTAGGAAAATGGGAGATGGTCAAAAATGAAATGGAAACTTGGAGATTGTTATATTAGGCATTAGTGAGCTGAAATGGATTGCTATTTGCCATTTTGAATAGGAATCATATGCCAATATGCTGGGAATAACACAAGAGAATGAAATGGCATGGGATTCTTTGGCAAAAAGAATCATGCTAAATTCTTCATGAAGTTCAAGCTGCATTGAATTCATTAGCCCAAACCAAGGCTTTAGGAATTGAGGGAATACCCATTGAAATGTTTCAGCAAGCTTAAGGAACACCCACTCATTAGAGCATTTGGATGACAAATACCTGGCCAACTCACTAGAAGGGGTTTATATATCTGTACTCATTCAAAAGAAAGGTGACCCAACAGAATGCTCAAACTATAGAACCATGCCACTGATACCACACACAAGTAAAATTTTTCTGAAAATCATTTAGCAATGAGTGGAGAAATATATTGACAGAGAATTGCTAGAAGTTCAGGTCAAATTCAGAAGAGGATGTGGAACAAGGAATATCATTGCTGATGTCAGATGAATTTTGAATCAAAGTGAAAGATGTGTATTTGTATTTCATTGACTATGCAAAGGCATTCAACTGTGTGGAACATGGACTATGGATGACTTTGAGAAGGATAGGAATTTCAGAACACTTCATTGTGCTCACTAGGAACTTGTACATGAATCAAGAGGCAGTTGTGTGACAGAATAAGGGAACACTTAATGGGTTTAAAATCAAGAAAGGCGTGCGTCAAGGTTGTATCCTTTCACCATACCTGATCACTCTGTGTACTGAGAAAATCATCAAAGTAGCTGGATTATATGAAGAAGAGAATGGAATCAGAATTGGAAGGAAGTTTATTAACAACCTCTAGTATGCAGAAGACACAATCTTGCTTGCTGAAAGTGAGGAAGACTTGAAGCACTTGATGATGAAGTTCAGGGATTTCAGTCTTCCATAGGATTATAACTCAAGGAAGACCAAAATTCTCAAGCTGGAATAACAGGTAGCATGGAGAAAAGGTTGAAGTTGTCAAGAATTTTGTCTTGCTTGGACCCACAGTCAACGCTCATGGAAGCAGCAGTCTTGAAATCAAAGGACTTATTTACCTGTAAATCTTACTAGTGCTGAGTGAGACTATCTTTATCACTGTGCCCAGAGCATACTTTAATCTTGCATGAAAACTTCTTTCTAAATGTAGATGCTTCATTTTGTGTCAGTAACAGAAGCAATTGTTTGGGCAGTTAGGTTAATTTTTCCATCAAAAATGAGAAATAGACCTTTTATAATTTTTAAGACTAATGATCAGTGCCTGTATTGGCACGGACATAAACCAAACACATCAAAGTGAGTGTCTTTGTGATAGAAAGAAATAGCTTATAGCTTCAAGTTAAAGAGGAAAATATACAACACACCAAAACAGAACAAAGAAGTTTGTCAGTTTGTTTGCTTGGATGGATGATGATGTTGCTCTATGGCTAACTTAGCTATTTATCTTTGAAGTTTATGAAGAATAAAAGATCATCACCAATTTTACCACCATTATCACCACTGCCATTATCTCTATTACTGCCACCACTGACAACAATATCATCATCAGTGACACCACCATTATCAATATCATCATAGCACCATTACCATGAGCACGCTACCAATACCACTGCCACCACCACAACATCACATCACACCAACCAACACTTGAGTGATAACCACCACCACCATAACCCTCTTCTTTAATGCTACCCTACCACCAACAGAAACAACACTATTGACACTATCACCATAATTATTGTGATCACTGCTACCATAATGCTATCGTCACCACAACGGTGACCATTATCATCACCAGTGCCACTACCAGTAACATCATCATTCAAGTACACAATACCACCATTGGTACCAATACAGATGGCAGAGTCACAAAATCCAACCACATGAAAGATGATTAGAGCATGGCAAAAAAAATCAGTAACACATTCTAAGTATACACAATAATTATGGCAATAATAATAAGCAATGTAAGCAGAACTAATATACTAGTCAGCAAAAAAACATAAAAATGAAGGACTGGGTTAATAAGAAGTCTTATTCTCAAGTGAAGAAAACCTCAAATATTGCTACTTTGATCTGCCCAAAGAGCTCAATTTTGGGAAAAAATATCAAGACTGGCCTGGGTAATAGGAATTGCTTCATAAATCAATTCATGCTGGTTTATTCCCTACCAAAATGCTAGCTTATTTTATGTGGCGACCCCTTGTCATTCATGAATAAAGATCTGCTTCAACTCTTCAATTCTTTAATGTCATAGGAGATAGGCTTCTGTGTAAAAGTAAGCTCGGTGTTATAAACTAATTTTAGGTAAACTGTTCATCTGCATGAGCCAAGTCCTCTTTCTATAGATCTTTATGACAGTTTACAATGTGTTGCATAAGTTGAGAATCTAGTCTAAATAATCCCCTTCTATCCTCACTGTATCTAACTTTTAAATATCTGATGATCTTTCTCTTGTCTTCACTTAGTCCTTGCTTAGGAGAGCTGTAGACACTTAGCTTCCTTAATCTTCTTCCTAAATCAATCCTTGAAACTATCCCCTTAATATTGTTGCTGCTCTATTCTTCTCTGATTCTCTTCCAAATTGTCTATCTTTCTTGTATTGAGCTGCATGCCCTGAATAAGCTGGAAGCAGTGTTATTATGAGTACATCTTTAGTAATGTATCCTTGCAACATGCTAATACTTTGGCCCAACACTCTTAAAATGAAGCTCTTTCTTCTCTCCTCCATTTCTATCTGTAGATAAACATCAAATTCTTTGCACCCTTTGAAAACTATTTTTTTTCATAAAGTAATTGTGCTCTCTAATTATTTTTCGAATATGAAATACTATAGTATAAAGTATCAGGAGAAAAAGTTTAGGTAAGCAAACAGAAGTTTTCTTTTCAGTGTCTTAGCAGTTTAGTTCTGCCCTTTACGATAATCGTGTTTTATGTGACTATTTAATATCCCTTCATATTTTCCCAAGAGCCTTCATATCAGATCCTGACAATAACTCTGTGAGACAGAGAGGCAACACCTGACTCCCCATTTTACAGGTGTTAGAACCTGAGGTCCAGAAAGAGGAAGAGTCAGCTGTTCTGGTCACCAAGTACTTCTTCACACTGCCTACATACCATACTTATACCTAGCCCAGTGTGGAATGTCTTCCTTTCAAGTTTCCACTAGTGCTGGAACTGAATGTCTGCTCATCTCATAAATATGATTTCATGCTCTCTTCTTCAATGAAACCTTAAAATAATTCCTGCAATACACTGAAAGACCACTTCTAGTTTGAAAACTTCCTATTTTGTTGTCCCCTTCATTGCAGAATTTATGCACAGCTAGAATATATGACTTATTCATATGTTTCAGATGGAAGCACAGATTTCCCAAGTAAAATTTTAGAATCATCTCGTAAGCTTTAGTCTGATGAAGTTCTAATACAAGAGAAATACTAGTTGCAAGATCCTAATCACTTAACAGCAAACATATATCTTTTACATGACGGATTGTTAGAGGTGAGATGAGAGTAAAAGCCAGGATAGGGCTCTGTGGCTGCATGTGTTAGACATTGTATAATTTTGGGATTGGGATGATTCTTACAGGTTATTATGTGAGTGGCATCCCCTGGGGTCTTGTCCAATCTGAGGTTCTAGGTGCAGAGAATCTGGCAAGGTTGAGAGGCTCTCAAACTATAGAAGGCAGAGAGTTCATTGTGTTCAAGAATGTAATAATACCTTGCTATCTATAAGGGCGAAGTTAAAGTGATCTTCTGTAGAAACTTCCTGTAGTTTCAATTTGAATTTTAAGCCTTACATTCTTCCTCTACTACCTGTTCTGTAAGATCCCTAAGCTCGTAAGGTTCACAAATCTTTATTCCTCTGCATTTGTGCACATACTATTATTTTGTTTTAATACGCTTTTCTCCCAACCCAGGAAGATAAGGGCATCTTCTTCCATGAACGTGTATGGGTTCACAAATGCACAGAGATAGTTCTACTTTGTTCTGTAGGTTGCTTTGGGTCAGAACTGACTTGATAACCATGCTTTTGTTGTTTCCTGTACAGCACAATAGCCATTTTCACTGGGACCTCACCCCGACTCTTTCTCTGGAGGAAGTTGCTTCCTCCTTTCTGTCCTTATGCTCTGTTCATCGTTGTAGGGTTGAATTGATCACATGGTACACACCTGAGTGGTCACTGGTGGTTCACTTCCTGCACAGCTACCAGCTGGTCTGCAGGGGAACCTTAGCTAGTTCTATGATGCTGTACAGGTTACAATGGAGATTCCAGACTAACAGGAACTAGGAATAAAGGGTGGTGGTCTGTTTTCACTGCTCAGTGGAAATCTTCTCTAGCAAAAACATTCCCATTGCTAACTGGTTATCAGTATGAATCCAGACTAGGCAGTATTTTGTTCCATTGTTCATGGGATCCCCCATGAATTGAGGACTAACAATGGCAGTTCACAACATTCACCAAGAAGGCAGCTAACTAGACTGTGAGCTCTTTGAGAAAAGAATCTGGTTTCATCATCTTCTTTCCATCACTTAATATAACATTTTGTTACTGCTTCTGATTGAATACCTTCCCAAAGGCTATCATTTAATAGATTCATAAGACTACAGAAGCAGAAGGGCTACACGTACTTTAAGGATTCTGAGACATAGAGGAGAAGGTGATGTGAATATGTAGGGAGAGTGGCATGATGTGTCACAAATATAAAGGTTGCTGGTAACAGAAATTAGGAAAGAGGCTATACATGGATACAAGGATCTTCAGAAGATGTCAACTGTACTTCTGGTTTCAAGAACTGGGACAGGATAGATCTCTGTTGTTTTAAGCGACTCAGTTTGTCACACTTTGTTTTACAGAAGGCTAGGAATTAATGTAGTGTAGCACTCTGTAAAAACTAGCATAGTATGGATTGGATCTCTATGCCCCTCTTGGCATTACCCTGAATCATCCCAAGTATTATAGTCAAAGCTCAGAGTATCTTCACTGTCCTGAAGTTATCGGCAGTTTAAACCCACTAGACAATCTATGGAAGGAAGGTATGGTACTCTGCTTCCATGAAGATTATACCCTTTAAAATCCTAAGGCATATTTCTGTTTAGAATCAACTCCACAGCTATGGGCTTTTTGGTGTGTGGTTATGACGTCACAGTGTAACTTCTGGACCCTGACTTATTTTATTTTGGTCCTAGTTATCAGCCATGAGCAATTTCATTCTAGAATTGGTAGAAATACAAGCCCCGTATGCACATCTTCTTGGGAAAACCAATGTTGTTTGAAGCCCACATTCTGATAGCTAAGTGAGGAACTTAGATTTGTTCACAATGCTACTCAGAAAGAATGGAAATA
Source organism: Nesogale talazaci (assembly GCA_004026705.1). NCBI lineage: Eukaryota > Metazoa > Chordata > Mammalia > Afrosoricida > Tenrecidae > Nesogale > Nesogale talazaci. Next base: position 178,415 of record PVJH01001258.1, on the reverse strand, counting down.
CAAATCATTTCTGCTTCCATAAATTTTGGTTGATTTGATTTTGATGTGTCTCAGGAAATATACATTTAACTAGTTTCTCCCACACTGTAGTTGAATTCTAGAGATTTTCGTACTTAGAAGTATAAGCCACTTCTACCTTCCAATTCAGTTGTCTTTTGTGTCACCTGGTGGAAGTTCAGGCTTATTTAATGGGAGCAAAAGCTATCTGTGTTAGTCGAGGTAGACTAGAGAAACAAATTCATAGACACTCATGTGTATAAGAAAGAGCTTTATATAAAAGAACAATTGCATAATGAGAAAATATCTCAGCCCAGTCCATATCAAGCCCATTAGTCCGATATTAGCCTAGATGTCTGATATCAATATATAAGTTCCTCTTTGGACTCAAGCAACTCATGCAGTGACACTGAATGCAGGATGATCTCAGGCCAGTGGATAGAAAGTCTTGTGGATCCAGTGGCAATGGAAGCATCTCTGTGCTGGCAGGGATCTTGTTCATGTGTCTTGCCATCAGGCAGTTCAAGCAGAGAGTGTAGGTCTAGTTTTCAGTGAGTTATTTATCTCCTTAGGCCAGTGGTTCTTAAGCTTCCTAATGCCTCCACCCTTTAATACAGTTTCTCATGTTGTAGTGATCCCCCCAGTCATAAAATTATTTTTGTTGCCACTTCATAACTGTAATTTTGCTACTGCTATGAATTGGGTGATCCTTGTGAAAGGGTCGTTCAACCCCCAAAGGTTGAGAACTGCTGCTTTAGTGCAGTTCCAAATGAGATCTTCAAGCTATGACCTGATTGAAAGGCTAAACTCCACACCATCATTAAATAGTCTCACGTTGACACCAGATTATGTAACTACCACATTATCCTTGGACTCCTTTGGCTTAGTTGTAAAACTTCTAACTGTAGTCCTCTCATGATAGTAAAAAATGAGGAGGACATGGAGGGTAGTTAAATGTCATGAGTAAAAATCACGAGGTTTTTACTTGAAGAGGCAGAACTTGAACCCAGGTTTTCTGATGCAGATCTTTCTTTTTTTCTACCATCGCCCATCATTTTGTTGCATGTTTAAAGCACAAAGATGGTGAATTGCCTTGGATTTAGTCCAACAACTATTATTGATCAATTATTATTATTAATAAACACATACATATATCTTTTCAGTTGGCACAATTTAGATCATTAATGAGTATTGTTAGTGTGCATACACACGCAGGGCCTATGACACTCAGTGAACACGGTATTGCACTAGCTTCATTATCCAAATGAACCACAGCCTATTCGCATATGCACATTGTATATCAGGAAACAAACCAGAAGCTGCCTGATCTTGATTTATTATTCATTCCATTTTAGAGATTGTTCAGTCCTTGTTTTATTAAAGATTGGGCTCACTAAATTGTGATGGCTAGGACAGGTGTTTTCTTGTTTTGTTTTTTTTGGTATGTCCCTTCCGTCTTAATCTCTCTAAAGGCACCACCCCTTTGAAGCCAATGTATCAAGATCTGAAGGCCAGACTGACTGGGAGGGAAAATTGTAAAGACATTGTGATTGGGGCAGAGAGAGAAAGAGAATGCGCTTGTTGGGGAGATACTGTAGAGGACAGATCAGAGAGCCACATACCCGGTTGGCAGGGGTAATGCCAGATGGCATCACTCTAGCACCCACCGTGGAAGATGAGGAAGATTTCTTATGTGCAAGGCATGGCAGGAAGCAGTTTAAGTGGGTTGAGGGATACAGAAAGGAATTAGCAGTAGAGCCCCGTCTTTAAGGGACTTGTAGCCTGGCGACTGAACTGGGACAAAATAACAATTAAAGTTCAAGTTAAAAGGCGGCATCTTTCATGGAAGAGGTAAAGATATAGTGGGAACTTAAGGGAAGGAGTTAAACAACTTATTTATGTAGGCTTATCAAAGTCTCAGTGTAGTGCAGGCCTTGAGCTACGAGTCTATTATTCACTCCCAGGAAGTGACACATTTCCTAGGCTTCATTCTCAGATGTTTCAAAGCATGGAACACATTTAAATTCCTTCAAGTTTAACTTAAAAACCAGTTAGAAAATTATTTAAGAACTCCTTGCTGATGACACACCCCCTACCACATACTACCCTCTTCTTTCTTTCTTTGGCAGTGGCAACGTTCTAAAAAAAATGCCTATGCTCTCTCTCTCTCTCCGTAAGAATACTGGGGGGAAAAAAAGACCCCCAACATGCCAGCATTATGTCACTATCATCAACCCCCTCTCTTTTTAATTGCTGGGTCTCCTAACCAAAGCTTATGCAGCCACAAAGGAAACTAGTTACCGAGATGATTGCTAAGAACGGAGGGAGGAGCCGCAGGAAGGGCTGAGAAAGAAAGAAACCTCACAGAAACCCAACACAGGCTGTTTAGAAATGAGATCATCTTTTCATGTGTGCACTTTAATACCTTCTTTCGTTTGAAGCAATTGTCAAAGCGAGTAATTATTGTTATTCCTAATATCCCAATGCCAAATCGTAAACCGGGGGTGCTGAAGAAATAAGTGGGGTGCTGGTACTTGATGATCCATGGTAGGATAGATCACCGATGATATGCTGCGTTAGTTACATTATATAATCTGACCAGGTAGCCAAGAAACATGTAAGCCATTTCTCTTGTGTTTATGTGCTTGCTTGCTCCCTGTTGAGTTCCTCACCCTAAGGAGAGGGGGCTGGGGCGGGGGGCAGAAGCAATTTGCAGAAATGCATGTGACTGAGTAGCTGTGGTGTAGCTTCGTTCTGGTGAACACCTCAGGCATTCTGGAAGGCCGCTATTACAGGAGGTTTCTCCCTGCAGTAAATGAGGCCTCTGCACCTCTGCCTTATAGCTCGGGAAATGCTAAGCAGGTAATTAACAAATCATAAGGCACAGGTGTGCCAGGTGAAGTTTGGTAAATTGCTTTTGATCTAAATTGAGGTGCTTTGGGGATTTAACTTCTTAGACAAAAAGGGCATAAATAAATAATCAGGATTTTAAGGTTGGGACTTGCAAGTGTGCTATGAAACGTCTTAATGTACTTGAGGAGGCAATGAGAGGAGACCGTTTCAGGCCAGTCCTTTCTGGTTTCCCTTGTGGCCTTATCTTTGCTCACCTGATTAGCTCGGAGCTCCAGTTCGGCAAAAGTCAAGGCCCTGTTTTCCACTGAATGTTTTACAGAGGGGACATGGGTTGCTTGCAAATGTCGCTGCTTTCATTTTTTTTTTTTTTAATATCTTAAGAGATGAAAGGAAAGGTAAGTGGGTTCCACAGTGGTCAATTGCATTCACTGGACCATGGTAGGAACACACCACGCAGGATATGGTTTGAAGGGCTCATAATACTCCTCCTAAAGCCCATAGGTTTGGAATAACTCCCCTTTCTCCTTTAAGTTTAGGGTTGGAACAGCCTTTCTCTGTATGCATTCTTGGAAACTTCATCACTCCTTCTTTGGCACCCAGGCTTTCCATACTGCTACAAATAGTCCACTCTTATTCTAGGTTCAGTTATTCCTCGGCTTGTATACGTTTTTGCCCGCTGGATCCCTGGTGGTGCTGTGGGATTGGGGTTGAACTGCTAAATTCAAGGTTTGCAGTTCAAACTCACCAAATCTTGTGTGGAAGAAAGATGAAGCTCTCTGTACAGTCTCAAAAACCCTAAAAGGAGCTTTATGAGGTGGAATCAACTTGATGGCAAAGGATGAATTGTCCTATGACTGTTGGATGTATAACTGTAGGTGACCTCATCAAGGTTGTCAGGAATCATTATAGAAGAGTTTTAGTTCTCATATTGGATTGCGGTTATCGCTGAACTAGTTAGAAGACACACACTACTTGATTGTTCTTAACCTCTTGTGAACCCGCTCACTTGATTAACTTAATGCAAATGTACACATGATTTCTTCTCTATTTTTTGTTTGATTTTTCGCTTTTTGCATTAGTTTGTTCAGTCTACAACCAACCATATTGGGTCCTAACCTCTCTGTCACTGAGTCAGTTCTGATTCTTAGGGACCATGTAAGACAGTGTAGAACTGCCCTGTGGGTTTCCTAGAAGGTAACTCTATAGGAATAGAAAGCTCTATCTTTCTTGCATGGTTTCAAACTGCTGACCTTGCATTTCTCAGCCCAATGTATCACCCACTGTGCCACCAGGGCCTCATACTAAGCACCAAACCAAACAAACTCAATGCCACCATGACAATGCTCGCTCATGGTGACAGCCCGGTGGGTTCCTGAGCGTGTAACAGTATACAGGGGTAGTGAGTCCTGTCTTTCTCCCATGGAACTGCTGGTGATGTCAAACAGCTGACCACACAGAATGGAAACGTAAGAAAGGACATGGTTACTGCTGCTATGATAGACATGAATCAAATAACCACTCCCCTTTGCACACATTGAAGGATGAAGACGGCATAATGGACACACAGAAGAGGATTTAGGAAGTGGCATCGAAGAACTGGAATAGGAGGCGATGAAGAGAAATCTAGGAAGAATGCATGGTTTGCAGAGATCCTCGGCGATCAAGGCTGATGCATTGGTTGTTGATCCATAAGCCTCCATGCATTTATGGCAGTGATGCTCCCTGGGATAGAAGCCACGAGACAAGGCCCAGGGATGGTGCAGGGAGATCATGCCTTTAGTTCCGCAGCCTTCGAGACTGGCATTTGGACCTACAGGTTTGGAAGCTGGAAGATGTATTGTGGCTGCAGTCAGCTGTTGACTGAGACGGAAACCATGAGCATCTCCACTGACTGGGGAGTAGAGTCCAAAAGCTCTTAACGTTTTTGGAGTGTTTGAGGTTATTTTCAAGCATGAACTAACTAGGCAGTCATATAACCAAAACAGGGCTACTATCCCATAGGTTACATAGGAAATAAATGTTATCTAAAAAAATGCAAAACTTACTGCCATCTAGTATTCGATCTCATAACAACCCCAAAGGACAAAGTAGAACTGCCCTGGTAAGTTTTGGAGATTGTAACTTGTACTCCTTACGGGAATAGAAAGTCTTATGAACTACTGACCTAGGAGTTAGCAGGCCAATGCCTAACCCACTACTCCACAGGGCTTCACGGAGTGTCCTAAGAGCAGAGAGAATCATGAGAAAGCATTGCGAGCCACAGGTGTCTGACAAGGTTTCATTTGGATTCAAGACCTGTCAGTAAGAAATACTAGGTGGCCACGAAGGGACTAGAGTTATCTACCTGAGAATTTATTTTTATCCATTTCTTTTTCCCTCCAAATTCCCTGGAGTAGAAAGAAGAGACAAAGGTTTGTCATCAGAGTAGGGTTAAGCTAAAGATGAAACATTTAATGTCTTATATAACTGGTATTACTAGATGAGAACATTCAAGTAAACTCACATGCCCTTCACTTCTACCCCAAACAATCCCCCTCAAACCAAATGGCTCCTCACGGACAACCAGAGACCATATGGAGTAGGGTAGAACCATCCCTCGGAGTTCTTGAGACAGTAACTCTTTCTGTGCATAGAAAGTCCTTTCTCCTGACTCACTACAGTAGACATTTTTTTAAAATTATTGGCTTTTCCCTTAAATGTGAAGGCAACAACATTGAAGCAGCAAGCAATGTCCTAACAAGAATAAATCATACAATACTTGGTCCAATGGACTAGGAGGATTCTCGGGATAAAGAAAATCATTCCATTTTCTCTCCTTTTATTTCTCCTGCTATTCATTACTCAATTTGAAGACTTGAAAGCTAGCTGATGAATGTATGCATCACTTCCTGGTCTCCACAGACTGGTGTGGTTATTTAGGCTCTCAACTTTCAAGTCAGTCGCCTTCCTCTTTCTCAATCTTCTATAGCCAATTACCAACCTTAACCTCGTTTTGTCTCCAAACCTCTCTGAAACATTAGACACCAGGACAAAGTGATTCTGGAGATGCAAGTCTAATTTCTATATGTTGGTACCTCGTGTCCATCAGCATGTGGGCCCAGGAGGTACAAGCCAGTTTACCTAGTATACCTAGACTTATGACCACGTATGTCATGCATGAACAGATTATAACGCTACTTCACAGTGTTTTTAATGAAGGATATTTCAGAAGCAGATTGTCATGCATGTTTTCAATGATCCAGGTCCAAATATTAGACTAAGAAACGCAGTGCGGTTAGGAAAAAACTGGGGAAGCCATGGCCTATTGAATGACTTCTCATGGGAAAGGAGTATACAGAGATTACCAGACATCGGAGGTCAATAAGCAATGCTTCTATTACTATTTCTCTGCCAACCTTCTTCTCTTAGAGTCTTTATTTATGCCTAAACTAGGTTTCTCTTTCATAGGGCCCTAACCTTAAGGATATGCACAGTTTTCACCTTTTCAAAGTTTACTCCTGCCTGTGTTTCAATGATTTTGCCATAAAGTTTTAATGATAGGCTACTAAAAGAACAACTTCCACTAGGCGTACCTAACTATTCCCAAACAGACAAAAATACTACAAAAATAGGTGGAAATAAAAATTTAACTGACTTTTTCATTGCTTTCATTGGCTTTCTGTGGTAGCATGTTGCTCATTTCCAATGAATCTTCTCTCATCAGTGGTTCCAATTTAAATGTTATATTTCTCGGCCTTCTCAATTGTCCCTGAGTTTTGTCATGAAGTTACTGCTTTATAAACCATCACTTGAGTGCACCTGGAAGCTTAACTTTCAAAAGAACCTTCCAGAAATGCCTTTATAGTAAAGACTCTTTTTGTAAACAGAATAATCCCTCCCATTCAACATTTCTCTTCTTACATGCTTTGTTTTGTGAATATATTGGAAAAAATAGAGTTGCCTAAAAGCTTAAGAGAGTTATATTTATATCAAGAAATAGTGAACCCTAACATAATGAATTTCTGACAAATCTGGATGCTTTCAAAGCAACACTAGAAAGTGGCCTAGAAATAAATCACTTGCTCATCCATTCACTTATTCCTTTTTTGATTTATTCAGCTATTGAACAGCTTAACTAAGGGCCTGGTTACTCATTGCAGACTTTTAAGATTTTTCTGAGACTTGGTATTATTAATATTATTTTTATGTCAGAGTACTTAGCATAGATTTCTTTAGTATGCTGCAGTATATGTTTATAATTTAAAGGATTTTAATTTGTGAATGTGTTAGTTTGGGGAGAGTAGAGAAACAAATTCATAGACACTCATATGTGTATAAGAGAGAGTTTTATATTAAAGGAAGCATTTCAACTCAGTCCAATCCAAGGTCATAAGTCCAATATTAGCCCCTATGTCTGATATAAATCTACAAAGTTCTCTTCAGATTCACAAAATACATGCAATAATGCTGAATGCAAAAGAATCACAGGCCAGTGGGTGCGAAGTCTTGCAGATCCAGTGGCATTGTAGGTATATCAGCGCTGGCAGACAGGGGTCTCCACACAGCTTCTCGAGGTCCAGGCTTCTGGTTGCTTCAGGGTAGGTCCTTGAGCTTCTTCAGCTCAAGGCACGAGTGTGGTTCCATGTATTCTTGCCAGCTGCAATGTTTCCCAGGGAGTGAGCAGAGAGATTGGTGTCTCCCTGCCTCCAAAGAGGACATACCAGATTTCCCAGAATTCTCAGGAGAAGGCCATACCCACACAAAGGCCTCATTGGCTTTGATCTGATTGACAGACTGGACTCCATCTCTTCAGTCTTAATACTCTCAATCCCATATTGACACCAGATTTTTTAACTACCACAATGAATTTCATTGACTTCCCTGAGTAGATGATTCCATTTCCAGTGTGCTAGGAAGAAATGAATTTGACAGTGCTAATCCTCACAGCTGGACCCATCAGAGCACCCTGAGATGGATGAGATATTGCAAATGTCAATTATCTCATTTTATTTGGATCCAAAATCAACTCCCATGGACCCAGCAGTCAGAAAATCAAATAATAACACATCCATTGGGCCAAGTTATTACAAAGATCTCTTTAAGTTAGGAGTTAAGAAGAGTAAGGTATGATTTTTTTGGGGGGGCTAAGGAGCAACTGATACAAAACATGGTATTTTTAATCACCTCATATAAATTTGAAAGTTGTACGATGAATGAAGAAGATTGGAGAAGAATGAATGCACCTGAATTAATGGTGCTGGCGAAGAGTGTTGACTGCACCCTGAGCTGCCAGAGAACAAATAAATCTACGTTGGAAGAAATAGAACCAGTATGTTTCTTTAAAAGTGAGAGCAATGTTGTCTCATGTACTTTGGACATGCTATCAGGGAGGACCAGTCTGTGGAGAGGACGTTTTTTTTGTTTTGTTTTGTTTTGTTTTGTTTGGACATCACTGCTCTCCGGTGGTGGGAGTAGGAGGCCCAGCCCCTGGGCTCAGCCCAGGAATTGAACCTCTGTCCCAGTGGGCCGCAGTCCTGCGCACAACCACTACGCCACCGGGGCTCAGCTGAGGACGTTGTTTTTAAAGTAGAAGGTCAGTAGAAGAGAGGGAGATCCTTCAAGAGATGGGTAGACATAGGGCTAGAGTAATGAGTGCGAGGACAGTGTAGGACTGAGTTGTGTGTTATCCTATTGTACCAGGGTCACTGTGGGTTAAAACCTAACACAAGGAGGGGCAGCATCTTACAGTCACAATCTTCCCAACAGAGGGCTTAAAACATAGTGAAATAAATCACAAGCATGCTAAGCATTGATCCTTTAATGTCCCCATACATAGTCAGGTTTATTTTTCCTTCCTTTTTACTACACTCATAGAACAGAGCTCTTTTGTTTGATTATTACCTGGGCAAATTTGCCATATGATAAAAAAAAATTATGCATGCAGTTGGTTTCCATCCAGATGCCCTTAGGATAAGAGGTTCATTTTCATCTTCTGTTTCCCAAATGAAGCTTTAAATCTAATTAGATCTTGAAAGGAAATAACTGTGATATGGTTTCTGTAAGTAGAGGGCCTCTCATTTAAATAATGTTCTTATTTGTTTATGTTGTGTGATTTACAGTAAGTGATGAAATTCTTTGTGGCTAGGATACCTCTCACTTAAGGAGTCTTTGCATACAGCACTTTGCGTATGTTATAAACCATCCTAGACACAGAAGATTTTAATTGTTTTAACATTCAATAGTGTAATAGCACACCTCAGCACCTAGCACAGGCTTTTTACATAGCAGACACCCAATAAATATGTGTAGGTGAAATTAATTCATACTCATCCATCAGTTGATCAATTGAACCACAGCGGAGTAGGTGTTTTGTTAATGTTTAGCATTTTCTCATGTTCATGTGAGGGTGGGAAGGTAAAGGGAGTTTGAAGGGAGAAATTCTAAAATTAAAAAAATATATACAAATATTTCAGTTTCTGAATAAAGAAAGCCCACCACAGAATGATGCCCGAGAAAGAGTCACAAGCATCTGATAGGATTTGATATGAAGTAACATAAAAACAATTATTGATTAGTGCGAAATCAGTTTCACATTCACTGCTTGGCTTTTTGTATTTGTCTCTGCTACAGTCATCTTTGAATGATTCAAAAAAATTTAATGGAATAAGTTACCTTGTGAAAAACTCCAGGTACACATTAGACTAAATTTAGACACCTAGAGACGTGAGTGAAAAAATGGCTCCCCTTGAAGAAACTGATCCTACCATTCATGGCTAAAAATGACACTGATAGAACAACTCTGTTAAGTTCAAAGTTAGCAAAATAGTGATCAACATTGAACAACTGTCAGTACTTTAATCAATTAAGTATCACACACATTGGGACTCTGTCTGGTACCTTGTTGCGTTTGCTTTCAATTATTTCTCTACATTTTAAAACCAAAGCCATTTGCCCAAAGACACTCTGCTCTGAGGAGACTCGTAAATATTTGAAAGACTCAAACTGAAGATCAAAAATACAATTTAGTACTGCTGTCAGAGTTTCTCTGAGCTCCCTGCCTTCAGGGGATAGTACAATAATTAGGACAAAGGGATCGTGGAGATTATGCTTTAAATAAACTGGGGCAGAACTTCCTTAAGCGTCACCAGTTATTTTTATCTCTGAGGCAGAAAGCACTAATATCAGTGTTGAACTGAACTAGGCTTTCAGATAATTTCGAAGAATAAAGGTTCATCTCTGGAGGTCTCAAGGTCCAAGTCCAAGAGAAGGATTTAAGGGTTGGCAGTTTACCATCTGGGAACAAAACACAGTAGCCGTAGTAAAAAAAGGATTCTGGGAAAATAAAGGTCAATTATTCTCTTACCTTTGTAGGAGAATACCTGAACTCATTTATTTCTTATCACTTATGAGCCCCCTTCCCACCTCAGTTTACTCGAGGGTATTAGGTGGAAAGAACTAGCCTAGAAATTAAGAGTTTGCATTCATCATCCCAGATGTGCTACAATTTGCTGCATGACCTTGAGGAGGGTAAATTCTCTTTGCCACTCTGTCCGCAAAATTCTGTCCACTTATCGGAATTTGCAGCAGTGAGTCTGGATCACTGTGGAAAAGGGTGTGACTGGAAACTTCCTTGACTCTAGATTTTTGCCTACAAAACTTTTTTGATCCAAAAGAGGAGATGACACAGAAAGGCACTATTCCCTAGAAAGCAAGAAGTAGGAGGCCTGGACAGTTGCATATAAGCAATCAAGGGGTTTTCTAATGCAAATAAGAGTGGGGGTGAGGGGTGGGGGGGTGGGCAGAGGGAGGTAAGGATGAAACTAAAGAATTGAATTGGAAAATGTTGCTCTTTCAAAACTGAAAATTTGAAGCTTATTAATAGAGTGGCAAACCATCTTTAATTTACTTCATTAGTTTGTTTCTGTTAGGTGCCATGAGGGTAATCCATGATCAGTATCATAGAACCTTTTTGCATGTGATCTAATTGAATTCACAAGTGATAAGACCTTTTTCCTTTCTCACTGGATTCTTGAGCTATGTGAGTGTGTCCTCTGCCAGATTCTATTTGATGGTGCACATGAATAATTTACCTGGTTCCTCAGTCACTTTTATACCCAAGCCCACTCCCACAGCTATGAGTAGGAGCCTGGATATCTCATCTGAGGGTATCTCATCTGAACCTGATACGCTGCTTGGAATTCCATTTCAATCACTCTTGAGTTAGATGGAACCCTGGCTGAATAGTGGTTACTCTTAGTGCTAACCTCTAAGTCAGCATGAGGGTTTCTACTCCTGTGAAGAGCCTGGAATGCATTAGATATGAATCTAGGAAAATTGGAAATAATAAAAAATCAAACGGAACAAATAAGGATCAACATTCCAGGCATCAGATAGCTGAAATGGAGTGGTATTGGCTGTTTTTGAATCAGAAAACTATATGGTTTACTATACCAGGAAAGACAGATTCAAGAGGAATGATATAACATTCATTGTCAAAAAGGACACTTTAAAATCTATCTTGATATTCAATGTTGTCTGCTAGAGCAATCTCTATGTACATACAAAGGAATCAAATCAGTACAACTATTATTCAAATTTATGTAGTAATCACTAAAGTTGGAAATGCAGAAATTGAAGTATTCTATGACCATCTTTAGTCAGAAATTGATCAAACATGAACTCAAAAGGCATTGATAATTATTGACAGGAGTGCAAAAGTTGAAATGAAGAAGTCATGATATGACTTTGGTGACAGAAATAAAGAAGTCAAGTGGTAGAATTTTGTAAGACCAATGACTTCTTTGTGAAAATACATTTATCAACAACACATGTGGAAATTATGCACATAGACATCTCTAGATGGAAGGCAGAGAAATCAGATTGATTACATCGATGGGGAAAAACAATTATAATGCTTAGAATCTGCGCTAAAATGAGGCCAGGGGCAGATGGTGAAACAAGCCATCAATTGCTCATATTTAAGTTTAAGTTGAAGCTAAAGAAAATTAAATCAAGTATATAAGAGTCAAAATATGACCTTGAATTTATCCCACAAGAATTTCTAGAACATCTCAAGAGCACATTTGATGCACTGAACAATAATGAAAGAAGACTTGATGAGCTGTGAGATGACATTAAGAATATCATTAATGAAAAAAGGAAAAAGGTCATTACAAATACAGGAAATAGAGAAAAGATCTGAGTGGATATCAGAAGAGACAGCTCAAATTTGCTTGTAACTCTAGAGTAGCTAAAGCAAATGGAAGAAATTCTGAAGTCAAAGAGCAGAATAGAGATTTTCACAGAGCAACTTTAAAAGACAAAGTACCGTAAATATTATAATGGAATGTGCAAAGGGCGACATTTAGAAAACCACGAAGGAAGAACCTACTCAGTGAAAGAGCTAAAGAAAAAAAATAGCCTTGAGCTTCTGTATAGAAAGCTTCTATAGGGAAAATATTGCAGGAGACAGGAAACATGAAAGCCCCCCCCCAAAAAAAAAAAAGAGTATGAAAGCTAATACGAAGGGCTCAAGTAGAAAGAAAATGTTTTGAAAATGATGATGGCAGCATATGTACAAATGTGCTTGACGCAATGGATGGAGGGGTGGATTGTGATGAGCTGTATAAGCCCCCAATAAAATGATTTTTTAAAAAAGGGAAAAAGATTATGGAAACATACACAGAATCATTGGACAGAAAGGAGCTAGTTGACAGACATTTCTGGGGGTAGCAAATGAGCAAGAACTAATGGTGCTGAAGGAAGAAGTTGCAGCTGCTGCGAAAACAAAACATCTGCACTGATTAGCCAAAAGCAAGACTCAAGAAATGGGAATTCTAGAGCACTTCATTCAGCTTCTATGGAACTTGTCCATGAATCAAGAGGCAATTATGTGAACAAGCAAGAGAATACCGCACGGTTTACACTCAGGAGAGGTGTGAATCAGCATTGCATCTTCTCACCATATTTATTGAACTTGTGAACAAATAATCAGAGAAACCGGATTATATAAAGAAGAATGTGGCATCAGGATTAGAGAAAGGTTTACTAACAACTTGTGATATACAGATGGCACAACCTTGCTTACTAAAGTGAGGAAGACTCGAAGCACTTGCTGCTGAAGATCAAGGATTGCAGCCTTCAGTATGGATTACAATTCCAGGTAAAAAAAGACCCAAGCCCTCATGACTGGATCAACGGGTAACATAATAAATGGAAAAAGGATGGAGGTTGTCAAGGATTTCATATTGTGTAGTTCCATAATCAATGTTCATAGGAGCAGCAGTCAAATGAAATCTGCAGAGATCAGATGCAATCTTCTGCTGTAGAAGACCTCTTTGAAGTGTTGACATACAAGGATGTGCCTCACATACATATGAAAGTTGAACATTGAAGAAGAGAAACATTGCTGCACTTGAATTGTGGTGCTGGTGAAGATTACTGAATGGACCATGGACTGCTAAAAGAACCAAGCAAATCTGTCTTAGAAGTGCAGCTAGAATACTCTTTAGAAGTAAGGATACCCAAAGTTCATCTCACATACTTTGGACTGGTCCCAGAGAGCCCACCAGCTCCTAGAAAATGACATCATACTCAGTAGTGTCAAGGACCCTTGAAAGAGAAGAGGGCCCTCAGCAAGATGGATGGACACTGGCTGCAACAATGGCCTCAAACATGAAAGCAATTGGGAAGGAGGCACAGGACTGGGTCGTGCTTCCTTCTACTGTACTTAGTCTAGAGTCATTCTGTGTCAGAGCTGACTGGAAGGCATCTAGCAACAGCACTATTTTTGGTAAAATATTTAATTAACTCACTCATAAATGTGATGGATGAACCTTTTGCTCTTCGGTGAGGCATGCGACGTTAGCTGGTCTTGAGCTATTGAGGGCCTTATACAACCTTTGGGCTAGGATGTTCCCCACTCATCTTCCTGACTCACCTGTCTTCTGGTTGGGCACTCTTTTCAGAGATGTCCCATGGGTATGACTATGCCATATATACCAAAATGAACTCAATGTCTTCTCTTCCACTTTTGAAAATCTTTTTATTCGGTTGAAAGTTCCCAGAGCAAATTGGTTTTTAATTCAGCAACTCATACAGACTGTGTCTGAGGACATTGATTTTAATCCCCAGAAGGTAACAGCACTCTTTCCTCTTCCTCCCTGTGTTTATCAGTTATACTCCTTCTTCTAACCTATCCCTTTATGCCTCTGTACTTTACCCTGAGCAAACGCTGCTATTTCCATTTCCTCTGTTGATTGATCTAAGGAGCATGTACCTCTTGACTGTTAGTGTTCACTTTGTAGGCGAGCACGAGGGCCACGCTTTTAGGGTTTCTTTTTTATGACTGAATTTTGTTCCACAGTTTTTTTTTCTCATTCTATCCGGGACCTCCTAGTTCATTTGATCTTAGGGCTGTGGAGACTGGGGTCCTTGAGGTCCATTTGTCTTTGAGACTAGCTGTTTTCTTGTGTGTTTGATTTTCTTTGTTATTTTTCATTCTGAATGGAGAGACCCATAGTTACGCTTGAAATGACTGTGGATAAGATTCTAAGAGACTAGTACTTACTCACCAAAGAAAGTGGTAGAATCTTGTCTTTGTGAACTGTTACCCCACTTGACTCTGATGTTCCAGAGTCTGTGGTCCTGAACCCAAACCCAGAGATTAATTTCCTCAAGATGTTTGATTATCAAATCATACATTTTCATAACCTCCATCCCTGTATATTCCACTCTATTCATGGAGAGATTTGCAGTATATATTAATACAGATATAGAAATATCCTTTGTCAATCCTCTATAAGAATAATTCAGAAAGGGTATTACTATAAAATAATAGAGAACTTTATTGAAATATAAAAATAGAACCCTATTGTTTTGCTACATATTCTCCAAGTAGAGCTCTGTAATTTTGAAGGCAAACTTTCATCTTTCTACTCCGTCTCTAAAGAATTCTACACTCAAACTTACACCACGTCAAAATGACAATTTTGGCATCCTCATGGGATTCAATGTGTCCCTTTGAGCTGTTCTTTGAGTTTTGGGAACAAAAAGAAATTACAAGATTGTAGGACCGGGGTTATACAGGAGATGAAGTAAGGTTTCCTAATAAAGTTCTTATTGGACAACCCTTATCATTCTAGAAGAATGAACAAGTGCATTGCTGTCATGGAAACCAATATCTTGATGCAAATCTCTTGATCTTTTACTCAACAATTCAGTGTTCAATTTTCTTAAAATAATTTTTCATCATAAGTTCCCATATTCATTCTGTGCCCTTTGGAAAAAATCTCTCAATTACTACTTCAGAGTCTCAAACACTTTCATCATAACTTTCTGAGATGACTTCTTTACTTAGAATCAAATTGGCTCAGCAGATTCCCTTGTGACCCATGGCATTCACTGACTCTTTTCATGCTGTTTGAAGGTATTTGAGTAAAACTAAGACAAGTGTATTCCTGAAAGAATTGGGTTGCAACCATCCACTGATCACAGGTGCATGAACTTCATACTCACTTCCAATGTAATACATTTCCTTTTTTTTAAATATAGATTTTATTGGGGGATTTTACAACATTTAATACATCATTCGTATCAAGCATCTTTGTCCATGTGTTGCCACATTCATCTACATTATCTACTTGAACCCCTCCAGCATAAGCTCTTCTTCCCCTCTTTCCTCTAGTTCTTTATTTTTTTTTAATTCCAACTCCTCATATTTCCCCTTCCCCTTCTCCTCCCCCATGAACTTCCAATAATTTACAAATTGTTATTACCTCTTCATATCTTTCACTGTCTAATGTATCACTTCACTCACCGCCCCCCCCATTGTCTGCACCCCAGAGAGGAGGTCACATGTAGATCTGAGAAATTTGTTCCCCCTTTCTACTCCACCATTCCTCCATCCTCCCACTGTCACCACTCCCCACTAGTCTCAAGGGATTATCTATCCTAAATTTCCACGTTTTCAACTCATGTTTGCATCCCCTGGTCTGGCCAAATTTGTCTGGTAGAATTGGGATAACGATAGTCAGTGGGAGGAAGCATTTGAGAACATTTCATTACTATTACACTGTACCTAAACTGACTCATCTCCTCAGTAGAATCCCTCTGTAAGAGGATGTCTCTTCACTTATTGATGGACTTTGGGTCCTCAATCTGAACGCCTCCTTATTTATAATGATATATTTTTAGGTCTTTGATGCTTGATACCAGATCCCTTTGACACCTCGTGGTCATACAGGCTGTTGTGCTTCTTCCATGTGGGCTTGATTCTTAGCTAGATGGCCACTTATCCACCTTTCTATTCACATTTCTGACTGCGTCCTCTCTGTCTCTCCCTCTACCAGTTTTCAGGGAAAACCTTTTCACTTCCAATTATTGCTGTGACCTCAACTACATGAGTGATGCAGATGTAGATGATGTTATTTTCAAGAAGACCTGTGGGCAAATTTCATGCTTTGCTATATCAACAAAGAGAATGGTTTATAATTCAGTTCCTCAATATTTCTATATAATTTTAAGCCCATTCTGTGTTATAGTTTATCAATAAAATTGTTAAAATAAAATAATAGTCATTCTTTCATGAGCATTTTACTAGGTATATATACAATGCTTCCTGTTCTTATTGGCTATTTTGTATAGTTATTACTACAACCTGGTGAGACTAATTCAGGTATTACAGATGAGGTACTACTGGCCAATATCATAGAGTTAGTACATAATTACTGGATCTTGGATATTACCTCTACTGTCTTCTGGTTTGTAGGTCTCTTTTGTTTTATGGGAAATCAGTATCCTTGCCCTAGGGGACTGACCTACAAAGCTAGGTTCTCTTACAGTCACCTCTACTTCCGTGTCACTTTTGGACTTACTTTCCCAAGGATTCCATTTTTGCACTCCACTTATTCAAACTAGCAGGACCCTAACCTTTCCTTTTGGTACATTATTCACTCCCACTCTGCCCCCTCTTCTTTCAAACCTGAAGCTGCTTGTTCTATGATCTGAGGTGACTATTAAAAACATCAGGGGTGACTGCACAGCACTGCCTGACACAGGTCCCTTTCTACTTGTCATTCCTCTTACAGTGCCCTTCTTTGACTAAGTGGGATTTGATAGTCAACCAAACCACTCACAGCAGCAGCTACCCCACAACTACTACCCCTCTCCTAGCCTATTTCACATACTAATGGAAGTGCACACTTTCCTGAAAATGTGCTAGTCATCTTGATGTTTTGGAGGTGCTTTTGTACATATTTGACAGTCAAGATGAATCAAACATAGAAGCCAGACTTCCACACAAAGACGTCACTAGCCAACCTGGAGTTTCCCCCACTGTAGTCACGGCTTTGGTTTCTGGGCTGGCTTACCAATGTTCTTGGCTCTAAATTTGCCTCCAAATGTAGAGGAGATTGTGAACTTAAAGAATGAAGCTAGCAGCTTTAGGATTACAGTATAGGAGTACCAGGAGCTTCTGATATGGTAGGGCTCTGGTGGTGCCAGACTGATTTGTTTCTCCACAGTCTTTAATGGGTGACAGGAACACTTAAGATCTTAATGGACAAAGGTGGCTCCAAGCCAAGATGCCTGGCCTCTAAGACCATCATTGCAGGTGTTACATAAGAGTGAGTTAGTAAGTATAAATGAGCTAGGAGAAAGCAGGAGTATAGACATATTTGGCCTTGGAAAACCTGTTTCCCCCATACTTTTATTTCAGTAATGGGAGCATCTTCTACGTACTGATTGACCACGTGTGCCTGAGGAATTGGCTTTATGATATCTCACTGGATGGTTCAATATTATTAGTAAATATGGTTAGCTACCTCTTACTCTCTTTTTACTTATTTATTTTCTCATCCTATTTCCACCATTTTTCTTGTCTTTAAAGTACTATTATATATCAAATATACTTATCAAAGTTGGAAGTGTTGCCTAATATAAATCAAAAGTGATGTAGGTGTAAGAAATAAGAATTTTATTATAGAGAGCACAAAGAGCTCTCATAGCTTTAGTGGAAATTCTGGAGGAAGTGGGCCTATATAGACTACCATGAAGCTCTATTTGCTGAAATTGAATTTTTTAATTTTTAATTTTGAGAATCTTAGCAGAGTTACCATAAGACTTATTATGAGCCATGGTGGAGCCATGTGAATTAAATTGGAATTACAATTCCTAAATTTTTTTTCACTAATTTTTCAGATGTACAATACTAGGCCTTTGGGGGAGACTCTTCTGAGTGGAAACACATCTCTTGTGTTTTGTAGTAGTCCCATGAGTAATTATTTGTTCCATGCCGAGACTCCTTTAGTTATGCAGATGTCTTCAATTTCTAAAAGTCCACACTAACAGGGTTCAAAAGCATTTGACTTAGTTCTTGCTTTAGAGGAGTTTCTGAATGAAAATCAAATAAGTTACTTGCTGTATGATCCGTCTTATTTAAAGTCATTGTCATAGTAGCTTGTCAGTCTAATTGTTTCTGATAGGTTGGCTCTGAGTCCTACGACAGAACAAAACATTGCCTGGTCCCATGGCATCCTCACAGTGGCTATATTTTCATTTGTCGTTGCAGTTACTCTCTCCACTCATCTCATTGAGTCTTCCTCTTTTCGTCGATCCTCTATATTCCCAAGCGTGATGTGTTTTCCCAGACCTTGTGTCTCTCCTGATAACATGTCCAAAACACATGGGATGAAGTCTTACCCTCCTTCCCTTTCAAGGGCATTCTGATGGTTCTTCCTTCAGGGCAGATTTTTTTGTTCTTAGTTATCTCAAAACCAAACCCACGGTTGCTAAATTAATTCCAAATTATAGTGGCTCTGTGGAAAAGTGGGCACAGGTACACTCATCTTTCTCCTGAAGAGTGATTTGTGGGCTTGAACCACTGGCCTTGCAGTTATTAGTCCAATGCTTACCCAACAGTGCCGTCCGTCTTAGTTAGGTCCTTAAAATATGTTTACAACCCAGCAAAAAATTTTTTTTACCAGGTTACTTGATATGGAGTGTGAGATAGAGTTATGATTGTGGAGAGGGAAGTTAGGGGAAACTAAAAACAGAAGTCAATACGTTATAGTACATTCAAGCTATAGCTTGATTAAGCAAATGTTATATGAATGTACACCACATAAGATGTTAGAGTATGCATGCACGCACAAAATACTTCTGAATTCATATTACATGGAAGACGTCATGCTTGAGACACTATAAACATGACTGCAATCATATATGGGAACAAAAAGAAAATCACGTTTGTAAAAAACTGAGTTCATTTTTGATTATGTTCAGTTTATATTGCTATGGGCTGTACAAACAAATGTTCCAGAAGGCAGTTAAATGTATATATCTGGCAACCTTCAGGAGACAGAACTGGGGTAGAGATTTATTTTGGGGATTTATCAGCATGGAGATGCTCTCTGAAGCCATACATGTAGATGCAAAAAGAATGCCTAGAGAAGAGATATCATTTACAGTGTCAAAGTGTGCTGAGGGCTCAAATAAGAGAGGAAGCCAAGTATCCTAGGTCTGAGCATAAAAAGTCATTAGTGGTCTCAACAAAAGCAGGAAGGTGGAGCCAAGTTGCAGTAGGCTTTGCACTGAGGGACAAATGATGGGATTGAAATGGGAACGTTAGGGTTTTTTTGAAATGGAAATATTTTTAAGATCATTTAATGACTTAATTCTTAGGAGTTTTGTCACAGCCAGCTATTTTATTAGCAAACCTTCCTCGGAGTCTCAGTGAGAAAGCAGATGATATTTAGCTGATCCAGATGTGTTAAAGAGAGACAGCCTCGTGTCCTGCTTTTTTGGATCTCCTCCTCAGTTCAGTGGACCCTGAGACGTCTCCAGAGAACCCTGGAACTCACAGCACAATTTGACAGCCATTTTTACCCCTGACATGTCTAAAGCTCAAAAAGACTTGCCTGGTATTTCACAGCTGGTTAGAGGCAGAGCCCATGAGCTGTTCTTCCTGGGAAATTGACATTTGATCACATGGTACAGGCTGTTGGTACATTAATTAGAATGAATCAAAATTAGAGCAGGTTCACGGTCAAGCTTTATAAACCTCTTCAGTGGGTAAGAGAATTACTATAGTTGTCATGGTTTCATTTCAGGTTAATTCCTAGTGATCATATTCAAGATGCGGTTGTGGTGAGAATACATACAGCTCCTAGCTGTCCCTAGCAACTGGGGACTGTATAATTGGTAACCTTTAAACCTTAGCTTTCTCCTTCATCTGAGTTACTAATGAGAAGCTAACTTTATTTCTCTCTCTCTTTTTAAAGTTTATTTTTATCTCACCGAAGCCCAGTAATTCTTGGAAAGTTCTAATAGGCAGAAAAAATGTTATCAAGACTAGATGAGGCATGTGATTCAGAAACAAATGTAACTTGGAAATGCGAGGCTTTCCTGAAAAGTTAGTTAACTCCCATCAGTTCCATGAGCGCCTTCTAGCTAGTCTCCTGTAGCTTATACCTCTCTGCTAATCACACAGAAACCATATTGATCAGTTCAATGTGTCATTCAGACATTGTAATACATTTTTCCCTTAAAAGAATTCAGGGTTTTCCCTTCTCCCTATGAAGTAAAAGTCAAGTTCCCAATCACTGTCTGTGAAGCTCTCTGAGTTGACTCTTATTTCCTGTCCAATCTCAGTACATCCCATTCTTTAACGTTTCCCTCAAGCATGGCTTGCACTTCTCTTGTACTTCCTGCTCCTGAAAGGGCACTCTTGCCATGTCTCTGTGTGCAGGGATTTCCTCTAGTTCTCTGAGTCATTCTACTGACCACTCTATAGGAATCCCTGACTTTCACTGTATCTTCTTGTTGATTCTTTTCCCTAACAGGCAAAACCTGGGACAGTTTGATTCCTTGAAAACTAGCATTTTGCCTGATACTTAGAATTCCCAGTGAGTAGCTGTGGGATAAAACATTTTGTATTTCTAAGATGAAATCCACCACTGTCAACTGATCATATTGTAGTGGTGTGGTTGTTGCTATGATGTAAGAGGCTCTGTCACCTGTGTCTCAAGTACCAGCAGGCTCACTCATAGGGAACAGGTTTCAGTGGAAAGTCCAGAACAAGGAAGACAAAGAAAAGTCGGGTGATATACAGTTGAGAATGAGCCGAATAAAATTCCGTGGATCACAACAAGACAATAAGCCCTGTAGGTTGTAAAAAACTCAAAAGGCAGAGTAGGCCCAATATCCAGGAACAACCCCAACAATTGTGGGGATGGCCAGGGCCAGGCAACATTCTGTTCTGTTGCAGATAGGATTGCCCTGAGTGGAACTGGCTCAGTAGTGATTCCTCACCAGCCCCACAGCATGTTGAACTAGGTTATACTGTTAGCTTGCTGGTTGACCTGCTTGTAGACTCTGCTAAACTCTGTGCAGGGAGGCCTGATGCCTGCTGTAACCTTCATTTGCAACTTCTGTGATCTTATTATTGTTGTATGTTTATTGGCAGAGATGGTAGGCAAGGAGATAGTCATGATGATGATGTTGACACCTTAAGTAGTCACAGCTTTAACAGATGCCTGTCTTTGAAATAGTCAGGCGAAAAATTGTAGGCAGCCATTTATATTACTGGAATTCAGGCACCAGTATATTAAATAAATTGGCATTCAGCTTCCCACGATGACACCACTGTGGCCCCTAGATCAGTGGAGTTACAGAATGACAAACTCCTATAGGGGATTTGAATCACTTAGGCAGAGCTTGAATATTGATAAAAGGGCCATACATTTTCTTATGTAATCATAGTTCTTCAAATGTCTGAGTGTCTTAGTTCTAAAACTGACAACAGAACCTTTTGGGTCAAATCCAAATATCTGGATTTCAATCTAAGTCATTCTCAGGGATTTTGCTAGATAGACAGAAGCATTTTAGGAAAATATTATCTGCTTTAGTCACCAAGGGATCAAAGGCATTTATCTTAGCATCAGCAATATTTATAGCTAATTGACATTTGTAGTTGTGAAAGTTTGATTCTCAACTGACTAAAACTATTTAGTTTACTCCTCTATGGGTCAAACTAGCTTAGTTTTGGGATAAAGTGAATCAAAACAATCAGTACTGGTGGTTTAGATCAAAGCAAACCTGTGAGTGTGAGAGTTTTCCAGTTTCATTTTGGAAACCAAGGACTCACAGAGCTAGCAAACACATTATGGTTCTATAAAGTGCAGGATTTATGGAACAAGATATCCTGGACATTCACCTTAAAGTTAATCAAGGGAAATCCACTCCACTGCTGAGTCACTTCTAATTCATAGAGATTGTTCCTATAGAAGAGAACGGGTCTAGAGAATTTCTGCTGTGGTAAATTTTTTGCAGAAGCAGATTGCCTCATCTTTTCCTCCATGGGGCAGTTGGTAGATTTGAACTGCTGTCAGCAGCTCAAACCTTAGGGCTCCTTATAAGGGGAGTGGAGGAGAGGAGTGAAGGTGGGATTATGTGACTATGTTTTCCAGTCATGTAGATTTAGCCACCATAAACTTTTTATCCCATTGGTTCCATAAAATTCTATAATTTATAAATTTAATTTGTAAATTTAGAATATATAAGAACATACTTATACCATGTCTCATTGCCTTAAGGGTTTGAGGCAATTCAAGACCAACAATAAACAATAAAATAACAATAAAGGAAAAGAAGTCAAAAAATAGTGCCCTGACAGGCAAGGCAACAAACAGACACACAGAAACAGCTTAATTATTTATATCTTTCTTTATCCAATGAAAGAGATAGAATGATGGTTTCCAAACAGAGATTTCTTGATATGGCATGAATTGACCTTCAAGCTTATAATGATGTCATATTTTAATTCAGAATTGAACCAGAGGTTCTTGTAGTGGAAGATAAAGTGAAGATGTGGTGAGAAGCATATTTACTATTGGAAAAAGAAACACCCTAGCTCTTGTAAAGAAGCTAACTTGTTTTAAAAACTAAAACCAAATAACTTTATTTTGGTTTTTAAAAATCAGGTAGGGAGTTTAACCCGATTGCACAGTGGGTTAAGCATTGAGGAGTTAACCCCAAAGTCAGCAGTTCAAACCCACTAACCTCTTTAATAAAGAGAATGGAGGTAGTCTGTTTCCTTACAGATTTGCAACCTTCAAAAACCCTACTTTGTCCTATAGGACTGCCGTGAGTCAGGAAGGACTTGATGGCTGTGTGAGGTTTATAAGGTTGAATGCACATATCCTCAGTACTAGTAAATGAAGCACCAAACAAACAGGCACACAGAAACAGCTTAATTATTTATACCTTTCTTTATCCAATGAAAGAGATAGAATGATGGTTTCCATACAGTGATTTCTTGATATGGCTCACAAGATATACTGATTTAAGAAGTTGAATCTTTAGGATACCCCGGGATAAGATCCATGCACCTAGTTTATTTATCCGAGGATAGTTGTCTGTATAAAAAAATGAGCACTTTAAATCCTTGCTGATTTCAAAGGCCGGTTTGGAGTCCTTGAGGCAAAGTGGTTATGCTTGGGCTGCTAACTACAAGGTTGGCAGTTTGAAACCATCAGTGACTCCTTGGAGTTGTCTGCTCAAGTAAATAGTTACAATCTTGGAAACAACTGCAGTGAGTTCTTTAATTGACAGCTCAGAGACACTAATGATTCTAGAAGATATTTCAGAAATGATAAAATCAGTCACCAAAGAACTAAAGATTTTATTATTATAAAAGAGGGGGAGTACAGATTGTAACTAATTGTGTCTTCCCTAGATTTTGCTCTTTTTTTTTTCTTTTGGTCTTTCCTACTTTTGAAATTGACAGATTTGGTTTACAAAGTAAAATTTGTTTAAAATGTCCAAAATGTCATGGCGGTCAGTTTACTTCTGTGTTTTGTTCAGTTCTACCTGCAGGGAACAGGGCCTGACATAGAATAATATGGTAATTGGATGAAGCAATCTGTAATGTCGAATAAAAAACTGATAGGCTTTTCTGAGAGGAAAGTTGCCAAGGACATAGGGTTGTCATCATGAAAATACAAGCATGGTTTCAGCAATGTGATTAAGAGTGAAAAGCAAACCGCACCAAACAAAAATGGGGAAAATGCTCTGAAGGAATCGCAGTAAAAGACATTGGATAGGGGAGTGTTGTCGTTACAGAAGTTCATGCCAACTTGAAGAGCTATAAAGCTGTAAATTAAAAAAAAAGCAAACCTCACTGCTGTTGTTTCTGAGACTGTAAGTGTTGACTGGAGTAGAAACCTCGAGGAGTCAGTAACGGTTTGAAACTGCCAATAACTTTTGGTGAGCAGCCCAAGCATAAGGTGCGTAGAAGGGTAGGGGTAGTACTCAACTTGTCAGTCAGTTGACAGCCGGATGGTACCTCCTTGGGGGCGTGGCCTTCCCCTAAGTAGGACCCAGAGAACTTCCGCCTTTCTCTCGTCTGTGAGCCTCCTTCTTGCTGTGCACCCTGACAGTTGCTGGAGCCCTGCCATGTTTCCACCGACCTCATGTCTACATGAGTTTGCATGCACCGCCTTCTGATGTGCTTGCGTTCTGCATCATGGCTGGTGGCTGCCTGACTTGCAGGAGTTATGGACTCATATCGGACTTATGGGGTGGAGCGGAACTGGACTGGGATGCTTTCTTGATAGAGCCTTACTTCCTGAGACGAAGCTCTTCCTTACATACAGACGAGTGTCACTGGGTTTGTTTCTCTAGTCAACTCAGCCTAACACGGGGGGGGGGGGGGGAAATCAAACAGTAGACATGTAAGAGGAGCAGTAACACTGGTGAAGAAGGAGGTACACCGTAGAATAATTAATCATTTGAGGTTGAAAGGACCGCGTTCCTCAAGGACAAAGTTTAGACATTGTGGTATGCTAATTAGGGAAGAAGGAGGAATGGAAACAGGGAGCAGGATAATCCTGGGAATTGCAATAAACGACACGAAACAAAATATACGTGTATTGTTGAATGGAAAACTGATCTGCTCTGTGAATCCACACCCAATTCAAAATTAAAGTTTTCAAAACTTTTTAAATGAAGACAAAAGTCAATCGTGAAGAAATCATCACTTAAATCCCACCTGGGGAATCCCTAGAAAGCTATTAATACTACTGCAATTAAATATCCCTTGTGAGTACTGTTATTTACTAATTTTGCTTAAACGTTATAATAAAATTTGATGTCTGTCTGACTATCTGAGGAAGACTACCTTATAAATATTAAAAATTTAAACCCATGCTTGTAAAAACGATTTAAATCCTTAAAGTGAATCTTTGGGTGACAGGTAATTGGCCGTTTGCCTAATTTTTTTCCGATTGATTTAACTTGATGCCAATGGACACAGGTGTGCTGGCTGTCTGTTCTTAACTTCCAAGCATCAGTATTTGGCAAGGGCAATAAATTGCTGCATAATCAAACTTCCCCTCTTGCCGCCCCCCTCCCTTTTCAGATTTAGCCTAAAGTCTTTTTAGTGGTTGTATTTGAAAACTTTGTAGGTAGCCGAATGCTTTCCTTAGTTACATTTCAATTAGATTGTACTTGTTGAAATACCAGGGGATTGGGAATTTGTCTGCAAGTGTATGTACACACACAGAGATGCCAACAACGTAATAGCAGACTCACTGTGATGATAATGAATTTAAAAGAATTAATCAACAAAACATATTTATGTAAAAGTCGTTGCATACACATTGTGGTTTGAATCCTTCGAAAGATTGAAAACTAGTCTGGTGGTATATATTAAAGCTATTTTATTTCATAGATTTGTAGCATGAATCATTGTGAGTATGAATATGCCGGGAGGTCAGAAGGATATGCTGCCATCAAAGGTGTGATTTTTTTTCACTTGTTATTTCCACTCTTTAGACTGCTGTTTCCTCACTTGTAGATTCAAGGTGTGAAACGAAGTGATGGCGCTAACAAAGTATTGCTCCAAAGAAGACCTGCAAATATTAACTGCTATTTGTTGGGAAAGAGGTTCTAAGAGCCCATATGCTAGGGAAACGCTAGGGAAACATTGGGTTAAACACAGCTAAATAAACCTACCTCTTAGAAATTTTGGTATGTTAATACATATTTTGATTGCGAAAGAAAGATTCATTGTTTCTCACTGTATTTGTCCATTGGACCCCCTTTTCCTTTACCTGTGAAGGGAGATATCAAACAGTGTAAGACATGACAAAATAATAATTTATAAATTATCAAAGACTCATGAGGGATTAAAGCATCTGTGGATTTTGATCTGGTGGTGGGGAGCATCCTGGAATCATGTCTCCAAATACGGGATGGTTATATTATCACTTTTTTCTTTGACCATTTGTTCCTTTCAAAGTGTTCATGGAAGTGGAGAGGAAGGGAAAACTTAGGAGCTGATACCAAGGGCTCAAGTAGAAAGCAAACGTTTTGAGAATGAAGAGGGCAACAAACATACAAATATGCTTGACACACAATGGATGGATGTATGGATTGTGATGAGAGTTCTAAGAGCCCCCAACAAAATGATTTTTAAAAATCCCAATTTGAAAAATGCTAGACCAACTCAGCTCTTTTCTCTTGATGTTCTCACACGTAAAATGAGAGGCAGTCATCCTCCTGTCTCAGAGGTAAGCCACATTTCCACTGCTTCAAGACATAGTTTGTTGTCTTTCCACCCCAATGGCATATTTGAGAAAAGCTTATATAGATTGCAAAGTGTGTTTATTTAGTAACCATGTGAGAATAAGGCTTTTTGATATGGAGTTGGTCCTCTGGATCAACAGTTTCTGGCAAAAATATTTGAAAAAACTAGAAAGCCATTTTGTGGGCAAACCAATCTCTTAAAGATTATGAGAGGGAGTGTGGAGTGCTGTTTATATAGCATTGACATTGAATTCGACATTATAAGTAAGCTAGAGACTATTTAAAATATGTGGGAGAATGTGCTCATGTTTTATGCAACATTTTGTATTAGAGATTCAGGATCCCTTGTGGTGGTGTGGTTATGTTGGGAGCTGTGATCTGAAAGGCCCACTGGTGGAAACCACTAGCTGAAAGGTCTTTCTACTCCCATAAGCAGGTAGTCTCAGGACCTCACAGGGACAGTTCTATGCTATTTATAAGTCAGCATAGATAGGCAATGTGTTTGGTTTGGGGAAGGGATTAGAGCATCTGTGGATTTTGATATGGTGGTGGAGGGCATCCTGGAACTCCCAAATATACTGAGGGATGATTATATTACCACTTTTATCTTTGACCATTTGTTCTTTTCAAAGTGTTCATGGAAGAAACATGACCAAATGGTCTAGAATGTTCCCTTTGCTGGAAGTTGGGATGCTTTAAGACAAAACAGTGAGATACCTGTTAGGGGAAGTTAGTTCTTAATAACAAACAGGAAAACATTTAGGTGTGTCTGCCTATTGATATTGTTAGCAAGGTTGACTTGTAATACTAGGATATCAACATCTTGGGGCTCTTACAATTTTCCTTCTAAAGGGCATGTTTTATGAAGTCCAAGAACAAAGATGACAGAATAGAGGCAATTATTAGGAGGAGAGGAAACAATCAAAGTGCACACAGTACAGAGACTGCTGGAATCTATTGATTCACAGTCATGGTACTCCTTATATATGATAGGAAACAAAGGAAATCATCTTAAAATCATGACTGGTGTCAAGGCAATTGATCACTCTCACGGGTGGGCTTACAGAATCAGGAATAAAAGGGCCATGATTGGGATGGGCAATTAATTACAAGTTTTAAAAGGTTATCAGGTTGGTTTGGTTCTGGGGTTTTGACTACTTGGCTATTTGGAGGTCAGGACATGGTTCATGATTAGTGTCTATTTTCAATAATCATCAGTGATTTCCCAGGTAGTCTCCTGGATCTGCGTATGAACATTTTTCTGTGTGAGGACAAGCTGGATCTTCCTGTGCTTGTCTAAGTACTATTACATTATTGATTTTATGTCCAATAAGCATCATGGAGAGGGCCTGGTGGCACAGTAGGATCTTCATTAAACTGCTACCCATAATGTCAGCAGTTTAAACCTACCAGTTGTTCAGAGCAAAAAAGTTGAGGCTTTCTTCTCCCATAAAGATTTAGAGCAGCGGTTCCACCTGTGGGTCACGACCCCTTTGGGGGAGTCGAATAACCCTTTCACCGGGGTTGCCTGATTCATAACAGTAGCAAAATTGCAGTTATGAAGTAGCAACAGAAACAGTTTTATGGTTGGGGTCCACCACAACATGAAGAACTGTATTAAAGGGCCACGACATTAGAAGGTCGAGAACCAGTGATTTAGAGTCTTAGAAACCTTACGAAGCCTGCTCTGTTCTGTAGGGTGACCATAAGTCAAAATGGACTAACAGGTGATGGGCTTCATCTTGCTTTTTGTTTAAGCATTGAGGAAGTAACATGAATTTATGTCCAGGCTCAAAATGGAGTGAAGGGCATCTGCTATAAACTTTAATTCCACAAACCAACAACTTTAGAATTTAAGCTCTCATGCATTCCTTCCTTCTGATCATAGATTTTATTCAGTTGATGACACCTCTAGACCAGTGGATGGAACTTTTAGATGGTTGTTTGTTTTAGGAAACACTTTTTAGACACTAGTTTCTATCCTTTCTGATAGCCAAGCTCTATCTAATTTGTATTGACTGTGCTTTATGATAGCATTTGACCTTCAGTGATTGTTTTATGAGGGTAAAGATGGAGTGGGGCCATATTGAAAAAACTACTTAGCCTGTGGTTAGGCTATAAACCTCAAAGTAGGAGATCAAGCTCTTCTGTAAAATGTATCTTTTCTATCCACAGGCTTTCCTTCCCAAGCAGCATGTTAGCTTTCTGAGAAACTAAAAGTTACTTTCATGCAGCACTTGTTAATTTTAATATTAATAATTCTGAGTATCATTAATCCAATCAATAGTATAGATTAAAATAGTGATGAGAAAAATATAAAGTAAATGTTTTGCTTGAAACACATAGAAAACTTTATGCATACAAATTTGTCTTATTGGTGAACAAAACCTAATTGATAGAGTAAAACTATGTGTCAAAAGTAAGGCAGCATAGGCCCAACACAATTATTTTATTATATCCTTTCACTAAGGGACAATTATTTGCCTATAGACCCTAAAGGTATTTAATACAAAAACAACAAATGTGAAAAAAGATAACAAATATACTGATAATCTTTATGAAAAGTTCTTAACAATCAATGAACCCAAGTTTCCAACGTAAAGCAACCTCAAATGTTGTTAAGTTTTAAACAAAGTCTGGTGACTTAAGGGTCTTGCATTAGATAGAATGATCTTGAATGGCTGTGGGAAAGCTGTGATTTGTCCTTTCGGTCATTTCATCTTGTATTTTAAGCTTCCAGGTGATTAGCAAGTCCAAGTGAGTAGATGAGTTCTTTTAAGTGTGACCTAATGTTTAACTCCCTCCAATTTAGCAGCCTATGGATTAAGAGGAGGGTGGCGTATTCAATCAGGACTCGAATGAATCCTGATGTCTCCTCCAGTATCTACATATTTGGAATATAATCAAGGACAGTACTCATTGGTTCACATATTTGGTAAGGAAATCCAAGGTTCTTGAATGACAAATGCAAAAGAAAAGCATTCGACTAAAGTTTAGTAAATGATACTTGAATGACAAGACAATATAAGTTGGCACCCTTCTGAGTAAGCTCTATTTAAAACATGATCTTCCCAAAGACAAGCTTTCCCACCTTTTTGTTTTTCAATTGACCAACAGTCACAGGTCATTCTCTAAGAAAGAGAAGTGAACCCTAAGTTAAAATGTGAACCCTAAGACAAATCTTGCAGCAGTCAATTTAGGTAGGTATAGTGTATCAGTTTTAGCATATCCTTAAACATTTTTTCCCTCTTATGATCACGATTTTTTAGTTGAAATTCTTTTATCACCATCCTAAGAGGGCTTCTTCTACTTTCACATGCTGCTTCTGTGATTTTTAGTTAGGTTAAGTACATGACAAGGTCATATTAGAGGAACCATTTTGTTTCTCAAAAGGCTGACTCAAGATAGGAGGTCAAACTCCTATGAGAACCTAGATTCCTCAAGATACAGATTTTATCTGTCTGACAATGTGGAGCGGGGAATCAAGCAGTTTGAATATAGGCACTAGACAGAAATTTCATACAACATTGCCTTGAAGACCAATCAAAATAATTCTGATTTACCTCAATCATAGCTCTCAATCTGATCTCAAGAGTCTATTCCTCAGAAGAGTCTGAATGTTTCTAAAGAGTACAATGCCCCAAACAAAATAGTCCTTCCAATTTATCTGGACCATTGTTTATTCAAAAATGGCTTTCAGGCACCAGTTTTTCCAAGACTCAAGTTTCAAAAGGCCAATGCTATATAAGTTAGCTGCGAAAGCTAGAAATCTAGACAATGAACTAAGAATTAGAACAGGACAATTAACAATATAAGGTCAGTTGTCAGAAATAATACATAAACCCAAGATCTTTGTAGCTAGGAAATAGCCTAATGAAAAATTAACTTGTGCATAACTGATATCAGTAACTTATTTTATATGTGCCAGGTATAACTACATTAGGTGAAACCTCAGATATATGAGGGGCACCCCAAAGC
Organism: Nesogale talazaci; assembly: GCA_004026705.1. Taxonomy (NCBI): domain Eukaryota; kingdom Metazoa; phylum Chordata; class Mammalia; order Afrosoricida; family Tenrecidae; genus Nesogale; species Nesogale talazaci. Next base: position 148,022 of record PVJH01001258.1, on the reverse strand, counting down.
CCCCAGAATTTTTATTTTTTTCCCTTCTAATGTCAAGTGTTCACATTTTTTTTTAAACAAAGCAATTTTATCACCTTTAAAGTACTCTCCATGACAGTTAATACACTTGTCAATTTTGTGATTCCATTCTGGAATCGCGCTTTCACCCGAACTTCGTTTTTTTGTAGTGGTCTCTTTAAGAGAGCAGCATGGGGCTATGAAATTTTGTTTCCTTCTCAGGAAAAATGCTACACGTTTTTTTAGGCTCATCTGTTTGCATGGATGACAGCACCTCCTTCACTTTGTCCCTTCACTTTTTTTTTGGTGGGGGGGCATCACTGCTCCCGGTGGTGGGAGTAGGAGACCCAGCCCCACTGCTGGAATTGAACCTCTGTCCCAGTGGGCCGCAGTCTCGTGCACAACCACTACGCCACCGGGGCTCAGCCCCCTTCACATCTTCTGTGTCTTGAAATCACTGTCCTTTCCTGTGCTCCCTCTTTATTGGTGGAAACAAAAAGAAGTCACACAGAGCAAGTGGAGGGGAATAAGCTGTGTGGGGACAAGAGAGGCATGCTGGTTTTTTTTTTTTCCCCAAAACTGGCTCACTGAGATGGCTGTGTGAGCATGTGCATTGTTGTGATGGCAAAACCAGTCCTCCATCTACCACCCATCAGGCCTTTTTTGTTATAATCTTTTCAGAACCTCTAAAGAGAAAGCTCGATTACCAGTTGTCTGACCCAGTGAAATGAACTCCAAATGCACTTTCCGCCTCACATCATCAAAAAACCAAATGAGGATCGTCTTGATCTTTGATTTGACTTGATGAACTTTTCTTGGGTGAAGTGATGATGGTGTCTTCTACTGACTTGATTGATTTTTGCTTTCTGGGCCCTAAGAGAGCATCGTGTCTTCTCACAAGTAATGACCTTGGAAACAAAGTCTTGGTTGTGTCACAGCTGTGTTTTCCAAGCATGACAAGTTTCCAATCTACACTCTTTATCCTGGTTAGGCATAACCTGAGGCACAGATTTCACAGGGACCCTTCTCATTCCCAGCTCTTTCCAAATATTTCATTAAAATTCACTGAACCTGAGCTCCAAGAGAGTCCAGGAAACTTCTCCATCTCTTCAATGGTCCACCTTGAGTTTTTCCGGCACAAGCGCACAGATTTTCTTGACAAGTTTATCTGCTCAGGAAGTCGAGGTGTGTCATCATTCGGCATTTTGCCTTTTTTAAAATGAGAAAGTTACTTGTACATTTGAGTTTTTCCCATGGCGCAGTCCTTATAAGCTGTGTTTAACATCGCAACAGTTTCTGTAGCATTTTTCCTGAGAAGGAAACAAAATTTCATAGCCCCATGCTGCTCTCTTAAAGAGACCACTACAAAAAAACGAAGTTCGGGTGAAAGCGCTTTTATAAAAAAATTAGCTGTGACCAGTGAGGCCCTTTACTGGGTGCACTAATTCAAAGTGAGTTGCTGGATGTTTGCTTAGTGGGGCAGAAATATGTACTATGAAAGCTGTAGGCAGCAGAGCTTTTTTCTGTCTTTATTTATTATTATTTTTTATTTTTGGTAGGCCCCCCCACCCCCCGGTGTAGCAGCATAATCACAGCAACATTTATCTGCCAAAGAAAAAAATGGTCCCATTTGGAGACTTAACAGGGAATACGAATGCCATATGGCCGGGGGGAGGGGGGGAGGGGGGGAGGGGGTGCTCAGACGGCTGTATCCCTCCACAGGCCTGGTCGTCACCGACAGCCACTAGCAAAAATGCGGGAAACAAAAGCCCAGGGCCTTGGAACTACAGGACCACCACATCCCCATGGAAGGGCACACTTGGATGAGGTCACCTAGCCAGCAGACCCCTGGCTCTGTGCTGGGCTACTCAGAACTCCCCTGGTCCCAAAGCCAGCCCCCACCTGGGACAAAGGAGGGAGGCACCAGCCTCGGCTATGGACCATTCTATTGGGTAAAAATCATAGCTTTAACTTAAGAAATTTGTCTAGGTATGATATTTAACTGCTGAACTTAGCAGCAGAAACGTGTCATTGGAGAGTTACAAAATATAAACCTGTAAGTCTAATTATTTTCTTCATTGCAAGAACTCATAGCATTTGGAATTTAGTATCCCATAGCACTAAGTTGTCTAGAAAATATCCTTTGATAATGATTTTCTGATTTCTTAATTTTCTGTCTTATGTTTTATATTAAGATTTATTTATTTATGTTTTATATTAAGATTCAACTTTACATTCCTTTCATATTTAGTAGCATAAGAAAAATCCAGGTCAAATCTATAGGTAAAGACAAAAAGCCCATGTGTTAGATAATTTAGGAGATAAGAGAAAAATGGTCTCTTATGGGTTTCCAACATTAGCAGTATTCCCACATAAAGCTTGTAGAAATCTTTTGGTGTATACAATTTTATATCACTAATTTGGGTTCCACAATTAGGGATCAGCCATCACCTGTGAACTCATCAACTTTTACAGGGGAATCTCAGAAATCTTGATGCAGTGAATGCTGAAAAAATCGCTGTTCTTTCCATAAGTTCAAGTAGCTCATCTTTTGGTTGATGTATTTTGGCCAAATATTTCACTAGGCAGACAAAATAAAAAATTTCCTTATAGATTGCAGTACTTATGATGGTCATGATTACCTATAAAAAGGCCATGATTAACAATAAAACAATATTTCTTACTTAAAGACTTGATAGGAATTAATTACAAAGTGAATGCAAAGACAAATGCTATTCAAAAATTTTAGACAGAAACATCACTACATATGATAAACCTTATTTTCAAAGAGCTTCCGAAATAATCTTTAAATATAATGAATGATCTTGAGATATAATATGATTTAATCAGAATGTATTAAGAATACACCAAGATTATGAACTTTTTCAATATCTGAATTAAGTTATTATGGGTAAGTAGATTAATTCTCTTAATCAAGCTATCTGATTTTTATATTGTTAGACTCCCAAAAAGCAATGTTAATATTGAGTTAGAAATCAAAGCAAGTGAAATTATGGTATAATATGCGCATATTGTCTACTATTAGGCAGTTTTATAATAGGAAACACTAAAGTTCTATACCAAAAGAGAATTAGGCACTTCTCTTGATATGATTCCATGTTTTATGTAATTGATAACTGGTTAAATGCCATTTATTTATTTATTTAGCATTTTCTCTTCATTAAACAAATAAGGAGTTTCAAACTTGATAGGAGTGTATCATAGATCACCAAGAAACGCTGTTTAGTTATTTAACCAAAGACCTTAAAGGTAAATAACTTTAGCTTTTCTTTCCCTCAAGTAACCCAGGCACATTTAAATCAGGAATATTATTCTAATGAATAATGATCTTGGCCTTCAAGCCAAATCATACAAAGAATAAATTAACTCAAATCTAGTAATATGAGAAAATTACTCTTTTACAAGCAGGAAATGTAATTCATTTTTTATGTTATTTAATATCAGAGATCATAAAATTCTCATAAATCAAACCTTTGAAATTTAGCCAGGCATAACAAATACATTCCTTTTAATAAACTTTTTACACCTCACCTCTTTTGCATATCTCTTATAGGATAGTCCTTTAAAAGGCACAAATGGATACAGATAAATATGAGAAGATTACAAACACTTGTAGGATATTTTAAATTAAAACATAAAAATGAACAATATAAAATTTTTTTCTCAACATAAACTTGACCAAGGTCAAGATATTTTGTAAGTGATGAAACCAGTCAATTCTGTCTTTATATTAATAAATGAAGGAATGATTTCTTATGGAATTCCTTCCCAAATTATCCGTGTTTATGAGAGGAATGAGTAGTCTTGTCTTGGTAGAGACAGACTCTGGCAGACTCTAGCAGAGCTCTCTGCCAGAGCTCTAAACTTTCTCAAAATACTTCCATCATAAGCATATGTTATTGTTCTTTGACCCTCCAGAAACTCAACAAACAAAATGCCTTGAACATCAAAAACCAAACAAACAAAAAACCCTCTTGTCATAACATTTAACCTAAAGCAGTTTGCTTTTTCTTTGACTCTGTCATTTCTGCCTCTTACTAGATGTTGCTTTGTATTTAGGGTCATACTAGTAAAGGCATGATTCATTTTCTATTATAATTCTTTGGAAAATGCATCAGGATCTTTACCTTAGTTATTTAAGTTTTCCATTGAAAGCAAAGCTCTTGTTTACTATTGATCTGAACTCAATACTTTTGCTCCCAATGAGCAGAAATTTGATTCATTTTATATCAGAGCGTGTAAACCAGACCAATTTATATGTATTTCATATTGACTATTGTTTCTGCTGTTAATCAGGATGCCTTTTCAATTAGTGGAGAGACAATATTCCTTCCTTGGAAATTGATGTGAATTGTCTATTGCTGTAGGCTTCATCTGCAACATCATCATTCTTTTCAAGGTTTTCTATAATTTATTACGATCCAACAGTCGAATGTCTTTGCCTAGTCAAGGAAACACTTGTAAATACCTTTCTGATATTTTCTGCTTTCAGCCAAGATCCATCTGATATGGGAGTGATATTGCTTGTTCTATGCCTCTTTGATATTCAGTCTGAATTTCTGGCAGTTCCTTGTCAATGTACTGCTGCTACTGCCATTGTTGAATGATTTTAGGCAGAATTTTACTGACATGCTATTTTAATCACATTATTCTATAATTTGAGCATTCTGTTGGATCTCCTTGCTTTGGAATGGGGACAAAAGATGGGCATTCCGGAACACTTCATTGTGTTCCTGGGAAACCTGAACACGGATCAAGTGGCAGTTGAGAACAGAACAAGGGAATAATGCTTTGTTTAAAATCTAGAAAAATGTGCCTCAGGGTTGTGTTCTCTCATCATACTTATTCAATCTGTATGCTGAGAAGATAATTAGAAAAAATGGATTTTATGAAGAAGAATGGAGGAAGGCTTATTTACAAGCTGCCACATGCAGATGACACCTTGCTTTCTGAAAGAGGAGAATTTGAAGCACTTGCTGATGAAGATCAAGGCTTGGAGCCTTCAAAATGAATGACGACTCCATGTAGAGGAAATTTAAATCCTCTCAACTGGGCCAATAGGCAACATCATGCTAAAACACAGAAAAGATGAAGGTTCTCAGAATTTTGTGTTGCATGAGTCAACAATCAGTGCTCTTGGAAGCAGAAGTCAAGAGATGAAGTGGTGCATCGCACTGGGGAAATCTGCTGTACAAGAGCTCTTTAATGTGATGAAGAACAAGGATGCCATTTTGAAGGCTGAGGCGTGTTTGACCTGATCCTTGGCATTTTCAGTCACCTCCTGTGCATGGGAATGTTGGAAACTGAATAAGATAAATGGAAGAAAAATGCATGCATTCGAACTCTGGTACAAAATGATGCTGACAGAGAATATAAACAGTACTGTGGACTGCCAAAAGAGCAACCAATCTCTCTTGGAAGATGTATAGCAAGCAGTTTCCAGGGAAGAAAGGAGGGCAAAGCATTGTCGAACTTCCTTCGGACACTGTCTTATCAGGGTAGACTTGACCCTGGAGAAGACCTTCCTGCTTGGCTAAATGTAGTGGCACGGAAAGAGAGCGGGGCCCTTGAGGAGATGGACTGGCAAAGTGTCTGCAAGCAATGGGCTCTGGATAATGTTTTGTTCTATTGTACATAGGGTCACCGTGAATCAGAATGAACTGGGCAGTATCTGACAATTTCAACACAAAATTTCATTACGGTTGGAATAAAATCTAATGATTCTGTTTTCGTTCAAATGTCTACTGTTTCCCCTACTTCTCTGATTCTACATTAGCCCTTATAAAATGTTATCCACCAATTTTGGTCATCACAATATTTCTGCTCACCCAACTATTTTGTTGATAAGAATAGGGCTTAAAATCTCTGGTGAGGGCCAAAATATTTTCCCTGGCCATGTTAATGATTCTCGTTGTGTGTGTGTGTGTATGTGTGTGTGTGTGTGTGTGTGTGTGTGTGTGTGTGTGTTTAAACAGGTGAGCGCTGGCTGAGCCCCGGTGGCGTAGTGGTTGTGCGTGGGACTGCAGCCCACTGGGATGGAGTTTCAATTCCAGCAGCGGGTTCCACAGGACCAAAGGCTGGGCCTCCTCCTCCCACCACCAGAGGGCAGTGATGCCCCCCCAAAAAACAACAACAAAAATAAACAAGCAGGTTAGCATTAATCTTTTCTTTTTAAATTTTTTTGCCTCCTTTTCCCCAGTGATTTTATTGGGGCCTCTTACAGCTCTTACAACATTCAATGCCTCATTTGTATCAAGCATATTTGTGCACATGTTGCCATATTCGTTTCCAAATATTTTCTTCTTGAGCCCTTGACTTTATTTTTCTGTCATCCAAGCTTTGGCTTCGTAGTATTTTCCTACAATGGAGAGAACTTGCATATAGTTATTTTGTGATGGGGATTCATTCAGTCTCCTGATAACTATAGCAAAACAGTATTTTTCCTTAACTATTTGTTTTCTTTTGCCTAAGATGTCCAGATTTAATTCTGAGGGATACTTCAAAAATTTTCCTGAAGCATAACTGGCTATCAAAAGTTACAGTGTCTGTAACTTTAAAGGTCTGAGGGTAAACAAGCAGTCATACAGCTCAGGAGCAGCAAAGCCCACCAGCACACCAGCTTGTGCGACTATGAGGTGTGGAAAGAATCAAGTATCAGGCATCAAAGAACAAAAATCATGTCATTTTGTGCCCACCCTCCCAACTCGATCGCTCAAGACCAAAGGGTGCAGAGGCAAACAGAGTGGAGGAAGCCAATGGTGCCCAGTTACCAAGTGACAAAGAGTCTGGGGTCTTAAAGGCTTCAAAGTAAACAAGTGGCCATCTAGGGCAGAGACAGCAAAACCCACATGGAAGAAGCACACCAGCCTGTGTGATCACGAGGAGTCAAAGGGAGCAGGTATCAAGCATCAAAGAACAAGAATCAAATCATTACGAATGAGGGGGAGAGCAGGCTGGAAACCCAAGACCCATTTGTGGGCCATGTGGGCCTTATAGAAGCGTCAGAGAGAGGAGACGGTCCAGTCAAGGTGCAGTGAAGTAATGATGAAACATACAGCTTTCCTCTAGTTCTTGAATGCTTTCTCCCCTTCACTATCATGATCCCAATTCTGTCTTACAAATCCAGCTGGACTGGAAGAGGTACACTGGTACAGGTGGGAACTGGAAATATGGGGAACCCAGCACAGACAAATCCCTCAGGACCAGTGGTGAGAGTGGAGTTACTGGATGGGTGGAGAGAAGGTGGGGTAGAGAGGGGGAGCCAATCACAAAGATCTACACATAACCTCCTATCTGGAGGATGGACATTGGAGGGGTGGGTGAGGGGAGATAGCAGGCAGTGTAAAATATGACAAAATAATAATAATATGTGAACAAGAAAAAGTGAAATGTATCAAGCTCACAATAACCGAGTAATGAAGTGAGGTATGTATAGTAATGGGTCTAGTTTGGGAGATTATGTCGGGTAATATTATTTTTGTATCAAATACTATAGGACCACAGAAACCAGGCATATCTTAGTCTTCAAAGTGACATCTTTACATTTTAACACATGAAATGAATATTTTGTAATAGATTTGCCCAATGCTTGTCCTTTGACTTCCTGAATGCTGCTTCCTTGGACTCTGTTAATGGGGTCCAGTAAAATGAAATCCTTGATATTCTTCAATCTTTTCTACACATATGCCAATATTGCTGATTGGTCAAGTTGTAGGATTTCAGTATAGACGTGTCATATGTACTGAAGGATTTAGTCTGATCTTCATCAGTAAGTCCTTCAATTCCTCTTCTCTTTCAGCAAACAGAGTTGTGTCATTTGCATGTTGAAGGGTATTAATGAGTCTTCGTCCAATTTTGATGCCATATCCTTCTTATCATCTGGTTTCTCAGATTATTTGCTCACCATACAGACTGAATAAGTGTGATGAAAGGACATCACCCTTTTTTCTGGCAAGTAGTCATGCAATACTTTCTTGTTCTTGTTCTGTTAAAACCTCTTAGGCACAAATGAGTGCTCTGGAGTTGCCATTTTTGCAATGTTATCTATAATTTGTTATGAATCTCCCATCCAAATGCCTTTGCATACTCAATGAAGCACAAGCAAGCATCTCTCTGGCATTTGTTGCTTTCAGTCAAGATCTAATGATCTGACCAATGATATTCTTTTCTCCGCTGTCTCTTCTGAATCTAGTTTGATTACAGGCAGTTGACTGCTGGTGTGCTGTGGAGACCATACTTGAAATCTCTTCATAAAGTTTTTATCTGCAATATTAATGTTAATTTAAAAATTGCTTGAAAATTTTTATCATCTCTTGGAGCTGTCATTCAAAATTTTGATATCGCTAAGTGAGTGCCCATAGAGATGAATTCATTTGTTGAAACATTTCAATTGGTATGCTCAGCAATTCCTAGAGTCCTAGTTTTTGATCAACACCTTCGGTGCAGTTTGAACTTCTTGCTTCTTCCTTCATCTGGTTTTTGATCATATGCTACCTCCTGATGTCATTGATTACTGACATTCTTTTTTGATACAGTGACTTTGTGTCTTCTTTCCATTCTATTCTGATACTACTTGTATCATTTAATATTTTGCTCAGAGACTCTTTCAATATTATAACTCAGGTGTTAAGTTTTTCTTCAATGCTTTGAGCTTAAGAAATTCTTAACATGTTCTTTTATGGTCTTCTAGTTCTAAATCTTTGCGTATTTCATTGTAATACTCTTATTTCTTGAGCTAATCTTTGCATACTCTTTAATCTTTTCTTCTCTGTGCTTTGACTAGTATATATTCAAAAGAAAGTTTCAGAATCCTTTCTGACATTCATTTTGATAATCATTCTTTTATATATTTTAAATGACTTTGGGCTTCTTTATAAACGAGGTCTTAGATGACATTCCACAACTCCTCTTGCCTTTGGATGTTACAACTCAACATATCAAATCCTTCTACACTTGATTTTATCCAAAAGTCTGAGAAGCAATGATCAAATCCTTCTTAAGACAGTCCATTAATTCAGATAGGATATACTAAAGGTTTTTCTTTGACTCTTATTGGCTTGTTTTATGTTTCTTCATTGCCAACTTGAACTTGTATATGACAGTTGATGGTCTGTTCTATCATCAACCCTTAACCCTTCTGATGTATGGTATTGAGCTTCTTTATTGTTTCTTTTCACAAATGTTGGTTTGATTTCTATGTATTATTCTTATGAGATCCATGCATATAGTCATGATTATTATTGAAGATTTATTTGCAACGAATAGGTTAATCCATCATATAATGGTTGCTTGTGTGTTATTGCAATGCTCTACAGTTGGTATTGAAAATAGTGTCCATGATAAATAGTGTCCAGGGAGCTTCTGGACTAAAATTAGGAAGAAGGAATAAGTAGTCGCTTGTTAGTCACTGAAAATTATATATAGTAAATGCTGTCTGATATAATGCCTGATGATGAGCTCCTCATTATTGGCAGGCACTTAAAATCCAGCTGGAGTTATCAATGACATAAAACTTTCAGAATCCTTATTTGCTGATGTAACACAGTTGGAAAGGAAAGAAAACACCTATGCACATCTATTACTATTCAGAATGTGAAATGTGCAAAGGATGAATCTAGGAAAAATGTAAGTGGTAAAAGGTGAAATGAAACATATAAAGATCGATATTCTAGGCACTGGTGAGCTGAAATAGACTGATACTAGCTATTTTGAATCACATAATCATGCAGTCTTCTATATTGGGAATGACAAATTGAAAAAAAAAAAACCCAGCCTTCTATTCATTGTCAAAAAACATCCAATATCAGGGCTGAGCCCCGGTGGCGTAGTGGTTGTGTGCGGGACTGTGGCCCACTGGGATGGAGGTTCAATTCTAGCTCCACAGGAGCAAAGGCTGGGCCTCCAACTCCCACCACCAGTGAACAGTGATGCCCCACCCCCAAAAAAACAAAAGCAAAAACAAAAAACATCGAATATCTCTATTGTAGTAAGGTGCTATCATTGATGGGACAATATACATAAATCTTCAAGAAAAATCAACAAATTCAACTACTGTTCAGATTTACACATCAAATAATGATAATGATGATGAGATTATTTTTCACCTGTTTCTGCAGTCTGAAATTTATCCAATATATAAGCAAGATGCATTGATGATTAATGGTGATTGAAATGCCAAGTCTGAGGCAAAAAATAATCTGCTGTTGGAACATATAGCCTTGGGGATTGAAATGTGCCTGAGATCACAAGATAAAAATTTTAATTTGAATGACTTATTCAGTACAAATTATAGATAAAATCATCTAGTATTAACAGGATTCCATTGAGAAGAATGAGAATTCCACTATGCTTAATTGTGCTCATAAAGCACTTCCACATAAACCAAAAGGAAGTCTGGAACTACTACAAGGTAAAAAATGAGACAAAGTGTCAGGGATATGTCCTTTAACATACTCATGCAATAGGTTTGCTGAGCAGATAATTTGAGCAACTGGATTACATGAAGGAAATAGTATCGCAATTAGAGCAAGGCTTGTTAACATCCTGTGACATGCAGATGACACAACCTTGCCTGCTGAAAGTGAAGAGATGCTGAAGCACTTCCTGATGAAGATCAAAGAATGCAGCCTTCCATAGGAATTTCACATTAATATAACAAAAGCAAAAATCTTCATAATTGAAACAATAAGCAACATCATGATAAATGGAGAAAATATAGAAGTTGTCAAGGAATTTATTTTACTTGTATCCAACTAATCCCCAGGGAAGCAGCTGTTAAGAAATTAGGTAACATATTACACTGAGAAAATATGTTGCAAAAGATCTCTTTCACATGTGAAAAGCAAAGATGTCATTTTGAAGACTGTGGTGCACTCCTTTCAGGTCATGGTATTATGATTTGCCACATATGTATGCAAAATCTCGACAGAAGAAAAAAAAAGAATGAAGAAAAATGGATGCTTTTGAATTATGGTGCTTGTGAAGAATACTAAATGTACTGTTTACTTTCGGAAGTGACAACAAATCTGTCCTACAAGAAGAACAACCAGAGTGCTCCTTATAATTATGAATTATGAGACTCCTTTCTTCAGAAGGAATCAGTTCCTGGAGGTGGACATCATGCGTGATAAATTGGAGAGGCAGTCAAAGAGAGGAAGTCCCTCAGCAAAATGAATGCCTCCCAAGGCTCTAACAGTAGTCTCAAATATAGCAACCATTGTAAGGCTAGCACGAGACTCAGCCATGTCTCGTTTTGTTGCATATGGGCTGGGTATGAGTCAAAACTCACATGATGATGCCTACTTACAGCAACAGAAATCCATGAAAATACTTTTTCATTATAAAATTCTGCTAATCATGTCAACTATGTAAAAGTAAATATCCATGTGTGATATTTATTCCCACATCGCTAATAGTGTTTTTATCACATTTTTTAAGATAGTGTGCATTTTTCTCATTATCATGGGGCTTTATGCTGTTGTTTTGAGTCAGAATCAATTAGAAGGCAGTGAGTTTGGTTTGGGTATATGTGATATACGATTTGTCTGAGAAAACAAAGTGAAAATTACTCACCCTGGCTAAGAGGACATTGCTTAAAATAATAAAACAACAAATGTTACAGCGGATATGGAGGAATTCGTAGCCTTATTCTTTGCTGGTGAGTAATGGAAATGATATAACTACTATGGGAAATAGGAGGCTAGTTCTGAAAAATAATTAGGGCTAGAACCACCTGAAGCACAGCAATTCTTCTCCTGGGTATCTCTCCTAGAGATCTAATAGCACCTGAACAGACACATACACACAGCTATCATGATGGCTAGATTGTATATCAAGTGGATATACCTCAACACAGGTTAAAGCAGAAGTGAAGCCTAACCTGCCAGTCAGATAATGACACCTCCTCAGGCAGGTGATCTTTTGTATAAGAGAGACTTTGAACAGAATGCCATTATCTCTTGCCCCTGTACCTTCTGTTGGATCTGTGTTCTATAGCTGGTACATTGACCTTGGTTAGGTCACCAGTTAATCACAGGAGCCAGCAGTGAACTACCAACCTTGAAATCATTCAGTTGTTCATGAACTCATTCACCTCTGCTTCCACAAGCCTGTGACCTCCCTGTTTAATCTTCCTGTTTCTTGTTCTTCAGTTTCTGCAGCAACAAGCATCAGGAGAACCCTCCAGCTTACATCTGACCTGTGGGCTTGAACTGGATTGGATTTACCTTCTCCTTTGACTAGGTATGTCATTTCTTGATATAAATCTCTTTATATATGCATAAAAATATGTGTGACACTGGTTTTGCTTCTCTAGAAAACATAGAGCATTGAACAAACCTACCTTCATTGCAGTGCTATTCACCATAATTCAAAGATGAAAATAGACTGAGTGCCCATAAATGGAGAGTTAATAAATAAAATGTGGTTCATAAATACAATGCAGCCATAAGGAAGGATGAGCTCTGAAAGATACTGCAACAATCATGACCCTGAAGGACCTTGAGTGTGCAAAATAAGTCAATCACTCTAGGACAAATGGTGTATGGCTTTGCTAATATAAAATTGTAGTACTCAAGCAGGGAGGAGAAAGGGGATATCAAGCTCCTGATAGTAGTAATTTTAATGGAAAGTGGCATTAAATATGAGTACAGTATTCACAGTTTGGTCTAGGTAACAGATGCCTCTATCCTATACATAAGAGGAAGGACACTTCTGTAATTGCTTTGTTACATATCTTTTTTTCCCCGACAACAACAAATACACAAGGGGGATCCAAATCTTTGTGAAAATTTAATTATATTTTAGCTCCATGGTTCCAGCAACTTTCTGAATCCCATTCTATGTGGAAAAAACGGAATTAAAAGATAATGGAATTTTTCTTTGAACTTTTGGGAGCCCTTTTGTATGCATACACAATATAACAAATATAGGCCATGGACACTGATACTTTCTAGACATAACTAAATACCTCAAGGGGTTAGTTTTATGAGTTTCACACACAGTGTCCTGGGACCATTTGATCAATAGACATAACATTGTTCATAAGGTTTATGTTCTATATTCTAGTTTGGTGAGTAGAAATCTTCTGAAATCTTAAAAGTTCAAATATGGCCTAAAATCTTACTAGATACAACTACTGGTCCCTAGTAATTTGGAACAGAAAATAAAGAAGGGGTCCAAGATTCAGACAAGGAACCAATCTACAAGACACATTGTAGAAGATGAACCACAGTCTTCTCTAAGCTAGCGGTGTACAAACTTGACTTACCCCAACTAATGTTATCAGGGATACAACTTGTGGATCCAGATAGGAAGGGAGGAAATTATGATTCCCCATTACTATTGGCCTGAGATTTCCTTTAAACTTTGAACCTCTAAAATTATCCTCTGAAGTCATATTTTCATTAAGTAACAGGTTAACTCATAAAGTAAAGAATCTCCCCCTTGAGTCCTGCACTGCTGTTGTTGTATGTCACCTCCATGAGACACAATGAGCAACAATTACTTTAAAGAATGTATAATCATGTTGGAGGTGGGTGCGTTGTGAATCTAGGTTAATGGAAATGGAACAACTGAAACAGAAATACATAATGAGAAGGTGGATACAATGTGAAGACTAACCCATGTCACTGAGTAGCATGTGAACAAATGCTGGATGGAAACTTGACTTGCTATGCACAAAATACATTGTATTTTGCTCTTCACCAAAATTCAATGCCATTTTGTTGACCTAAAATGTATGTAAAATTATTATAGTAAGTTGCCTTGAGAGTAAGCATATTTCACTTGGCCTACCCTGGGCTGCTCTGCACTAGAATATATTCTTAGGGACAGAGTGTGTTTAAAATAAAAAGATAGCCTGTACCCCTTAGATCTAACTCAAGCCTGGCCTGCTGCAACTTAAGCTCCTGCAATGATATTATTAGTGAGTGCTCAGGTTATGTCCCAATAGGAATATAAAATGACAAGCGAAAGTTGAAGCGAAGCTAAAAGAGCTTAACATAGAAACTTATGATGGGTATTTTGGCACCAGCATGAATACCATTATGCCTTCAAAATCCAATAGCAAATTTGTAAATCAAATCAAAAGAATGTGAAATGAGTCCAAATGAGAGAGATACGTGAGGATGAAATAAAAGAAGTTGTAACATACTTGCATTGTGATGCTGAATTTTAAAATGAGAGACCGTGTTGGAGTCAACCAACCATTTTTGGCAGAAACGTTTCCTTCTGATGGAAATGCCTATGTGAACTATAGAGTGTTATTTAAAATAGTTGCTGGCTTATGTTCCCCTTATTCTGATCTTTTAAGATATCAACTATATTGTTCAACTCATATTCCTTAGCACAAAACTATGCAACCAGGGTTTATGAGATCAGCCTGTGTTGTTACGGATATTCAGCTCCTTCCCCACGTTCAAGTCCCATTCCCTCTTCCCTTACAACTGAATGTGTGTAATACTTCCTACTACATATACCGCCAGCACCTGTGTGCATTGATTGTAGATATATATGAGTTTTATGACCAGTTTATGCCACATATGTGGGTCTATAAGGAGCTTTAGAAGCTTAGTGGGTTAACTTGGAGGTTGTTAAGTAAAAATGGGTGACTTAACCCCACCAGACTCTACACAGGCAGCCTCCTTCTGGAAAGATTTAGCCTCGGAACCCCTATGGAACAGTTCTGCTCTGTTCTGAGAGGATTTCATTTCTTTTTTT